>VZSC01004874.1:507485-581193 GCA_013398225.1 Steatornis caripensis
TAATACTTAAATATGTATATTGTATTAAAGTATTTGTACTATATACTATATATATGATGTAACATTATTTTAAGGATTATATGTCTGTAACATTCTTCTAAAAATGCTTTACAGGAGAGAGTAGTTAAGACTACTTGAAAATAGAGAAGTTCAGTTAAATAAACCTTCATTGTGTCTCTATAGTGATGCACTGAAAAAAATTAAGTTTTAACTCTTAGAGGTGGAGCTTCTGTTGTTGGCCACTGTAGTCCATTGCCGTAAATCTAAAAAAGCACTCCTCATGTGGGTCCCTGGATCACTACTCTGTCTTCTTGCTTCCCGTGGTGTGTTCTTCATCTCTTGCTTATTTCTTTGCAAGGACACCTGTGTGTTAAATTTCCATTCTTTCCTTTATTGTCTGTTATGAGAGATTTAGTACCTGTTGGTTTGGGATGCCATGTGACTAGTAAAGATCCCAGGGAAGATTTGCTCAAAACCCGTGCTTGACACTTGCAGCTATTGAGGATGAATAATGAACGGCATAAGAACAAGACCGCAGGTGTTTGTTTTAGGAGGGAAGCGGTGATTCTGTAAAGAAAGTTTTGGGTTTTTTTCCCAGATGAATTTGCTGTAGGCTTTGGAAGTGCTGCACTTCTTAGTATTCCATATTATTTAAATTTTGGCAAGAGTTTAGTAGCTAATGAGCATGCATTGATTTTTATGTCATTTTTAGATCACTGCAAGGATAATTAAAAGTATAAATAACTTAGCCTCCTAGTATATTAAGTATATAGACACATCAACAGCTATAATTTAGAATTGGTTTTAGATTAATAATTTTTACAAATAATTATTTAATTTAGCAGGTTTATCCTTTGGTTCAGTAAAGTAATCTGTCATTTATGTCAGAGCTGTAGCTCGTGGAAAGGGCAGCTTTAACAACATTCAGTGAACTCTGAGAGTCGGGGCTGAGCTTCTGTCAGCTTTTATATTGAATTCTTTAGCACGGCCTTGATTCAGCAAAAAAATGAAGCCATAATTAACACAGTAATCTCCTTCAAGGGTTTCACAGCATTTGGAACCCTAAATGCAGAGCTCATTTACCTAGATCGTAACTAATCAAGTCAAGTTAATGCAGTGCCTTGGTAGCAACACTGAGTAGTGCTCCAGGTGAGAGCTTTTTCATTTTCCAGTTTTGATCTCTGCAGACTACCCTAGGTTAAAGTATTTATAGAAGTAGCTCGGTAAATCAGAGGTGATATGAGGGTGCTCTGGAAAGGAAAAATGGACTTACCTGTTCCTTTTTGAAGGAAGGCTTATTTTGTCTGTTGCAGAGACAGTTGCATTTTGAAGTGGATCTCATGCATGCTGGAGGGTGATTACTACTGATAAATGTCCTTGGCGCTGATGGAAGCGGCTTCTTTTGAAGAAAATGCAATCTACTGAGAAGTCTGGTCCAGTTTTTAAAAATGTTGTGAGAATCCTTATAATTTTTTCCTGGTTTCAAAATACAAAGATTTCTCTTGCTTCACTGACATGCCGTGAATGTTTTTCGTGAAGACTTAGGACATTATGAGTGGGTTCCGTGACCTGACGTATGACTCTGTCTGTTTGCTAGTACTTACATCAAGGAATTATGAAATAAATGTATCTTATGATTTTGGTGTCTTAAACCTTGCTTTTAAGGACACAATTTTCAAGTGTTACTCTGACTTATGTAGGCATTTTAGCAATTCATTGGGATGAATTCCATAATGAGCAGTGGAGAAATACCATTCTCTGATGCATGGTGAATCAAGTGTGTTTATTTGGAAACACTGTGATCAATTACTTCTGCTGGACAAGTCTTATCTTTAGTCTTATCTGAGTAGTTGTTTTCAAGTATTGCTCATCTCTGCTTTCAGAATTAATTGGTTGAATTTCAGATAACATTTGCTGATTTATTTTTTTTTAAGAAATACAAATTTCTCTGGATTTCCCATTATTATCAGCTGAACAGCTTTGAAAATACCACTTCATTTTTTAGAACATCTTTCGCATATTCCTGTAGGAATTTTACTTTCCTAGCTATATTTCTTTGACTCGTTGTGAGAATGTGAGAATCGTGGCATGCTCTAAATTTTTCTTTCAAACAACCCATTCCTTAGAGAAAGTATTGAAAAGAACAAGGGAGAAGATGGTCTCGGGCTTTCGTCTTTATTTCTTACTTGTTTTGAATGCTTCATTCTGACAGCTTAGCACAGTTATTTCACATGAGCATCTAGCACAGTAGCCAAGTATCTTCGCCCTTGAGTAGAATTTTACTCTATTTGCTTTCTGTACTACTTCGGTTCTGAAAAGAATGTCAGAAATATATTAAACAGTTCAATTAGCATTCATCACACGCAGTTCTGTCTTTCTCAAAATGAAAGTTGTATGAAGGTTTTAATTATATCTTTTAATCTTATGTCTGTTTATTGTGTTTTCATAGATGAGACTGATGTATATGTTCTAGATGGAACAGAACGGGTGAGTTTCAGGTGTCACTTCAGTCTGCAGAGGCTGCATCTCAAGTTTGGTTGACACTGGAAAGAGCTCTGACTCTTGCTCTTACTGGAGATCAGTTCCATTATCAGCAACCCTTCTTCCTCCCCCAAAACTTGAGAGGTTGTCTTTTCCAGTTGTCCTGAACCCACAAAATTGAGTGCACTTAAATAAAAGCACCAAGTCTCTCAATTTGGCTCGCTCATTAGCAGGTGTGGTAGGCTGTGAAGAACATGTTTACTTTGCTTATTAGTAGTTGGGTTTGCTAGATAGAAATGTCATATTATTGAGTTTATGCTAATATTGTCCCGGGTAAACATCACTTGATTATTCGGTATATATGTTGCTGAGCTCCATCAGCAGCTTTTCTCTGGAGTAGCTGATGTGGATTTCTTTTCAGGAAAACATGAAACTTTTGAAAACCTAATATATTTGAGATCTTTCTTAAGAAAATTCAGTTGAAATAGGCGAGGAGGTTTAAAAGTTCTGGGGAAGGGGAAGATAAAGAAAAGAGGGAGAAAATAGGAAGGATGGAGTGGCAGACAGGTTGCTTGAAATGATTTGGGTTTTCCTGTTAGTGAGATCACTGGCAGACAAAACTGGATGATGATTTACAGAGGTGGATTTAATGTCCTGTGAAAAAATTCACTCTGATGTGTCCTTTTCTTAAATCAGAGCATGCTCCTGGTTTGGACCATTTTACTGAGTATGTTTTACTGCATCTTACTGCTTTAAAGCCTGGTTTCTAAAGCTGACTCACATCTCCTTCGAACACTATCAAGGTCAATATGTAGTGCTGAGATTTTACCTGTCATAAAGTCAGTCCAAAGTAGATGCAGTCTTGTGCCCTGCGCTGACTTAGGGAATCTGTGTAGAGTTTATGGATTTTATTTAATACTGAGGGTTATAATTCTTCTTGTCAGACTGGGAAGTCCAGAATCTCAAGGCTGCTTTGCAATGTAGAAAAGCTGAATGTTTGCAGAAGGAAGAACATAAAATATCATTATTTCTTTTGTTAACCTCCCTTTCCTCCATCCATCTTGCTCGAGTACTACCTGATACTGGCTGCTCAGATAAAATTATTAAACTAACTGGATCACTGATCAGTCTGACAGTTTGTGCATTAAGGAACGATATGAACAATAGGAAGTGGAATGTTCCTGTGTTTTCAGTTACTTGTTGAAATAATCTTGTTCTTCAGTATGTGGTAGCAGGAACAGTCTATAGAAATGTGCTTTCAGAATGTTGTTTTTATGACTAGCTCTAGAAATCTTAATTCTTTTAATACATCTAAACTAGAAAGCTGTATAAAAGAACTGGGATTGAGTTTTTGCTTTGTATAGACTGTTAGTAAGGTTCCAGTGAGAGCATCATAAACATGAACTTTGAAAATCACACCTGACCTCCTGTCTTTTCAGAAGTGAAAGGGAATTTTTCTTTCTAGAAACAAAATTAAAAGTGGAGGCATTATGTTCTGTGTAGAATACTCTATATGTAAAAACACTATAAGATTGAAAATTGCTAGTGGCAGCTTGAAATTTCATTCAGAAACAATCAAACTTTGAATTAGAAACATGAGCGGATTGGTCTAATGTATGCTAGACTTTCCTTTTGCATTGTGTATCTTTTCATAAGACTGGCGGTACGGCTAAGGTACTCTAAATGCACCTTATATTTCTGGTAAAATACACTTAATCTGTGATTTACAGGGAAAAAATGAAGAGAATCTTTTATCACAGTACTATGACACATTCTAATACTTATTTGAAACTTTGGTTTTACATATATTTTAAGAGACTGAAGAAGTTGTTTGTTTGTGTTTTTGTTTTTTACTTTATAGCCTTGCTGATGCATGGGAAAATGATATTGGAGTTCATCCTTTAAAGTTTCCATCAGAAACATGTTTGGAATTACTGCTGATACTGGGTTTGAGTACCACCTCCCTGCCACCTTCACTTCGATGCATGAACTCTTTTCAGGTAAGGAACAGCTAGTATTTCAGTATAAAGGTGTTACTTCTAGGAAGAGTCTCTGGGGCCCATAAACATTTTCAGAGTAAAGGTTTATCTTCTGTAGTTTCATGACTCTCCATTATATTAAATATAGCAATGGAGAACTTGTAGTTTTCAGTTTCTTTTGGTTGTATAAATGCAGACAAAGGCAGGAAATGTAACTGGGTTTTTAAAAGGTGAATCACTGTTTAAATTAAATTAATGTTTGAAATTTCAACAAACTTAGCCTGGAGTAGTCAGAATCATGATATAAAATCTTACTGGCTTCAAAAAAAAAAAAATCCTTGGCTAAAAATAAAAATTTCCAGTAGTGAAAAACTGTAAAATTTGGAGTGAAGCATTCACAATTTTGTCCAGTGTTCTTCTGTATGTTACTGCTGAAGTTCTCAGGAGTTACAGAAATTTTCCTAAGAAAATGTTGTTGCAGGCACATTAAATTGTGATTTGTNCAGTAGTGAAAACCTGTAAAATTTGGAGTGAAGCATTCACAATTTTGTCCAGTGTTCTTCTGTATGTTACTGCTGAAGTTCTCAGGAGTTACAGAAATTTTCCTAAGAAAATGTTGTTGCAGGCACATTAAATTGTGATTTGTATTTATCATGTGCTGAAGATGTACAATTTTTACAAATGAAATACACAGATATCTCAATTTGTGATGATACGACATACCAACTCAACCTTTTTAGGATGCTTCTGTCTTCCCTTGTAGTTACATACTCCATCAGTTGTGTATTGATGCAAATCTAAAGTAACCAGCTGTTGAGCAGGAAGCATACCTGAATCTGTGTTTGTTTTGACAGCTGTAGAAGAATCATCATCTTAGAGAGACTGAATGTCCTAAACAGTTTATAGCACAAAATCCAGTAGCTTTTATTTGTCCATACTCCCAGTTTGTAGTTAAGGCACATTTAATTAGTGTTCCTGAGTTATGTTTACTGAAAAATAATCTTACTGTAGAATTTTGGAGCCAGAAAGAACACAGTCATAAATCAAAATCAAGTAATTGGTTTTCATAGAGTTACACTGATGTACAACTGTTGAAAACATGTCTAGATGTAAGGAAACAAGTATGCACCTGCATTGTCTGTTCCCGTTGCATCTTGTGAGCTTGATCTGTGTACGGTGAACTCTCGGGTATGGCAGCAGCCACTGATCATTTCAACATGATGTTTTAATACCCAAGGTCAGAATTGTTATTGCGTTGTACATTCAGAGGCCGTAAAATTGAAGAATCTCCTGGATGCTGGCAGAGTCAGATTGCAAAAATTACAAGTTCAAAGATTGGCCAGTACTAATTACCCATGCAGCTGAATAGTCCATGTTTCCTATTAAGAAGTGAACATTTTGGTTGTCTAATCCAGGAAGATGTATTCCTTGTCCATTATGTTGCTAGTAATCTCTGGTAAAGTCTTCTCTGCTTTACCCATGGTAGGTTAAATAGGAGTCTCTTCTTGCATGCTGAGGCTCTACGTCCTGTCTTGTTTCTGTGCGTACTCGGTCCCAGGTTGTACCCATAGCATTTCCTTTTGTTTGTATATCTGGGTAGAGATAGGAAGTGATAAACTACTGTGAACTGGTGCAGACAGGAATTGATAAACTCAGGAAGGGTTTTTACGTCAGTGTACACAAAACACCAGACTTTGCTTTTTCCTTGTCAGACTCGCCATGATTGTGCTTGATTGCTCCTGGGTCATTTTAGCTTGGTGAAGCTGTCTCTGGAAATGAACCGTCATCATAGAGGCCTGCCGTGCGTGGCCTGTAAATGAGTCAGGGGTAGGGTTATGTCAGCCGTGGGGTGGGAAGGACCCACGCGTGCCCTGGAGACCCTCTGACCATGGCCTTTCAAACTCAAATTTCAGTGGAAGCCCTGAAAGTGAACATCACAGTGCTTTGCTGAAGTGCTGTGGGGGACAGCATCTTCCAACACTGCCCTGCGTAGATCTTAGTTTGCCTGCACGTGTGCCGAAGTAGGTGATGCGGCAATGTCCAGTCTTGGATGTGAACGGGATTTCAGGCTGAAGATACTGCAACAAGAAAGGCAAAAATTCGTAGTTTTCAAAAAGCCCAAGTTCTGAAACCTGCTCTGATAAGATAATGTTATATTTTGCCAAGTGGGAGGAAAGGAGAATGACTGTTTTGATAAACTTCTGGCTCTAAATTTCACTCTCCTTGCCAGACAGTCAATATCACCAAGTATTTGTCCTGAAGGGCAAACACTGTCTAGGAAAATATTATTTTATTTATTTTTATCCTTGCAAACCTTGTTTGAATCTCAGTTCGGGTATCCATGAAGCAGAAACAAAGTTTGCACGAGCTTTTCACTGATGCTTTACAATGGGCTGTCAGCCTTACTAGTTTTTTTTTGCCTTGCTTCTTTGTACTCATGTTTGCTTTCTCTACAGGAAGTATTAGAATTATATGTTCTAGTTTTTCTGTATTTTGCTTGGAAAAAGTTGGCAAAGTCTGCTGAGAGCTTGAATAATGATACTAAATTGTGCTGTTGCCCAAGCATGAGATCCCACTGCATCCGAAATACTGAAGATTGTGAATCAAACAGGGAATAATAAAAGGGCACTAATTGAAAACTGGTATTTCATGTGTCTTAATGGAGCAATGGCAAAATGACAAAAACTACTTCTGTTTTTCTTTTGTGGTAGACCTGCAGTGGTCTGGGAAAAAGAAAATTAATTTTCTATTACAATAATTCTTGTATTTGAATTGAAAACAATTGCAGAGTTTCCTGTTACCCACACGTGGCAGTCTTGCTCAACAGGAGGAGGCCAGGCTCTCACAGCTGAACGCTGGCACCTGAGTGCCTCAGGGAGTTAGAAGGGAAAATGACCCCAGAAAGTGCCAGAGTTTCTTTCCTGAGTGTTCCCACTGTTGGACTAGCGGTGTGGAGATAAATGGAAGGCTGTTTTCCACTGGTGCATTTTTTCCTTCTAATACAGTATTTTGAAATGCATCTAACAGGCAGCTATGTATGTAGTGATCTAGAAGTTACAGTTTAACTCCTGAGATCATATCAGTATAGCTTTAAAACATCCAATTGTTTATAATTAGGTAGGCAAAAATTATCTCAGCCATACCTCTTTCTTGCGTGAGACTGTATTTACCCTCTCTCTCCTACTATATTACAACATTGCAGTGTTGACAAGCCAAAATTTTAGTTGATATACATATGTGTTGGATGATACTTAGGTTGTAATAGGCATACGAAGGAAATATGCTTAGTTGCTAATCATCTCTGTAATAAACTCTGTTCTGCTTTGTGCTCTAGAAGTGCTCTCTGGGACTAGCTTAGCAGACTCCGTATCTGTGCTGAGACATAAATTACATTTTATTTTCCAACAGTGTGCTACTGCTTAGTAACGTAATACTTGAAATCACTTTTCAATTCCAATTTGACCCCGTGAAGATCTTTCAGTGTGATTTACGTCGCTGGAGCAGCCTGGAGGGAGAGGAACAGCAGCAGACCATGTTACATAGCTCTCTGCTGAGTTTAAGGAGGCTGCAGTGCTCACTGCAGCCAGCATTTAACCTTCTCAGGCTGTTGATCCTAGGTGCTGGATTGTCTTTGGCTCATCTCATTTTACCTGTGTGGTTACACTGACATTGTTCTGGTGGACTGTAGAGAGTTAAATCTTAGCAAGCCTGAGCCTGAAAGCTCTTGAGGGACCAAACTGTGTAGACAAATTCTTGTTAGTTGATGGCCACCTCCAGGTTTACTGGACAACGTGGATTTGCAGCTCTGACTTTCACCTTCCCAGGCTTGTAATCCCTCACCCGTACTACCTACGTCTTGGGTCAAGGGAATAGGATTGACTGAGGCACTTGATATTTATCTGCCTTATGGGACACTTATATTTATTATCTGCCTTATGGGGCAAGGCAGAAAGCAGCAAGAAGGGAGAGAGGAGTTCGCTACTAGAAAAGATTAAAATATCTTTTAGCTTGCTTTTGCTCTGAGCATTGTTTTTCTGCTCTGTCTTCAGATCTGTTACACTGTAAGGAAAGCTGTGTTCCCTTATTACAGTCTTGATCTATCCGTCTCTCCAGCCACCTGAGCTGTCAGCCCTTTGCTTTAGGAGCAGTTGGGCTTGACTTTGTGTATTATTCTTAATACTTGCAAGCACTTGTAGCTAGCACCCACTTGAGTTATTGTGTACTTTATCACTGAACTGTTCAGTTGCAGCTTCTCGGTGCCGGCTGGGAGGATGTGTTGGTACTTTAGAGCCTACAACGCAGAACAGTTAACTCAGGGAGGTGCTTTAAAGTGACAAGTAATCTCTGCTGTGTTTTGCTAACCTTATCTTGTCTTTCTCTGAACAGAAAATGCCCTGGATATTGAATTCTTATGATGATATATTGGACTGTTCAGAACTTTCTCTCTCACTGCTGTTATTGTGGAAAAACAGGCATTTTACTTCCCGTATCAAGGCACTGTTCATAAGGCCACAGACCAACAAGAGTTCGCAGAGTTCAATGGATTACAGTTTTATTTTGACTTTTACAGTTGCAGGAAATTGAAAGAAGATTCTGATTAAGAACTGCTGAGCAATTTTGAAATTTTGTTTGAAATAGCCTTTGATATTCTTTGGTGCTGCACCCAATGCCATTGGTAGCTTATCAGCACACTGTCCACTTCGGCTAAGAGAAGTAGAACCAGTGTTTGGAAAAAAAACCCAAAAAGTGTTTGTTTTGTTGCTGCAGTAAGCATTCCTAGAGATGTCTCTGAAGGAAAAACTCATTTGCAGTTATTTTGCTTCCAAAAAAAGGAGGAAAAAAAGAGTTTCTCTTAGAGCAGCCTGTACAGTTCTCTGTCATTTAAAGTCTTTTGATCAAGTGCAGAAAAGTCCTAAAAGCAACAGGTTTAGAGATATAAAGTAGCAAATTGGTAAGCAAACATAAGAATGAGTAAATACAATATTCATTATAGTTTAATGTCTCTAGTATATGAGTATCAAAAGTACTCAAAAGACTCATGGAAGGCAAAATACATAATTACTGCTGTCTACACGTGGTCTGTACTAAAGTGGGCCTTGATATTCAGTGTCTTTTTAATATCGATACTTTTATTTTTTTGTATGTGTGTTTGTATATACATAAACAGCACTGTCAAACTTGTTTATCAGAAAAAGTTAGCTGAAGATAGAGGACACTTGCAGATGCACCTGTGTTTTCTGACAATTCTTTCTGAAGCAGAGTAAAATTTATATAAATCTGGTCAGCTCAGCTCCTGCTTTTATTCTCTGCTGGGCATTTGGAGCTGGAGAAGTTGCACAGATTATTTTAAGCTGGACTCTATTCCTTTGGAGCACTATCAAACAGCAGCAAAGACAGGAGAAGGAGCTACTCTAGTACAAAATTATTTGGGAAATAGTTACATAAGAAATGAAAATATCAAGGGGCAAGGAATGGCTTTCAAAATATCCTGTCTTTTATTAAACTATCCCAGAAAGGAAAAATAAATAAGTCCATTATGCAGTAAAATAGCTTACTGTCTTTTTAAACTTTTTTAAAATTTGTATTACTTGCTTATTGAGGATCTCCCACAAAATGAATTATAGATTTGAGTATGTATATTCTGTAATACTTTGCAGACAATGGATGAGTTCCTGAGTACTGTAGGATAATTTTTTTTTCACAATTAGGGTTTTTGTTTAGTTTCTCTGAAGCTTAGAGACTCTTAAGTCTCTGAAACTTCTGAATGAACATTGACACTAATATGGACAAACCACTGCAAATACATTGCAGTCTCTGTTGAAACACAGTCATTTTTGTTTCCCTAAACTGACTGGTTTTACAAAATGTAAACTACAGTGAGGAAACCAAATGTAGTTGGTGTCAGACTCCTTTGGCTGATCTGATTTCCCATAAACTAAAGGTGTTTTTATTTTTGCAGATTAGGATAGAAGTGCCTGCTATGTCCTTTTTCTAGTTTTGACTAACTGAAATAGGTTGCCAGGATGACATAGGATGGATTAATTTTCTGGTTTATTGTAATGATTATGTGGAAGTTTTAAAGTTTGATTTCAAACAATTTATTTTAAATAGGAAAGAAGTACCCAAGCCTTATGTAGTCCTTAGAAAGCAGATGTAGTTTTTTAGAATATGCATAGAAATATTTCATTGACTTTAAAATAAAAGAAGTTATAACGTGTATATTTGGGGGTTTTGATTGTGTTTGTCTGCATTTACTAAAAGCCATAATAAATCTGTTGAAACACTGCAGAATAATTAGGAAAGCAGTTCTAAAATTAATTTACGCAGATGCTGACAAGAGCAAGTGATACTAAGAGAGTGTTTCAAAGACAAATCTGAATACTTCATTGCAGAATCGTAAGAGATTTCTAGGTTCAATGAAGAGGTTATTGTCTTGTTTTTCTTGTCTGCTACAGAATTATCCTTCATTAAGTTGATTTTTTTGTGCCGCTCAGGTTATCTTACTCAGTGTTACTTACAGTGTTCACTGCAAGCTATCTTTTAAAAGTGTCTCTAGAGTGTTCGATTGTATTTCTTGGACATTGAGACTATCCACTTCTTTTAACATTAGCTCTCAGGACTTCACGCTGAAATGGAACAAATTTTTTCTTGAACTATAATTAATATTTTGAAGTCTTTGTTGAACGTGTACCAAAAACGTATCATACTACTGATTCTGCATAAACTGTATTAAAACATAATGTCTCCTAGCTGAGAGCTGTTCAGATCTGCGTACGCAGGAGCATATGGAGCAATGTCCTGTACCTCCTTATATGTCCCATATATGACTTTTCGTATCTGCAGCACAGACTCTCATTTCTAGACTATGATTTTGTGATATTTGGTGCTGCTTTGGAGATGCTAATGGGAAGGTATTATCTCACTTATCTAATAAGTGGCATGGCTACGTTTCCTCTGATGGAAAGAAGCTGCCCATTTATATTGGCCTGAGGCAGAACAAAATCAATCACATGTAAAACTAAGCTGAATCTATGAATGGGAAAAATGCAGGCTGAGCTTATTTGTAGAAGCACAAAATTTTATGATTACTTCAGTGCTCAGTGATGGAGAGTCAGGACCTTGACAGCAGTGGTCTGAAACTGAGATTCAAAATGTGTCATCAGTTTCGCAGAAGAGCTAAATGCTTCTTTTCTTCCAAGACAGTTCTCCAATAGAGAATAAATCAGAGAGAGTGAACCTGGGCTTAACCTAAGCAAAGTAGATCTAATTACAAAAACCCCACGAGCTCCCAGTGAGAAGCAGCATACATGTAGCACACAGGCAAGTGCCTGCTCTGGAAATACAGACCGCTGCTGCTTGAGGGGGAAGATCTGCTGGAGGAACCAACTCATTTATGTGCAATACCCCCTGCCTAGAATCCAGCAACAGCCACCTGTGATGTCAGCATCTGGTAATACATTTCATAACAGTTTTCCTAGAAAACATGCTCAAATATGTCATTTACTGTTTAGACGTGAATGTGCAAGTGATTGCAGAGGCCCAGTTCTGATAGTCTAGAATAGCCCATGTTATCAACTGCTTGAAAGGGGTGAAGACAGAACTAATTAGGAATGAAAATACCTGATTGATACCACTCATTTTATTTCCTGTTTGCTTCTGTTGTGAACATTCTGCTTTTCCCAAGTCATTTTGAAATCTAAAAGTGTAGCTGTTACGTCCTAATTACCCAGTACTTGTGTCCATAATGTGCCATTAAACACAAACTGAGAGTTTGTGTTCTTTATCAACAGGCACCAAACTTCTGTTATTTACCAACAGGCACCACACTGTGTGTTATGGAAAGAAACCAGACAAATAGCTGTGTTTTATGTACCTGAATATATACATAAAGAAGAGTCTTGTGGGAGGCCTGATATGTTTTTAGAAGATCCGTTTCTGTTTATTAACTGAGAGTGTTGCCCTTGTGACTGAGAAACAGGCTCTGCTTGAAAGAAATACTTAGCCCGGTGCACAACCAAATGATACTGTACATGTTCAACATGAGTTGTAAGTAATTTATCTCTTTGGGGCTGCTTCCCTCCAAAATCTTGTTTACTCTAAGTTAGTCTTAGCTCTGTCCAGGTAACAATTAATAGATTGACTTATGTGAGGAGTAAGTTTCAACCTCCTAGCCACAGATACAGAAATCTGGTTATCAACTGCATAGAGCTAGATAGCCAGCTGTAGCTTTGAAAATAATACTGAGTCATTGGACAGCAATGATTCTATAATGGAAATTTTTCCTTAAAGTCTCATGTTGTTACTCTGTGTGCTTTGTGAACGGGTATTGTTATGGAAAGGTACGACACTGTTCATTTCCATTAAGAGTCTGGAGAGGAGCTTTGAAGCGACTTATGAAGTCCATAAAACTCTGCAGAAAAAAAGATGTATTTATAAGGGTACTTCATAGTAGCCTTACAGATGCTTTAAAAATAAATGGATTCGACCCTGTTTGATTGCAGCTGCAGGCTGGAATATGAATGATATTATCACAAATTACAAAATTTTGGGGGATCCTGAAGGAGGGTCTCAGTGAATTCTAGCACTGTATTAGCAGATGGGGCAGCTTGCCAAACCCCTCAGAGCAGTTCAACAGTGCTATGTGTTGAAGAGTTGGAAATGGTAATGATGTCTTCAAGGAGACAAATGGGCAAGTATACAGAAGTCTGCAAAGCCAGAGCATAATAATTGAATCGATGAATTGACTATGATAAAGTACATGATGGTCAAAAAAGAAAGAGATTGTTAAGTTCTCCTTTTTTAATTGGCATTTGAAAATGGGTCTAGAATGGATCTTTTGGTGAAGAAGTCAGTGATGCCTCCAGTGAGAAACATACAGTTTGTCTTCCCTCAGAAGTAGAAGTCCATCATTCTGTTGCGATGTCAGTAGAGTAGTGTGCTCTGCATCTTCGTGCTTAAATCGCCTTTGATCTGGGGGTGGTGGCTGATGACAAATGGTAGTCCTTGAAAGCTCTTGCTCGTTAAGGAAGAAAACTTTAGGTTTGGATTTTAGGAAAGCTAGAATGTGCAGCAGCATGACATGGGGAAACAGATCAGATCTCTGTCTGTCAAGAGGCAGGGAAAGACCTGAAGGGCAGTGCAAGAGATAATATGGACCAGGTACTCTTTCAGTAGCTGATGCTGTTCCTATTGATGTACACCAGCACAGTTCTGACAGACCACGAGGGCAGAATTTTTTCTGACATCTCTAAGTTCCTTGCTGCTTTGACTGGTAAAAAAGATCAGTTGTGTGAATATTCATTTGTACTATAGCTCTACTACTTATGAATTAAAGGAAGCTGTTCTACACATAGGTATGTGAGGAGGTATCTTAGCATATGAATTTTATAGTGCTCCCAAAATAAGATTTGGAATACTCCTACAGGAAGAAGAAAGAGAAGGGCAAAAGGGTGTGTAAGAATTAACACAGCCTACTGAAATACGGAGACCATTTAGCCTTCAACAGAAAGCTGTTATGCCTTGAAGTGAAACCTGGCAACCATTTAACAGTATGCAGAAAAATTTGCAGGAATCTGAAGATGCCATAGCGGAGTGAGATCACACGGAGTGTTGGGTAGGCAGAATGTGATTGCTGCTTGGACTTCCGCCAGGCATTCTTGTTAGTGTTTCTTTACCTGTCTCCCAGCAGCTTGACAAGTAAAATAGGAAGTGATTCTGCCTTATGGAAAAAAAAAAAAGTTCTTCTCATGTCACTAACGTGAACTATAAGAGCATAGTCTATAGAGAACGAGAATATTTTAAAATGCCAGTTCCCAGTCTTCCTTATTTTTGTGAGCTATGGCGTTGCAAATTGATGAAACAGATCAGGGAGCTATATTCCTTTTGTTGCTCTTAGTGAGCTTGAATTTTATAAAGAGAACAGAAGAAAAAAATGCGTATTAAGCACCTTGGCTAAATGAAAAAGGATCTTGCCTGCAAACTTGTATAAGTGAAGATATGGTTTTAATTTTACTATTTTGGCTGCTCAGTCTACTTCCAAGTTCTTCCAGAATGCCTGGCATTCCTAAATATGATCCTGAAAGTGACAGAACATTGTACTGTTCAGATGTTCTCAGTTTCTGTGACTAGTACCACTGACCCTAGTTCTGGTTCTTAGCAATAACTATTTGCCTGCATAATTTAGTTTTAGATAGAAGTTCTCCTTGCTGTTGGTGCTTCAGTCTTTGACACATTTTCTATTTTCATATGTCGATGTCCCACCAAATAAAAACCAAAATGTCTATCATTGTGTAGTGAGGGGTGACTAGCTAACACGTGTCTTTTTTAACTCGTCAGAAAGCCTGATGCTTACTCTTTATTTCATGTTTTCATACAAAGTCTATTCCATTCATCATCTGCCAGCGTTTCAGAAGTTAAATTCTAGGACTGCCTTCTTTTCCTCTCTGTTGACCACTTTGGGTTTTCTGCACTGAAGAGTTTCCCAGTTACATTCTCATTTCTATTAGATACCATTTTACTTTCTTTCCATACCATTTATGAGCAGACAGCCCTGTAATTCTCTTACACCTTTTCACTGGCTAGAAATTAACTTTTAGTACTTACAGTTATCTAATTGAATTTGCCTCTTTCAGGTAAGGTGGAAAAAGTGAGGCTGGGAGGGGAACAGCAGGGCTTTATATCCTTCTTTGTAACAATGTACAATCAACTTTACTTCTTATTTAAAAAAAAAAAAGTCTGCTGAACACGTAGAAACCTTCCTATTTCAGGTTGCATTCTCTCCTTCCACAGAAAGGAAATGCATTTTCAGCTGTATTTTTATAGAGCGGTAGCCTAGTGACTAGTTAAATTAATCAAAAGTGTCTATTCTGCGTGGTTATCCTGGGGATATATTCCATTAAGTGACTGCTTTTTCTATTTTAGGGTGGTATTTAGAATGTGGCTGTAAAACTTAGTGTTCTGTTCTGTAAGCTTTTAGTGTCGTCTTCTGCTCTTTATTTTTTACCTGTTTTTTCCCTCTCATGTAGTGTTCTTTCTAAAATTGGACTTAATTCTGGTACCAGTGAACAAGGTTAAGCATTTGTTTCAGTTTGAAATGTTCGACCTAGAATTCTTTGAGAAGGAATTCAACAGCAAATAAAATTAAATCCATGCGACGTGCCATGTAGCGTATAAATCCTTGTATAAGTAAATACAAGTCGCAGATAAAGTTTTCTCTGCTCAAGTGCTGATGCTATTGGAGAACTGGAATTTGAGAAGTACTCCACTGCTCTGGCAGTGTACTGCTGTTATGAACTCTCCTAGGAGAAGCCAGGACACTGATGAGGCCAGAATTTGAAATTAAATGGGATTTTGGTGCATGCTAATAAATGCTGAGCTATATGACTTAATGCTAAAATCAGTTTTGAAAGAGCTACTGAATCCTGTTCTACATTTTTTTAAGCCACTCCTGCGTGAGGAGTTGAGAGGACACCATTTTCCCATTTGCCTGGTTTTTTGCCGATCTTCTGAGGACTGTAGCATTCAACAAGGTTGTATCTACAACACCAGATTTAGATGAAGCAGAGCTCCAATTCCATCTGGAAATTACCCTGCTCCTGTGATTTAGTTAAAATGAACTGTCAGAAGTGAGACACTATTTACATATTTTGAGGAGTAGATCAGAAGCTGAAGAAAACCCTGGTGACACATATTAGCTAATCATTTTATGTCAGCCTTTCGTGTCAAGGCAAAGCATACATTCCTAATATAAGCAATGCAGAAGTCATGTGGCTCTTTTATGGTACTAGTACTGGTTAAGGTACTGATACTTATTAAAGCGCAAATGCTAACACCTGAAAATGTTGGTGTTGGATTATACTCCTTTCCCAACCCACATTGAGATAGTTTACAAAACAGGTGAGGACCTGATTAAATCTACCAAAACAGTTCTTAAAACAATCCATAGTAATTTTTTACAACAAGGTAATCATCTTGAAGAAGTTGTAAGTCACAAGAAGAAGAATTTCATGTAAAGACATTATCTTAGTCTCACATGCGCTCCGTTTATGCAGAAGTGTCTTTCCAGTCCCTTTTTGGCTATTTCAATAAAAAATGCCAGTACTTTGGATTAGCTAGATTTCTCATACAAATGAACAAATACTGAATGGTTTTGAAAGTCAAGCAATCTATTTAGGGTGTCCACCTCAGCATTTAGGAGTCTGTTTCTCATCTTGCAACTTAAAAATGCTAGAGTGGTCCTTTAGTAGTTACAGCTTTGCTTCAATTACTTTGTGTTGTATTGTAGAAATGCCCCCGAAGCATTTGTGATGATAGCTCAACAGTGTAGGCAAGGACCTGAACCTATTGAAGTTAATGTCAAAACTCTCTTTGGCTTCAGTGGTGCAGAACTGGACTTCAAATGAATAAACCAGCCAGCTGGATATATCGTAGAGAAATAATTATTGCAAACTCTCTGCAAGTTCCTCATTAACACTATTACATGTGAATTTTGCAAGCAAATGCTTGGAGCTAGTCTCTGATAGCTATTCATTAGACAAGTGAATTAATAACTGTGGCTGCTGGTTCATGCAGAGAGTTTTCTGTTGTTTTTTGTCATTTCTTTGAAGACTTCAAACAGTACAGATGATTTAAAGGCTTCACTCCACTAGGTGGGGAAAAAGATGCTTATAGTGTAGTTCTTGCTTACATTCTGCAGTTACTGATATGATGTAATATCTTTACGCTTGGGTAAGTATAGATTTTTAATAAAAGAATTTAATTAACACTGAATAAATGTTCCTCATAAGGGGAAAATTCTCTAGTTCTATTTCATTAATGTTTCATGCTCCTAGCAGTTAACTAATTTAATTTTACTCTTGGTGTTCAAGGTCTATGCTTTTCTTTCCTTCTGTCTTTCAGTCTGTCTGTCTACTAAACAGGCTTTGTTTGTGTTTTATAGTTGGGATGAGAAGATCAGCCATGCTATCAGGTCATGCTATGATCCTGAACTTTGGATCTTGCACGTTTCTGGCTATGTTCTCGATTATCACCTGTCTACATTTCTACTAACTTACGCTGTTTTTCATTCATTGAATTTTGTGAAGTGCTAAATTTTTGTAATAATCACGTAATTAGGTTTTAACAGCGTATTTTTTAGTGGCCTTGCTCTAAGGAAGGACTTTTAAACGGTATTCTGGAAGTCTTAGAGCAGACCAGTGCGGTATAATAATTATACTTCAATAATCCAGAATGATACCTCAAGGGAGTTATGCCTCCAATGTATAATTTGTTCATATATACTTGTCCTTGATGGTAAAATTGGATTAAAAAAATAAGAAAAAGAATAGAAAGAAAGAAGCTGAAAAATTGATTCTCCTTGAAGGTCATTTAATGTTTTCTAAAAAGAAGATTAAAAATTAACATGAAAATCTCATTGTTAAGGAAATCATGCTAGCTTTGTTTTGAATAATAAGATCTTTATCAGTACGAGAAAAGGGTTTCATAATGATAAAACCTAATTGTTATTTTCATCTGAAACTGGAAAATATTCAAGGCTGAAAAACAGCCAAAGAAAGAGGGGAGTAAAAAAGAAGCTTGAAGAGAATAATATAGATTGCATGGAACTGCGAGCTGAAGGACAGATTCATACTATATTGTAATATAAAGAAAAGATGATGTGAAGGGGGAGGGGAGGAGGAGGCAAGTCAACCAAAACTGCAAGACAGTGTTTAATTCAGAAGTGTTTTCTGTCCAGTATTTGACTAAAGTATCTTTCAAGTGAATGAGAGAAGTTGATACGTAAAAGGAAGCTTAGGGAACAAACTGAAAAGTGAAAGTGAAATTTGCACTGCACCTAAACCCACCAAAAAAGAGCAGAGTGGAAAAAATCTGGTTTGGAGGGTTTGCAAAACATTGGAATGGTTTGTCTTGAAGGATGCCTTCATGACCAATCTTTGTAAATGAACATGTTCCCTTCAAAAATATGTGCAACATAAATATATTTACAGAGTCACAGAGGTTGGAAGTGACCTCTTGATGTCATCTAGTCCAAGCCCCTGCTAAAGGACAGTCGGCTAGAGCAGGTTGCCCAGGACCTTGTCGAGTTGGGTTTCAAATATCTCCAAGGATGGAGACTCCACAACCTCCCTGGGCAAACTGTGCCAGTGTTCTACCATCCTCACAGCAAAAAAGTATTTTCTCATGTTTCGAAGGAGTTTCATGCTCTTTGATTTGTGCTCATCGCCTCTTGTCCTGTTAGTGAGCACTACTGGGAAGAGTCTGGCTCTCTCATCTTCCCTCCCTCCCATCAGGTATTTAGAAATATTATTCTGATCGCCATGGACCTTCTCTTCTGCAGGCTCAACAGTCCCAGCTCTCAGCCTCTCCTCATATGAAAGACACTTCAATCCTTTAGTCATCTTTGTGGGCCCTTGTTAGCCCTTACCTCGCTTCCCTAAATCTCTCTCTCTCCTGTACTGGGGAGTCCAGACCTGGACCCAGTGCTCCAGATACGACCTTACCTGAGGTGAAGGATCACCTCCCTCAACTTGCTAGCAACACTTTTCCCAGTGCAGATGTGTGTCTGCTTTAAATGTTCCATAACCTGGTCCTCCTTCACCAAGGGTAAGTCTTCTTGTTCCAGACGTGCCCACTGGTCTCGGGGTCCTGGGATTCCTGCAGGCTGGTCGTACCAGTAAAGACTGAGGCAAAGAGAGCATTGAGTACCTCGAGCTTTCCGTGTCCTTTGTCAGCGTGGCCCCTGGCGACGTACAGGCTAATGCTGTGCTACTTACTGCTTGTGTCTCCCTGAGAATCTGGAAAGAACCACCTCCTGGCTCACTTGGTTCTCATCCTCTGCTAAAATAGTTTGCTGTTCACGGTGATGGCTGTCTTTGCAGTTAATCATTTAATTAGAGCAAGTAGAGACCCGAAGAAGCCATCTCCATTGCCACAATGTACGGTTGACTGTACCTGATAGATGTTGCTCCAGATCTCTTCAGTGAGGGTTAGGTTGGGAGTGCAAATACTTGTCATGAATACAGCAAGACTTTTTGCTGTTGCTGTAACAAATGCATGGACTTGGAGTTACCTGTATCCTCAGGCAGTAGTCTCTAAAATAATCTGATTATCCCAGCCCACTGAGACAAGCAGTCCCTAAATATCCCATACGTGTGTGCATATATGTGTAATTGCACTTAATGTCTTTTACTGGCACCAGTGTTTTAACATCTATTTTATTTTGAAATGGATCTCATTTCAGCCAGTTAGCCAGAGTGCTGCCAAAGCCCACGTGTGAGCTGTGCTTTGCAGTGATAAATGAATACAACTTGTCTCAAAATCCATTTGGTTTTTTGCTTGGATCCCTTTTCAAAATATGATGGGTGGCCTACTTTTATGGGGATGAAAAATTATTTTCCTGTTCCTTTGTGACCTTATGAGTCTTGTAAACTGTTGCACAGTCTTTTGGAGTAGGTGGCGTTATTAGGATGGACATTAATTATTTTCAGGCTGCTGATGCATCACCTCTGTATGATCTATATTTGTCTCTTGAATGTTCCTCATCTCTTGCTAATTATAGGTGGTCTTGAGGGAACCAGCTTCCTAAAGTTAAACAGGCTAGTATAACACACAGAGTGGTTTTGAAGTGTGTTTAAGTGAGAGTTGATTCATGTCACCTACTTGCATGGTCACAACCTCCAGATTTTTTCACAGTTCTGGGGTGGGCATACGCTAATGCTGCTACCCATCCTCCCCTTTGGGAGCAAGCTTCCCAAATCCCCTTGCCCTGAAAGCATGTAAATTCCTTTCTCTTCTGTTTCCAGGCTTGTTGAGTGAACTGGTTATTTTGTTTCTGCTTTATGAAACGTCAAATTTTTGTGTCTTTTTGCTGCCCGTTAATATTTTTCCTCTGTTCTATCCATTATATTTTTTTTAAAACTAGATCTAAGCTCTTCAGCAGATTTTGCGATTACTGTTACATCAGTCGTCTGAAACTGAGAAGGGAAAGAGCTCGTGCGGGTTTTTTTTCTGGTTGTCTATTTTGCTTATCTAAAATAGTCTCTCACCATCTTTTTTTCTTTCCTTTCTCTTCTCTTCTCCCCCACCTGCCAGCCCCTGAAAATTGGAAACATGAGCGGCCTTGTCTGAGTATCGGATTAAGAGCCAGGAAATCCTGACTCTTTCCATGACTCATTGTGTGTGTCCTTGGGCAATCTGTTACTATTACAGACAAAAGCTGTGCATAGCACTTGGCTGAAAAATTAAAAGCACAGTGCATGATCCAAGGAGTTTATTTTCGAATTTAAATCAAAGCATGGCAAAAGTGGACAGGAAAGAGAGGCTGCAAAAGATGAATACTGGAGGAACAGTTTGTGAGCTGCATAAATTGTCTGTGAAGGGAGATGGCTATCTCTTTCAGTGATTTCTTTCTTGTGGAGGCCTTTGGTTCCATCACAGTGCAAGTATCTGCTGTGGCAGATGATGGACACACAGCCCTCAGCTTCAGAGCTGTTATGTTCTTATTTAAAATGAAGTAGATAAGAGTGATGGAAGAAGAGAGCGTCCACCATTGCATAGACGAACCCGCACTCAACTTCATAAATCCAACCTTCTGATGGTTTTCTTGGGAGATGGGTTTGGTGGGTTTGATTAAATTTATGTAAATGCCTGAGGATTTTCTGTTTGTTTGCTTTTCTTTTTTTTACATTTCACATCGTGAAGGACATGAACTCTTCCTCACAGTTTAGAAAAAATAACAAAGATCTTTGGGAGAGCACAAAGGTCTGGTGTTTCTAGGCAGTGTCACTTGGAGGTCAGGAAAGACAAATGGCGTCATTTACCTGCATTTTCGATGATAAATCCGACATGAAAATAACTTCCAAAAGTAACAGAATATGATATAATAGAGAAAGCTGCCTTCTGTATTGCTTATGTGACTTCTTTGTATAAGGCTGAACAACATGAAAAGCTGTCTATGGCACACACTGCTTTCAGAGTGTATTTCCAGGCATTTTAATACCCTGTCTGTTCGGTGTTCATTCACATTACATTGCATATAGCTTTATTTTGACTATTTTAATGGCCTGTACATTCACCTCCATTGCTGTGGTATTGAGGGTGGTAGTTTTATATTCAGCAGCAACCTATTTGATCTGCTTTAAGGTAGCCCTTCCATCTCGCCTGGCCTCTTGTTCATGTCACCTTGTCTCTTCCCTCTGTTCCTTCTGCATTATCCAGGGACTATGCAGCTGTGCCGACACAGCAGGGGGGAAGTTTGTGAGAGCATTTGCTTATTGCTTAAACTTCCACCAAAGAAATGCATACTTCTCTGGGGAAATACAGTAGTGAAGACTGCTAGGGTCTTTCTATAATCTTTGACATTTCATTTGGTGAGAAAAAAAGGCTGTGCTTAGAATTAGGAGTTTGGTTTTGAATTATTGAATGCCTATGTATTTTTTTCCCCCTGTTTTTGATAGCGGTGGTTTATGGAGAGGAAGGACGTCAGGGTTCTGAGACTCAGAATCTTCTGGTGATGCTAGGGTGTGTGAAAAGTCATTGTCTCAAAAGGTCAGTCCTGCCATTGCAGTGGAGGTTACCGTCCCAGTGCCAGAGAGAGTGGGGTCCCTCTGACCTCTGCGTGCAGAACGTTAACTTGCATTTCCCACTGTTGCTGCTCTGTTGACAGACTGGGATGAGAACGTGATTAAAAGACACTTTCAGAAAGGGTTTAGCTCTGAATGCTATGCCGTCAGATGTTTGTCCTAGCTTTTGTCATCCGTTTTTACCCCATAGACTTGCAGTCATTGGTGTGGTTTACAGTTAGGACTGCATGGAACTCTTGTTTGATTAAATTTAGTTCCCTGCTACTGCAGATAACGTGTCACGTATCATCAGTTAGTCAAGCTCCATCTTAAAATCTCTTTGGTTCCTTGTACAACCCTTCCTTTTGAAAGGCCAATTTGTTTTCTTCCGGTGGCTTCAGAAACGGTCATTAACTGATGCATTCGTCAAAATTTTCCAATTCTGTCCCAATAGAGAGTAAGTATTTAGTGTTGTCTGATGCCTGTCAGGGGCAGGAATGCATAAGCCATTTATGAGTCTAGATTTGACTCCCATAAGCACTTCACCACATGAATAATTGCTTCCCTTGGACAATTGAATTATATGGAGCTGCTCAGAGCTGTTCAAATGTATGTGCAGAATCAATGGTACAGGGCCAAGTTCAGCTTCTGAATAACCATGTTCTTGTTGATGAAGTCATTAGAATCGAAAGGACGTATGAATTTGTCTCAGGTCAAAATTGTTTTCTTCAGTATTGTTTTCAAAGAGATAATCCTCTGTTGTCAGTCATTTTAAAACTTTACTTACTGTCTTGCTAATTTAATAGACTGATTCTCTCGTGGGTGACTACTGACAAGAAATACTTACCAAGGGTGCACCTTAAACGTACTGAAGTCAAAGGTAATTGTATTAAACCTTCTTAAAATGCAAAAATCATTTAATACCAGCAAAATAAACATCTAGCATGCAGAAATTACATTACTGCATTCTTCAGCCAGTTGTTCCACAGACCACAGAAAAGCTTTTTTGCAGTGAAAGACATAAGGGACTTCAATATACTGTAGACAACCATTTTAGTTTCTTACAATATTCTCAGTCTAATTTTTGAGAGTCAGCCATGCTGGTTGTTCCCACAGCTGAGGACTCATGCTGCACATGGAGAGTCTCACTTGTGTCTTCATAGCTAAATTTTGCTTATTTTGTACATTATGTCCTACTCTTGTAAGAAACTGTCATGGAGTATGGCAATAAACAAAGTAAAGATAAACACTGTACATTCTGCAACACTGTGCCCCCCATAAACCTTTGCTTTTGAAAGTCATTGCTTTATTTGCTTTTACTATGTATGAAATTAATAGTACATCTTGATGCGAGCAGATTTAAGTTGCAGAACTGGGGTTTGAACACAGTCTGCTTTCAAAAAAACCACTTGTAAGCTTTTGTCTTTAATTATTGTTGAGGGAAAGATATTCTAAAAATGGTGAATATTGTATTTTCTTATGAAGTTTCGAGGTCAGTAACTTCTTTTTACTAGAAAACATCTCTTTTCATGAGACTGAGGCTTGAAATTGATGGTTTCAGCTTTTCTTCTGACTGCAGCTGGCAAAAGAGTGTGCTCAATCCCTAGGAAAAAAATCAGACCTCATAATGGCTGTAGGGATCTTAGAGGCCAGAAATCCATACTGTAAAAATACCTGGTATAATTTAGGAGCTCAAATCTCACTGATAGTGGCCTTAAAGTGCTACATCCTTTTGAGGCTTTGAAAATGTTTTATTACTGAACCAGCATTAAGCAGTGAAACTGTTGTTTGTTGAATGCCTGGCCTTTCAACAGACATCATGAGATTGTACAAGAACGGGATGACCTGGGACCAAAGGACAGCCCTGCTCAGACTCTGTGCCCCTGGGAATGAATCACAGTAGCAAAGACATTTTCCTAAATACCCCTTAGTTGTTGTGATGTTGCGTTTTCTTTTGGGTCTCTCTCTATTTCACAGGATACAAATGAATGCCATATTTAAATTATTTTTCCCTTCATCTTCTTGGTTAGCGGTTTTATTACAGTGATATCATCTTCCAGACACCTGTTCCCATTTTAACTCAATCCTAATCTCTTGCCAAAAGCTAAACTTGGGTAGGGATGCAGTAGTCCCAATAAGGTGTTAAAAATAAAATAGTAGTTGATACTTAAATACCCATTTATATACACAAACAAATTAATCCTCATACCTCATGCAGGGAGGTATTTATTCTCATTCCAGTTTTAACTGCCAGGAAGCACAGAGAGAATTTAAGCAGCTAATTTTTCAAACTTGTTTTTTTCAATAAAGTTTTCAAAAGATTACCCAATGAAGACACCTGTTCAAACTATCTAGTTTCAAAGTGTTACATAACGGTGCCACATTCTCCTTTAATCTCCTCTACCTTGTTCTTTTGAATTATGGTGGATTGACTGTTTGGACCGTATTAATTGCATGTAAATGTGAGCACATAACCAAACACCTCTCATTAAAAGTTGTCATTTATTTCTGTTGTTCTCTAATGCATCCATTCTATGTCATGCTCCCTCTGTCCTCTTCCCACATCTTCTTGATGTTTCAAATGGTATGTCAAGTAGTGTTTGGGTTTGGCATATTCAGAAATGGATGCGCACACAGGAGGTCACCATGTCTTACACTGTGACAACATTGCCTATGCGACAAGATATCCCAGCAGTTTCGACATGACATCGCGGTGTAGCATTTACTAAGGGAGACTCTTACAAATCCTGTTTATGTCTGTGTGCTGGTTTCTGTGGCATCGCTAACTCTAAACATTGCAGGTAATAAAGATAACAGACCGTTTCTTAGCTTTCAGTTTTTGGCAGATTTTATTGTTGGATATAAATGAAACACAGTTTGGACATGAAAGCAAAAATAGACTAAACTTCTCCTGCCAGGCCATCAGCAGGTAGAGTATTAACCAGAAATGGTTGACTTGTTTCTTTGTCGCTTCTTTGTTTTTAAAGCACTTTATCACAATAGTTTTTAATACAGATTTTCCTTACAGTCAGTTTGAAGACAGAGCAGGTGACCTCTGGTGCTGCTCTGCAATTTCTTGTGTCAGTTTTACCTGTCTGTTGCATTTTGTGTAGCAGCTTGATGTAAGAGATGAGCTGGCTGTCTTACGAGCGGCCTCAAACAGACTCTTAACAGGTAGCTAAATTTGGGCAAAGAGGAGAGATTGGTTTTCATTAAACTAAAATTCAAAAATGCATTGACCTACAACATTAATATCTAATGGCTCTGGTGTCTTCCCAGTGCTGAATCCTGCAGATAACTGTGTTACTCTTACACTGAGAGTTGTGGAGAACATGAGGGAAACTCAAATAATTTAGTTGGTACTCGTATGATAGCCTTAATAATGCACCACACCAATTACATATTGCTTTATTTAGTACAAACGCTTGTCTACACTCCGTTTTTTAGCAAGAAATACTGCTTTCTCCTCCTTTCTCCTTGATGTTTCCAGTTCAGTTCCTTGTTCTCTTTAGCTTTCCACCGTGTTGCTTCTAAAATTGAAATAATCTTAGCCTGCTATTTTTTCTCCTGTTAAGGGCAGGGGAGGGAGTAGGAGAAAAAAGACAAGAAACACAAGCAAGAAACAGGCATCTCCAGCCAGGCCCTGAAGGGGATTCTGGCTTGCAGATTTTACCTGCTGCTGCAGCTGGGAAATAAATAATTACTTTTGCAGTAATCTTGCTTTTCTTAGGGAAACAGTGTGAGCAAGACTGCATGGGGACTCTCTTTCCTGCTGTAGTATATGAGCCATAGCGGAGGCTGGATGTAAATCCTGACTGAAGATGTATTGTGTGGGTTTAGGGGAGAAGGATTGGTTGGTGTGAGGAGAAAAATGTTAGGGGTAGTGGTTAAAAATAGGTGAAAGAAGATTTGAGTTAATGTGGTGAATGATCCACTATTAGGGAATAGTCGAGAAAACGTTAGTTTATGGTGAAGGGATCATTTGAGCTGGAAAAATAAGATGGTAACAGAAGATTATATTATTCATTTTTCTGGTTTGGATGATGCAGCGCTTGAAAGTCACTTTCCTGTTTTAGAGTTTGCTACAATACTTCGTGGCTAAAGGGACAGCAGAAGGAGAGGAAGGAAGGAGGCATTTGCCAGCTTAGAATCCAACTGAGCATGTTATTGTGTAGTAAAGACCGAGAACCGGTGCTTCTCTTTCACATTTGTTAGCGCTTCCCTCTCTAAGTCGTAATAGGATTGGAATACAGTAACAGGGTATTTTGCTGAGATAGGACACTTCATAAATTATGTTGCAGAGAATACCACTGAAGAGCATCTAATTGAAACCAACGGCCATGCAAAAGACCCGAACATCGCACATCTGGGTGAGCCAGCATCTCATCAAAGAAGTAAGTGCATGGTGTGCTGACTGGTCTGCAGTCTCACACCTGACATGCACCATACCTTTTCAGCTTACTTTTGAGAGAGGTGATTTGATGATACTGTTGAAGAGAGATTATGTTGCCTCTTAGTTGGTCCTATTTAGTCCCTCCGGTATTAGGTAAAATTTACTTGCTTCATGGTCAACAAAATAAATCCATATAGCTTGCTATCTAGACCTTTCTTTTAAAAGACATCAGACTGTGCATAGTGCCATGTTCAGGGCTTTTTTCATTATTTTCCTCATTGCTGCAATACTGTAAGAGCTGCAGTTGCTGGATACTACAGCAGAAGTAGAGTGCCGCTCCTTTCTCCTGCCGGGGAAGATAGAACTGTGCTTGGGTGTTGTTGATGCTGGTCAGTTGAAACAGATTCCCAAGAACGGAAAGAAATCTAGTGGTACAAGAACTGCAAAAACACAACAGAGCCTTAGACCGACATGACTTTCAGGAAATCAGCCCGGAGCAAATCCTGCTGTGACAGCAGGCTGTGCATGTGAAAGTGTGAAATGGCGAGCTGTGCGTTGGAGTGATGGTCTTTGAAAGGGTGGCAAACACGACCTTCTCTAATTCAGCCTTGTGCAACACCTTTTCACAGGGCTAAAAAGTTTTTTAGAAGCATCATATGTTCCAGTTTGTTTTGCCAAGTCTTAATTTCTTCACATGTCTCTAGCTTTAGGATCTAGCTAGCATGCTGTAAATTGACACAGCAGCTTGCAGTGCCTTGTTTGTTTTAGGTTAACGTGTGTCTCCCAGCTGCCCATACGTGTATGTCTTTTCTACAGCAGTTTAAAACCACTTGATGCAGAAAAATATGTGCTGCTCAGATTGCCTGATTAGTGTGAAGTCCGGTGTGGTAATTACTACAGTAAAAACCAAACATCATCCGGCGTTATCTAAGAAAATCCTAAATTCCATGGGTTTTGCAGCCTGGTTTGCTTTGAATCAGTAGTTGCAATGCAACATTAGTACTAAGTTCCACCCCCCACTGTGGTTTGCATTCGAGAGAGAAACTGTATTTAAGACTATGCTATTTCTGTGCCTGTCTTACTTCTTGTGGTACCCATCATTAATGTCTGCAGTGGAAATAAAAGTAGTATAGGCTAATGAGGAAAGCTTGGCAAAAGACAAAGCCATGAAGTTTTGGGGCTTCTCGTATCTAGATGTAACGAATCAAAATATTAATAGCATTCTCAACTTAACCTGAAAAAAACAACCCCAAAATCCTTTTCCTTTTTTGACACAAAGAACTACTTGATCTAAAACAAAAAAAAAAAAGTTGTCTTCATATGAAATAAAAGCATGCAGAGATTTATTTTCTACTGTTTTTGCAGCTGCTTATAGTTTTCCCTCTAAATCTTGGGCAAGCTCCAGCATGCTACTGTTATGTTAGCAAAGAGATAGCTTGCAGTGCACGTGCACAGCCTGGGACTTTGGAAGAATCTCTTGCTTTTGTCTCATTTATCTCTGTTGCATTTCAAATCCAGCTTCATTCTTAGAAGAAATTAATACTTCTAGGAAGGATTAGTTGAAAGAATGTGTGCTGATTTATAGATGTGTTTATTTCGTAAATCCTGAAGGGGCATTACCAGATTGAGAAATCACATTTAAAAAAATAAATCCTTGCTTTGGTTACAGTTAATTCCACGAGCGATTGAATGAAAGGAATCTAATTCTCTTTCTGCTTGGTTGTTTTGGTTATATTTTATATCTTCCACAGCTTGGACAGAAGAAGTGATTTATCAGAGTGACATTCTCCTAATAAGTTTCTTCCTGCAATGAAGACGGGAAAGGCTTTCCCTAGCCTTTTCCTAGAAGTGCTGGGGACTTTGGCTCTTCAGATGATAGGTCTAGTGAAGCCAGGTTCTCCACAGCTTTTGTTGCCACCTGGGTTCCTCTGCTACAGTAGTGTATCACTGACCAAAAATATGTTTCCTGTAGGACTTCAGTGCTGCTTGAAACAACTTCTGTTTGAGATGGGAAATGCCTTGCAGATATATATGCTAAAGAATGACCTGCGGAGTGAAGTAGGAGTTCTTCACAAAATGTCCTTCCTGTCCTCCACATGCAAATCTGAGACCCGTAGGGGTTAGTGGGTCAGATTGCAAAGCTGCCATTCCACATACCCTTATTCTCAACCCAATTCGCAGGGTTTTAGCTTGTCAGAATATCACAGTTCCGCAACCTGTGCTTCTGTTGACTTCATTATTGCAGTCACCATGTAGTCCTGTGCACCACAGTGCTGCTGTGTTTGGTCGTGAGAGTATTCTGGATATATTTTAGCTTCTGTCTCCATGGGATTTCAAGCATGGTAGTGATAGTCTTTACAGCTTTTATAGAGACCCTAGATTTTAGCTTCTCATTTGATTAAATATTTCAAACACAGCTTTGTCGAATTGTTATCTGTTCAGTCAATCTGTAGTATTGTAGTATTGTTTTAGTGACCTTTTCAAGGGACTCATATTCCTCTAGTGATACTTTGTTTGAAGTTGTTTGTTTTCCACAGTAAAGTATTTAAGACTTACCAGCCTAGTGGTGTGAAGTTCTGCTGTTACGAGCACAGGCTGGTGGCTCCTCGCTTTGCTTAGTCGAAAAATACCAGGGAAGGGCAATTGTATAAGATGCTTTTCCGTGTTCTGATGCATACTCAAAAACAGAGTTCTCACTGCATGGCATTTAAAGCATGTTGGGAAACTCTCCCTGTCTGAGAGAACCTGAAACCATTATTTTTGACGTGTTGTGATAATTGACTGCCATGGATTGACTGTGGAGGGGATATTAGAGCAGCCAAGCCTACTTACATGACCTCTGTGACGTAGGAGAAACAGGCACGCAGTGACATAACGTTCAGCTATCATCCCAAGAGCCTGGAGTGTAGAAAAAAGAGAATTAAACATCAGTGTAACAGAGGATGACTTTGCAGCTGAGTACAGCCAGGGAATTTGCAGGCTACCAGGAGGCCATCTTAGGGCAAGTAAATCCTACACTGTCAAGGTAGGGACATCTCTGGCTCTTCTTATTCTTCTAGTAGTGAATATGCTGCCTTGCTCTCCAGTTTCCTCTAAAAATGCATTTGCACTTCCCAGGAGCAGCCTCAGAGATGTAGGGGTAATATGCAACAGCTTGGTAGCTTTCAATCTGGAAAAGACAGCTGCTTTTTTATGGGTCTGTGGATTCAGTGGGGGTGAGTGTAAATATAGTAGTTAATGTTCTCTCACGTCTCTGTTCATCTAATGCCATCTGCTTTGTGTCCATTCATTCACACTGGTGCCAAAACGTATTTCTGGAACAGGTTATTTGTGCATCAGCAGACTTGGTCCCTGACTGTTAAGTGAAAGCGAGTATGTGAACTGTGAACTGTGCAGTATGGGTAGGCAGGTGAACTCTTAAGTTTTAGTGTGGCTGTATAAAACATTGCTGCTTCTGGTGGTGGTGCATGAATGGGAAGAGCAGCGTTGCACCTCAGAGCAGGCAATATGTCTTTGGCTCCTCTGTCCCTCATCAGCAGCTGTGGGAATAGCGGACTTTGAGCAGAGTTTATCAGAAATAAGATATTTATAGAGCTGGGACCTAGATGTGGTGCGGATGCTTTAATCTTCCCACTCCTTAATCTGTCGTTATTTTGCAGGGGTGAGAAATGTGTCAGGCAGGATTATTTCCTTCTCTGTCTGTTTATGCACGTTGTCACTGTAGTCGTACCAGTGCGTTATTAAATACAGGGGGAGATTTACATGTAGGCGCAGTTATACCCACACAAACTTGTTTCTATCACTTTCTCTGATTCTTTTTTCAAGGTAGAGGTGTATTCTATGTACAAGGCATCTTGATTGCACTGTAATTGCAACGACCCAAGCAGTAGTACTAGCTGTAATTGCTAAGGCTCAAACCATAACACTTAGCACTAGCCATAGCTTTTGTGTCAGTACAAATCCGTATGTGAATTAGACTTTGGTCTGAGGCTTTGAGTGTATGTTATCTTCCAAATCCAGCTGTATGTGTGGAAAAAACCACTATTCTTAGCTTTTCACTCTTGTTTCCAGCAAAGCTTAGTCTCTCCCCTGTGTTCTGCCAGCAGAATTGTTTGTGCAAGCCCTCCCTTTCTTGCTTCTAGGATAAATCAATCCAGTTAGTGCAGACCAGAGTTTAGCATACCAGTCTGATTTCTCCAGACACTAGGTAGAAAGCTTGAAATGGCATTTTGTGGGGAGAGTGGCACGGTAACTTGCGGCAGAGGGATACCATTGAGCCTTGTGAAGTTAATGTCTTCCACCAGTGCAGCTGGATCTAGGAGGAGAAGTCTGCCCACAGCTGTCCATGTCTTTTTGGGAAGGTTTTTCTCTTCCTGCACACATGGATGGCATGGCATTGCTTGATTACCTGTCAGCCTTGAGTGGAAATGAATACAGCATTTGACGTTGATTGTAGGCTGCGGCCTCATTGGTGTATAATCAACTTTTCCTCTGCAGTCGTTCAATCACGCCTGATTTCACACTAGCATGCGTGCGGGATTAAAGCATGGCTATCTGTGTGTAGAAGATACTGTCTGCTGGCAGTAGGTACGATTTAAGATAGCCGTGTAAGTTGGGTCCTTCTAAAACACAATGTAGCGTTATGAACTGTGTGTGGTAGTGTTTAAAAATTGGTCTAATGTTTAGAGAAGACAACAGTGAAATGTTTTTTTATGCATTTAAGCTTCAGTTTTGAGCCTGGTGGTCGAGTTTTCTTCTTTGTTGTGCAATGGAACAGCAGGCCCATAGCAGTCATGTTTCAGGAAACATTCGTAGGTTTAATAGGTTCATTTTCTTCTGCTGAAACTGAAGCATATATAACTACTTTCAGCCTACTATTTTCCTTTATAATTATGCAGGAGTAAACAGAAGTACAATTCCCTCTCTAATGCTGAAGAGAAATTCTGCGGTATACCTTCAACCTACTTTTGTTGAGCTCTTGGGAGAGACAGAGGTATTAGAAATTCTGTGTCCTCAGCTTTCAGAGACGTACACATAGACCTTTACACAGAATTCACTTGATCTCCTTTAAAGAGAATACAAACAGAAGAGCCATTTAAAAGTTTTTGTTAGAGCATGAGAATGCATCTTTGGGCAAACAAGTTGTTTTCCTGTTTTGTTGAAATAGGGATCAGGCTTCTTTTTTGGTTCTTGCAGCTCATTGAAAGAGTGAACTGCTTTTCCTTTGCTTAGCCGAGAAAATAATTTTCTCTCAGTGCTGCATTTCCTCTGTCCGTTGTCAGCTCCGCAAGGCAGATTGTATGCACTGGATTTGCAGATTGCATTTCTTTAAAATATGTTGTGTAGCTGCCTCTAGTCACGCTTCTGTTTCTGTTATAGCAATCATCTGCTCTGCCCGCTCACCCAGGGTTACTGCTTGGGTAGAAGAGATTTCTTTCCAGCAGCTTCTGCCATCTGGAACCGCCTTCTTGTATCTCCCTAGTTCATTAGGTCTCCATAGCTTTTAAAATATTTTCATGAAATTGCAACTTTTTTCTTTCACCTGTTACTCCTCAGTGTTTGACTCTATGACTGGGTGCTTAACTCAGTAGGAAATACCCTCACCGCCCCACTGTTTTCCGCAAGATTTTTATCATATTAAGTCAGGAAAATGCTCTGAGTCACAGCTTGATGAAACACTCTATAAAATAAAATGTTATTAGAAAGTTTCAGAAAGAGTGAAACCTATAACCCCATAACTACCCTCTCCCTACTGGGGAAAGAATATTGCCAGCCTCTGGTTTTGTAGCTTATAGTAAAAGAGTTTCCACCAGCACGGTGCTGCTGTTTCACTCGTCTGTTTGCGTGTGTGCATGTACGAAATTGTCACAGCGTCGCAGAATGGACGAGGCTGGAGGGCACCTCTGAGACTGCCCCATCCAGCCCCACCGCTCAAGCAAGGTCAGCGAGAGCTGGGTGGCCCGGGCTGTCTCCGGTCGGGCTTGGAAGATGCAAAAGACAGATGCAGATGGTACGACCTGTCTGGGCAGCCTGGTGTGATGCTTGACCACATAAGTACACTCTCTGTCAGGATGCTTTTCTCAGTCCTCGGTACCATTCCCATGTAGTCTGGAGCATGCGTAACAGTTTGACATTTTGTGTCTTCTCATTTCCTGGGAAAGCTTAGAGAGCAAACCTTCTAGAATTGAATATTGCTACCTGGATTTCTTAACTTGCCCTGACTCCTAAAGCTTTTAACAAAGTTGTTGCTGCTTGATTGTTTATAGGAAAAATTATTTTGTGAGGTATATCATTTGTATGTCTGTGGTGCTCTGCTATTCCCTCTGTATTGATATCTCTTGCAATGCTTGAAAATGTAGAGTTTATATTCGTTCATTATCCAGAGGTCTTAGCAGCTTCTGACTCTGTGGAAACTAATGGGGTGGAGTGCTGAGATGCACTTGATACTCAGAAATAGCGTAAGATTATCATCTTCAGAAATAATTGAGAGAAAATGAAGAAACAGTGTCTCCTGTCATCTAAGTAAGGATTCTAGAGTACAAAAAACAGTTCTTAACAATGGATTAATGTTAGATATCTCGAGTGCTTTAAGAAGGGGACAACATGCTGAGATAAGCTCAATAAAAATCCTTGAATAAACTGATTAGAGAACTGACTTTTATTCTGAATTTAGTGATAAACCTTAGTTTGTAGATCAGATAGCTATTCGGCACATTATTTTTTCTTTCAAAGTGCACTAGTAGTGTTGAAATACTGGATTTGCAGACTTCGCTGAAAGAGTTGCTGCTAGAACTTGGAGAGGCCAGTAGTTGTCTGTCTTGCAAAAAAAACTATCCTAATAGATGGAGAACTGGGGGAGAACCACTTAGCCTCACTTTCCCAACCTATAGTAATTAATTTATTGTGTAGAGCATATAGTTTACTGCTGTTTAGAATCATAGAATCATAGAATGGTAGGGGTTGGAAGGGACCTCTAGAGATCATCTAGTCCAACCCCCCTGCTAAAGCAGGTTAGCCTAGAGCAGGTTGCACAGGAATGCATCCAGGCGGGTTTTGAATATCTCCAGAGAAGGAGACTTCTTATTCTTAGAGATCCAAGATCATCTATAGTACCAGTTACGATAAAGAAATACTTTCTGTGCTTCATGTTGGACTTTGGATAAGGTGGAATTTCGTAAGTGCTTTAGTTTCAAACGTCTTCATGTGTTGCAGGTGGTTTTTAAAAAGCTTGTGATTTCCATCTGTTATCTCTTTTTGTTGGCTATGTTAACTGTAGGGATGATCTAATGTGCTCTTTTCATTCACATTGGTAGTAAATATGAACACAGACAGTGATAAATTATTCCTTTTTGATGTTTTTCATTTTATTGGACAGTAGGGGAGCCTAGCAGTCTAGGGAAAGATTATGTTGCAAATAATCCTCTCAAAGGAGTGAAAAAGCGTATTTCGTGCATTATAAAATATAGCAAGTAGTCGAATAGAACAAATATGTCCACTCTAATGATACCTCAAAACTGTGTATCAAAGGAGCCTGCAATCTTGAGTAGAAAAATCTGCCTAAAATTTTGGATCTTGTGTATTGAGACAGTTATTGCTTTTCTTGATTTTTCTTTTTCTTCCTTGCAATGCAAGGACAAATTTCTCACCTTGTTAAAGTCAATGTGAGTTTTGTCTTGGACTTAATTGGTGCCAGGATTTCATCCCTAGTCTGTGTTACTTATGACTCTTTCACACAGGTAAAATTTTATGTTTGCTATTAATTATGCATCTGTCTATTCATCTGAGCGCCTAAATCATGAGAAAGGTGACGGGCATGTTGATTTTCCTTTCATTTTATGAAAATCTTTTGGGGTGGGAGTCTTTGTCCTAGTGGGTAAACTTCCTTACATGATGAGTAGTCTCGAGCTTTTACAACACCCCTTGGTTGAGCTGACAGAAATGTTTTCGATGTAGCAACTTACAGCTGGAAAATGCTCATTGAGCTGAATGAAAACACTCAGTGGGAGTATGTCAGTGTGATGAGATTTTCGTGGGAAAGCAGGCAGACTTCCACTCTGGCCAGCCGGCTACTTGCTGGCCAACTTTGCCTACAGACATTTTTGATAATTTATGTTCTATATGAAAATTCTTGTTTCTAAATTTTAGTACCAGTTTGGAAGAAGAAAAGAGTTATTCAGAAATGTGGAAGCTTTGGGGGATCTCAGTTGTCAAAACCCTTCCATGTGGCAACGTTGCAGCTTTCTAATAGGTTACTGCTGTTAGTGTTGGAGTAGCAAGAGAGATGTTCAGGAATTGAGATCACTTGATTGTTTTCCATTCTTAACCAAGTCATGTCCCGTTCATGCCTCGTAGTCGTGTTACTTTAGACATTAATCGTTCGTATGAATGATTTTCTGAGAAGCCTTTTAGATATGTTAAAACTTGCTTAATTTTTTTGCATCCTTGATAGCAGAACTGTAACTCTCTCTTAAACATTCTTTGGGCAGAGGATCCAAAATAAATGTTTTTACTCTGTTTTGCCCTCTGTTCTGAACACTCAGTGATATTTTACGTCTTAATTCAATTGCTTCTGCTTGATCATACTTCATGATTTCTTTAGTCACAGCATCAATTAGAGTGGTGATTGAGAGGCAGCTCTGAACATCCAAAGTGCTAACTGATGGTATTTGAATCTGCACTTAAGTGACTGTTGAAAGGTCTTGGAGAGAAAAAGGGGGAACTGTATGTCTCAAATGGTTTTTTCTTGTGTGTTTTTCATGGGGTAGGAGAAACAGGTTATATTTTCATAAGACTGTTGTGTAACCTTTTTTTTTTCCTCCTTCTTTGATGACATCTGTCCATCTTTTTTTCTGTCCTTGTGATCAGCAAAGTTCCCAACTGAGTATCTGAAGCAGTCTGCTTGGCAGATGAGAAATCTGCACATGTCATTGTGTTTCCAGTCAACTAACTTAACTTTCAGAGTTAGTAGCCTGCAGGTTCTGAAGAAGGTGAAACAAAAACAAAACCATGCAGGGGAAACTGCTGCATGCACGTGACCAAGGACAAATGAGTTGGGACACCAGAAATCCTATACGTCTCTTATATTTGACAGATCAGCTCCTTCTAAATAGCTGTTAGACATGACAGTTGACTTAGAGCACCAAAAAGAAGATACTTTGCTCTCTTCTGATCATATATGAGTATTTGTCTTCTGCCCTAGGGTAGGATTTTGGATCCTGGTCATTTTAAAATGTAAAGCATTTTTTCTTTATGACTTTGGACTTTCCATCAGGACTTTTCAGCCTGACTTTGAAATCAGGATTTCACTTACAGCAACAGCACGGTTCAAACAAGCTAATATTCAGGCAAAACAGGGAATGTATCAAAGATTTAATCTAAGCTAGTTTCAAAATACTATCAAATAGCCTTTTAAGTTAGACAAGATGAACACCTTGTGCTTTGTTATTCTGGGGGCAAAAAGAGTTTGATACGTAGTTCAGCAACAAGTGCAGTGCTTGAGCAAAAAGAGTAAGTTTGAGAACTTTCAGGAGACATATTAGGTAGAAAAGTAGTGGGAAAGTAACACTGCTCTCAAGTATAGCCTCTGCTCTCATTATGTTAATGTGGTTTTTTTTAAGTGAAAAGATGATTATAATATGTAATTTCGGTTAATACAATGGAACATCTTTGTTTTACCTGCAGTATTGAGACTCATCACAGTATTGGTTTTGCTTCCTTTTACAGGTTGCCTTTTTGAAGATGTGAAGAATGCAGATACCTGTGTTGAAAACTATTCTCAAATTCATTTTCAGCAGAAATGTGCGGATAACTTCCGATGGTGTGGCTTCTAGACAAACATCCTCTGGCAATACAAAACAAAATGGGGCTGTGGCGTGCTCTTCTTATCTGGATGTGTTTCAAAACCACAGCAGAGAGAGTTAACTTCTGCATCTGGTACATTCTTAGATGTCATTCTAAGAGTGACTTACCTGTCACTCCTGTTACATCCAGCTGGGATTACTGTTATGATTTCTTCATTGCCAAAAAGAAATTACCGATGTATCTTAATGCTACCTTTATCGGACACTATTTAATAGTGACTTATATGGCCTTAGGGGAATTCACAACTGGTAGCAAAGAGAGGTTTTAAAATACTTAACATCATGGATACTAACATTAAGTTCTTTACTTCCTTTGTTCTGGTAAAGATAGAGGTCCAACTTTAAAATATAAAATCTGATTTTTGTCAAAATTGTATGTTTATCATGTATATTGTTTCCTCACTAAGGTTTACCTTCTTTCTTGAGAGAGAAGGAAGATGGTTTCTGTATTCCTACACCTCATGTAGAATTTCTTTTAATTGATAACGTTTTGGAGAATCAAGGTTTTATGGTTATTTGGAATAATTATTCCTTCAACTTCAAAAAAGAGCATGTGTGTGAAGACAGGCCTTGCAGAAACTGCTGGAGGTGAAAGATACTTGTAGCAAGTCAATACAGCTACCCTAAATTGTCGTTTGTGGATTCTCACCTGCCTTCCATGGGAGCGATAGTGCATTTCCATGGAACACAGAAGCTGCTACTATTTTTGGAGTGGATTGCTCACTTGGTTGACAGCAATTTTTACCGTCCCTTCTCCAGGGAAACAGGATGGTATAAGTGCATGGGCTGAGGAGCAGAACAGATGCCTCCTGGCATTCCTGCTCATTGGGATGGACTGCTCTTGAGCTAGAAGGAGGCGATCCTTTAATATCAACCATCTGTCTTGGACGCCTCATCCCTCCAGGGTCTTATCCAATATCTGCCTTGCTTATCTGCAGTTTTGCTTAAATAACTGCACTTGGCAAATGAGCGTCAGGTACTGGAGTGGCTCATCTGACCCAGAGTGACAATTCTTGTGTTCTAAAAATGTATACAAACAAGTATCCAAACAGGGAAAAAAAAAAAAGTAAAAAGGAGAGACCCTGTTTATGTAGGCTAGCTTTTTCAAAGTCCATCTTTAAACTTAACATAAAAAGATGCTACCGTGTTGGAAAACAGCTGTATTTTGGGAGACTGGATTCTGGAGGGAATATTCTTGTTAGAGGAGTTCTTTGAAAATTCCTGAATTTCAAGGAAAGTTACCATGCCCTTTACTCATGAAATGATCATAATGTAGGAAGTGACCCTGCAAAGTGCTGGGCACCTTCTCTGGGTTTTACACATCCGAAGACAAATAGCTGAGGCTTCCCAGCAGCTAGTCTGGATGTCATCTTATTTTTCTGTTATTATTTTAGTTTTCAGTATTCAAGGAAGAACAAAAATACTCTGAGTTTTTGTATTCAGGGACTAAGTTATCTAGCTCCAAGATATTTTGCCTATGCGCCAATGTTTTCTCATTTTATGAATAAAATCTATTTTCTAAAACAGTTTACTGTTTGTTCTGGTTAATTTCTGTGACTGTTTCAGCTTCCCAGAATATGACTGAGCAATTTGCAGATGGAAGACATCCATATCATACAGGAATACTCCAACTTTAAAATATGTTCCAACCTATTTAAATGGCCGCTGTGACGGTTTTGCATGTATGGAGCAATCTTAGGTCAGAGAATATTTATGCTTTTGAGTTTCAATCTCTGTCGTGTCCTGCCTCGCTTGACCTTGTGACCATAAAGGCTTATTCAGCCTCTTGTAACACATGTGGTTCCAGAACGATGAGTGCGGGCATTTCACTGGGCTATTTTTTTGGGGAAAAAGCCCTTTCTAGAGATGAAACATAAATCAGCCCCATCCTGTCTGGTCTATCAGTCACCTGTAGGAGCTAATGGCTCCATCATGGTCATGGTCCTACTACTACGTCAGTGTTGCAGCTGGCTTAGGAAGCAAATCCTGAGAGAGCACTAAGCCCTGTGTGCACACTTACTAAGGTTTTTAGGAGCTTGTCCTCAGCCTACATATGCTTAAAGCTTTCCCTTGTTTTATACCCTATACGTTGGTGTACTGGGTCTGGCTGAGGTGGACTTAGCATTCTTCATAGCAGCCCGTATGATGCTGTGGTTTGCATTTGTGGCTCCAACGGTGCTGGTAGCGCACCTATGTTTTGACTGTCGCTGAACCATGCGTCCGCAGTATCAAGGCCTTCTCTTTTATTTCCCACTCTGCCCCACCTCCCCCCAGTGAATAGGCTGAGGGTGGGCAAGATGGTACGAGAGGGGACACAGCAAGGACAGCTGACCTGAACTAGCCAAAGGGATATTCTGTGCTGTACAGCATCATGCACAGCAGTGAACTGGGGGTAGAGGAATAAAGGGGGAAATAGGTGTCCCAAGGTGATGGTTGCTGAGAGAATAGCTGGACGGAGGTGACAAGGTATTGCCTTGGTCACTTGGTTTGGTTTTTTTTTTCCTCTTTCCTTCACTTGTTAAACTGTCTTTATCTCAACCCACAGGTTTTCTTGCCTTTGCTCTTCCTGTTCTCTGCCCCATCGTGCTGGTGGAGGAATGGGGCTGGGGGGTTGGAGTGAACAGCTGGGTGGGTGCTTAGCTGCTGGCCAGGGTCGACCCGCCGTAAGTGTGAAGTGCCCAAAAGAAAAAAGGATAAATCTTTCCGTTCCTGCCACCCTCCCATTTGGGGACATTTCCTTCCCCAGGTTTCCAATGGCCACAATTGTCTGTCTGCATCCGTACAGGGCAGTTTGACAGCTTAGTGGCCAGCGTGTTTCCCTTTCCTTGGTGCCAACTCTGCGACCTCCATTAACGTTTAACCATTGACGTTATCTGGGAAATATCAGACCACATATGATAGTATATAAATGCCTTGGATGAGTTTCCATTTGTAAATCGATTTCTTTGGCCATGTTCATTAAAAAAATAGTTTGGATACTTTCCCAGGTACAAGGCAATACATTATTCAGATCTCCTGTTTCTGAAGTCAGCTTTCTTGGCTTTTTTTCCCCTCTCCTATCTCTTATGTGATCTTTCCTACTAAGCCAGTAGTGGATTTGAGGTGTGGCACCTTCGTTTGACATTTTCTTGCATTCAAGCTACTTTATAAAAGAGAAACTTGGCCATTTTTTTCAGGATCATCTTAACAGTGAACCATGGGCTCTCATAAAGGATGCACTTGGGTTCAGAAAACCTGTTGAGTTCCCCTCAAGGCTCCATCTTTGACCTTTGCCTATGACTGTTCTTGCCTCCGTTTCTCTGTCTGTTGAACAGCATGATGCCGTTTGCTTGTTGACATCAATATTTTTAAAAGTTATGTAAGTACAAAGTACAATTAGTTACTGTGTTATTTTCTTAGCATCCAGAGCTAGTGGTATACTTTAGTCTGGTCTAAATACCATGTTTGAATACACCCATAACAGAAAACTTGTTTTGTTTTGAAGTGCGCAGACGGTATCCCCATGCAGATGGGAAAGTGTGCGCCAAGGTAGGAGTTGGCCTAGAAACTGTGCTCTTAGGAATGTTTGGTCCTACTTACTGCTTCCCCTGTTCCCCCAGCATTTTGTGTCTGTTACACTTTGCATTTTTCACAGCAGAAAGTGTCTTAAGTTTTGCTTTCTGTATTGCCAAGCACAGGGTTAGTCTTAAAGTAATAATAATAAATCAGCGATGACGTTAAGAAGTACCCAACTTACATTAACTTAGATAGATGTGCATCCTTTCCAAATGTGCAGTTTCCAAATAGTGTATGGCAACAAGAAGATATTAAAAATGTCAGCTTTAATTCTAATATGCTATAAAGTTATAAAGATGGCTTTTGGTGTGGTGTGCAAACCACGTCTATCTGTCAGGCCAGTGCTGTGCTCTCTATTAGCACCAACAGACAACAGTATGGTTTCTGTCATTAACGGGTCGCAGGGAGATTATGTTAGTGTAGGGCTTGTCACTTCTTTTAAACAAGTTTGACCATTTAACTGGGATAGTCAAATTGGCGTACCAAATTGAGTCCCAATTTAGTTATCTTAATCCCAAAATTAGAGTGGCTTTCTAGCTTAGTTTAAATCCCCAACAGAGTAGGTTAGGATAAACAGAATAATAATAACAAATGGATTGATCAGGGACCTATACTGAGTGAGATGAAGGGCAAGTTCTAGCTTACCTGAGTTTTACTTTTAGATATAAGGAGCTACTTTAATTAAAAGTTACAATAGATGTTTTTGCACTCAAACATTCTGGGTTTAAGTGCAAATGCTTTTCAGTAATTTCCCTCCTGTTTCGCTGCCTTCATTTTCATTCCTCCAGAACATCACTTAGTGGTTTCAATTTTAGACTTTGCCTCCTTTCATTTCTCTCCTAGCCAGCTGCGCTCCATTATAAATGACAAGTAAATTGGCTGAGGTACTGCATTAGCTCATCAGCCTCATTCCTTTCGGTTTTCCTCCACAAGTTTTCTTGCTACCGTTGCATCACTGTCACAGAAGCACTGCAAAATCTGCAGGTGGACAAATTATAGAAACATTGAGCAGCTCTGTCCTTACTAGGCTCCTTCGGTTTATTCTTTCGGAGGAGGCTGAATAGCCTCATAGCAGATGCCGTGGAGCATTGGGCAACGCTCACAGAGTATCGGGCATTTTGCAGGTCCGCCTGCTAACAGCTCAGTAGCAACATACGTGTCTTCCAATAACCCCTTGCGGCATTAAAGCGTGGCGGTTTTCTTACTGTGGACAGCAATTGCTGTGTTCAGATCCCGTGGCTCTGTAGTTCAGTATGTTCAGATGGTGTTCCCTAAACATGGCAGTAATGCTATTGTCTCGCTGCCCTATTATGTCCAGTGGCACATGCTTCATTCCCATCCGATCGTCTTACACGTGGGTTGCTCGGGTCTGTGTACTTGGATCCTTAGTGAAAGATGCTTCTACCTGTGTGTTTTCAGTGATGATGTAAATGGGTATCAATTTATATTCTAAACGATAGAATATTGTGTTCATTTCAGAATCTGTCATTTTAACTTACGTGCTTTTAATCACTTCCTCAAGGTTGCAAAGCATTTGATTTTATTATTTATCTTTTTCTGCGATAACTGGGTTTTCTGCAGTGCAGGCAGGAAGGTGGGGCTGCAGATGGGCTCTACCATGTGTTTGTGTCACTGGCACCTCCACCAGCTAGGGGCTTGTGAAACAGACTTTACACCTTCATTATTGACACCAGTTAATTACAACCCCAAATGGCAGGCCATCTTGTCTTTTACCAGAGTGTGTTTCCTCACTTTTAAAACAATGACTGTATCATAAGGGTCGTGACTCTCCCATCAGTGACATGGTCATTTGCTCAGCTGTGCAACTGGGAAAAAAATCCTGGCCATGAATGCAGCTGTCCTGACTTTAATGGAGCCATTGCCAATTTACGTCGGCCAACGATGTGTGGTGTGGTCAGGGGAGAGAAGATGAAGTCTCTTGTCTTCCCTTGTCATCCCACTTCAGAATACAGAATTGAGTTGGCACACGTGTAGCAATGGGGCTGGCTATGTCTGAGAAAGGCCTGAGAACACGTCTGGACAGACATGGAGTCAGTTGTCATCATTGTGTCACCATAGCAGGAGGGCCCAGCGCAGCTCACAAGTGAAAATGCAGTAGGACATTGGCTGCAAAACAAGAAGAGAGGAGAAAGAAATTAATGCAGTCAGTGCTGTATCATCAGCTCCGCATGATGTAGTCCTAGCCTAACAGGCTTATTGAGTACATCCATGATGCAACGGCTCTCAACTTCTTTGTAAACTTTGTCAAAAGTTTCTCTCTGTGACTAATGGGAAGCATGACATGTAACAACCCAATCACATAGTTAGCGTAAGCTGTTTGCTCAGATTACTAGCCTTGCCCTTTACCAGGCTTTGATTTATGTGGACCTAATAAGAGAAGGACAATAACCGTCCTTTGTCTGAACTTTGAAAGAAAATGGAGGCATGGGGCAATTTACAGCTTGTGCTTTGATGCTGAAAACGGGTTTTGTAAATTTGTTGGAATAAATATTCTCAAACACGTGCAACAGAATGAAAATGCACTAAATGAAAAGCGCCTTTGAAATTAATGGCTACTGAGAAGAAGATACGAGTTGTTGTTTTAGTTGATTCACAGTAATTATAACATCATATTTTGTGGTTGAGATGCACAAACACGGCTTGACTGTTGCAACCTCTTATCTCGAGAGTACAAAGAGCAGTGTCTGTTCTGATCCAGCAAACACAGCTCTGACAGTTCTTCATGTAGGTAAGTAAACAAGGTATGAGCGAGCCCGGCAGAAGACAGGGAGCATAGTGCGGCAGAGGGCTCTGTAAGATGCTTAGAGGGAAGTTACGTTAACAACAGGCCTAAGGGAGATTCTTTCCGGTCTTTAAAAGTGCTTTTTAGATTGCATACGAAGAAAGATCTTGGTGGGCTGCGGATTTTGGAATTGGTGTCATAATTTGCAAATGAAAACATATTTCCTAGCCTGTTGGGTTTTTTAAATGGTCACATGAACTCAAAAGAACATCTTGTTGTATAGTAACGCTGATTTGTTTTACAAATATTTCTAATTACCTGTGGATTTACTAGGGTATGCGTTACAATCTGTGCCTTCCTCCTCTTCCAGATTTTGGCACTTGCTCAGCAAGAGTCAGCATTTACAAAAGAGTACATTAGCTTTCACCAAATTTAGAAAATTTTTGTTTAAAGTAGAAACTAGTGGCAATTTGTTGTTATAGTTACCAGACTAGTAAGTAAAAAAAGCTTCATACGGGCTGTTTGTTTTGGTGTTTATCATTTCACATTTTAACGTGGATTTTGATCTCTTATTATACTAGGCAAATGTTCCATTACTAGTATTAATAATTTTTATTTTGGCCATAGAACATGATTTTAAAGCATTTTTAAAAGAGGTGGAATTCAGAAACAAAGGGATGGAAAAATCCCTTAAACCCAACCTCCTGTTACAGCTGGCAATCTTCCATGTGTTTGTCTCTCGTATGACACCTTTCATATCCTGATCCACCCCAAATTTAATCAGTTGGGGTTTTTTTTGTCCCGCTGCCCTACTGGAAACCTGACCCAGAGCCTCACTGTTCTGATTTCTGGGATAAGTGTATCCCAGGCTAATTTACACCCAGTTGCTGTTGCGCCAACAGCATTCTTTAATGTAGGTATTTAGTTTTCTTCCTGAGTTCTTAAACATTCTGTGTTTAGGGAAGAATCCTACTGCCTCAGTGTTCATTTTATTAATGGTTTCTTTCCCAAAGACAGAGTTTGTGTTCTACCAAATTCTGGTTTATCCCACTTTGAATTAATCTCCCTTGTGCAGGAGTAAGCAAATTGTGCACAAGGTGTGCATCTTAGCGAAATGGCATGAATGCTCCCTTATTTCTTTTGGGAACACCTCACTTCTTGCATCAGGCAGTACTTCTCTTTTTTTTCACATGTGCGGCACGCTGGTGGTTCATAGCAAACACGCCAGCTCTTCTTCTCTTCTGTTTCCAGCCGTGGAGACCCAAAGAATGCCATTATTCTCTGGTAGAAAAATCTGATTATTTCGTAAGTGCGTGACCTTGTGCTTTGTATGTTTGATCCTTTCCTTAATTTTCCTGATCCTCATCTTTGTTTATGATGCTTCTGACTGTCACATCAGCAAATGTTCTTAAAATGTTTCTAGAGGACCATGTCGCTGTGCTGCGGTAACCAGTGAAAATGTTTAAAAAGTTTGGCTCTGAGGCAGAACTGCTATTCCCTCTGGCCAGTTACTTCTCTTTCTGGTTTCTGCTGAGAGGTTGAACCTTGGGGGTTCAATTCAGACCTCAGCAGGAGTCAGGATCTCAGTGCTGTCGTCCCGAGCCCTGTGCCGGTCCTGATCTACCAAGCAGAATCAGCCCTTCATCTGTCATTGAAGCTCACTGGACCATACACGTTCCTGACCATGCATGTAAGACAAATGCTCTAGTGAATGGAGCCCCCCTGCCTGCGGTAGTTGGTGTATTATCTATTTCAACTATTAGGTAAAAATTATCTTACCCTTATTTGGAGTTCTGTTGCTGGTCCCTTCGATTTTTTAAGTTGGTCTTTTTTTTTTGGTCCATACTGAATTCTGAAGCAGTTTGTTAATTTTAATGTTTGGTACAAATGTTTGGTCATTCCAGTGACCAAATGCTCCTGTAAAACCATGGTGTTATATTCCGTCCCTTCTGCTGTGAATACCCAACACGGCCTGATGATAAACTGAAACCAAAGTACAGTAGTGGGAGCAAGAAGCTGGTCGAATTCCAGTAGTTGTTGATGGAAAATGTTGCTGCTCTGAGCTTGGATGCTTGATGTTTTAGCCTTGATAAAACTATAGACAGGCTATAGACAGGACCTGGGAGATTAATACTTTTCCTGACTGAGTGTATAAACTTTCAAAGAGACATTTGACAGACCTCTGACACATCTGTGCTTTAGTTTTTCCATATGTAATGTTATTTATATCTCAGGCTAATAATCATGCACTATATCCTATACAAGCTTTTTTTAACTACGTACTCTTTGGATCTGGCATTCTGCGTGGTACAAGCTTGTCATCACTGCAGTGTCAGAGCAGCTTTGTGCCTTCTGTAACACAGGTAGCACCTCTCAAGTGTGACTGACCCTTCCTCGCTGCAGAGGGGAGGTGCAATATGCCTCTTGTTTTGATCCGGTGGGGGTGAGCAGAGGAAGCGATCACTTGCTTAAGTGTGCACCCTGCTTGGTGTATCTGTTAGAAGAGGCGAGCGACAGAAGCGTGCCTTGGAGGGGAAGGTGTTTGGGTTTGCCATGGTCCACGGTTTCTGTGTGAGGTCCCTCAGTAACTAGAGAAGCCACTGTGAGAGGTTTTTCTCTTGTGGGAAGTGTGATAGCTATCCTGATCCCAGATTTTCAGGTATCTTGAAGAGAGGACTTTGGGATCATGGGCTTGATTCAAAGCTCCGTGAGACAGCAGCACAGACAGCAGTTGCTAGGTCATTGACATATTTTATTGGACCTTAGTGAGAAGGAACTTTTTTTGTCATCAAGCTGTATTTTAAAATGTTATCCATTTAGTATACATTGCACAATTTTTACTGTGTCACTAGCAGTGTTTCTAAAACGCAGGCTACATTGATCAGCAAAGGCTGGTTGGTCTGTCACCGTGATGTTCTGCATTCATCTGCCTACCACCAACAACCAGAAGCGATTTGTCTTGCTTAAGTCCTTTTCAAGTAACAATTCATACCAAGCTAGTGTTGTTCGAACACAAGGCTGCTAATGGTAGTGGCCTGGTTTTATGAGGGGAAAGATGGATGTATGAGTAGAGTTTCTGCGGGAATCTTTGTCTGCTTAGCAGTATGTTTTGTATATTAAAACATAGCATGGTCTTTATTACCCTAATGCATTCACAACAAATGCACAGGAACGCCATATGTACAGCTGCAGAAGATAACCCAGGCTATTATTAGTCATTAATTTAACATGATCCTCTAATCAAAGATGATACGGTAATGCACAAAAGGACGCACACAAATTTACATTTGGCATTTTCTACCTTGAAGTTTTTTGTGACATAACCTGAGTAGGGGTTTAAGTTTTTGATGAATTTTATGAAAAGGCTTCTGATTGTTTGGAGGAAAGCATTAAGGAATTCTGAGGTTGTCATGTGTTTAGACACAGCCACCTATGCAGCTTCAGGGACTGGACTTGCTCCTTCAAATAATGATACCTTGTACATCCAATTTCATGAAGAATGCAAGATTAAAGGTCACGTATAAGCAGTCTTCATACTGAGATAGTTTGTTGATAACAAAGCATAATTTTGACTTCTTATCCTCCTAACGAAATGGTGTTGCACACATTGCAAACTCTGGTAATTTCATTTTACTGTAATTCATAAAGAGAATAACAGGCAAGCAACAATGCACTGGGGTGCTTTATTAGGAAACTGGGGGCCATCTTCACTGGTTTTTCCAGAGAGCTTTTCTCTTTCCCTCTGTGTTGTTGTTTTTCAGAATTGCATTGCGCTGGTACTCTCTCACTTCTGCAAAAGGCAATTTTGTTAAACGTATTCCCGAATGCACTGATGAAGTTATACCTGTTTGGCAAAGGCTTGGAGGTGAAGATGCTGCCATGAAAAATGAGCCTTGTCAACAGAAAACTGATTTGCGATCACAAAGTGTGGACAATGTGGTCGATGTTGTATTATCTGTTTGTCTCCCACTTTCAGGTTTATCCACTATCCCAAGGGGGTTGTTATACGTCAGGAGCATCTATGGACTCTGTCAACTCTTCTTCACCATCAAATTATATCGAAGCAGAGACTTTTTTCATCTATCAGTGCTATGGCTTTTGCTCAGTGTTACTGGATATCCTCGGGCTTTGTGGCTGGCACTCTGGGATTTGGGCACCTAGTTCCTTTTTCACAGAATCACAGAATGGTAGGGGTTGGAAGGCCCCCCTGGAGATCACCCAGCCCAACCCCCCTGCTAAAGCAGGTGCCCCCAGAGCAGGTTGCACAGGAACGCGTCCAGGCAGGTTTTGAATATCTCCAGAGAAGGAGACTCCACAGCGTCCCTGGGCAACCTGTTCCAGGGCTCTGTCAGCCTCACAGTAAAGAAGTTCCTCCTCATGTTCAGGTGGAACTGCCTGTGCTCCAGTTTGTGCCCGTTGCCCCTTGTCCTCTCCCTGGGCACCACTGAAAAGAGTCTGGACCCATCCTCTTGACACCCACCCTTGAGATATTGATAAGCATTGATCATTGATTTTTTCGTGCATCTGTACCTGTCTCTAGCTACGTCTGTCATCTGCACTTATAAAATGGGAGAAGCGCAAGGTCTAGACTTGAAAGGGATGTTATGAGTAGAAATGTGTTAAAGACTGTGAGGCTTGGGATAAACTGTCAAGGATTTGATAGATAAAATATGAATTTACTCTGAACTCTTTGGAAAAGGTGGTGTACCTTGTTCCATACTAATAGTTGCATGGCATTTTGGCACGTATGTGAAAAGCTGTTGTTCCCGGTGCCTGCTAGGAGATCATATTATTTCCTTCTCTTAACTTGTAATGCGTTTACCCTGCCTGTGATTTATGTAGCCAGGAAAAAGAACTGAAGCACTTACACAGGAGAGAGGATGGGTTACTTGTATGCCAGAACTGTCAAAAGCTAAATCTTCAGATCTTTAACCCGTAAGATATTGTTTCTAAAGAGGAAGCCTTAAACCTGTTTGTATTTTTTTACGAGTTTCACTACTGTGTTATTTCTACACTGTTTAACAGCGGCTGATATCTTCCCATATTTTTCAAGATCCTGGGGTATTTATTGTACTTGCAATCATTCTTTCGTTGAGATCAGCAGAGTAGCTGGGCTTCCTCAGCAAACGGAGACTGCAGGTCTCTTTTAGCCAATGAGCCATTAGTTTATGCTAGTCTAGGAAATTCTGCTTTCTGTTAAACTGCAGCAGCTTATTTATACTCTCACAGAGTTAGCATTACTAGTATCCAGTCTTCTTAAAATGTGTACTTCTTGTTTTGTTCTAATCCATCCATTTGAAAAACAACAATTTAAATGGGTTACTCGTTATGTGTGTTGCTTTGATGACAGATTTGGAATTTTCCTGCCTCAGGTAAAGGAGCAAGGATTAGCCTTAAACACGTAGTTCCAGCTCTGCCATCCAGATCTAACACTTGCCTTGAAAAAGGGGGGACTATCCCATCTTTGCAAGGGATTCCAGGAGGCCTCTTTTCTGAAGCGGAAAAGCTGTGCTCCAGATGCTCAGATAAATTGTCAGAGGTGTCCCTTCTTTTACAGGCAGCTGCTAAGACCTAGGAGGGGTGCTGTCTATCCTTGTTGCTACTGACTGAAGAGCAAGAGTTGACTTCTCAAGTATGTGCTATTTTTGTATAATCTGAGTTCCGTTGTATTATCTGGGCTGAACATCCTACAGGTCATTAGGAAGGGTATGTAATACGGGAAGGTCTAACAGGGGTGCAAGCGAAGAAATGCCCTGTCCCTCATGTAGAGAGTATCAGGCAGAATGTCACCTATTTGCTGATGTTCCCTTCCTAGTTGAATATCCCACAAGAGAAACACCACCTGAAGAGTAAGGCAGGGTCCTAAAGCAAATATTGCATTAAACAGGTTAGAACGTTAAAGGTGGAACTATTCCAGTCAGCCCTGATGACGGCCTGCATTCTCACTAAAAACCTACTAGCCAGGTTTTTTCCCTTTCACGCTCTTAATGCCCTATGCAAATACTTCTGTGTCTGTGCAACCTGTATCTCTCATGTCAGTAGGAATGTAGCCCTCTAACCTCTGAAAGTAACACCAGCATCCCTGGGCGATTACTTTGGCTGTTTTGTGCTGGAAACGGTCCTTCAGTACTGCACTAACCTTAAAAAGATGTTGTAAATTACCCCAAAGGAAGCTTTAAAAGGTAACAAGCAGGGGTGAAGGGGACAAAGAGAGAAGAAATAGAACTATATTAAGACTTCAACTCACTGTGTTCTACACGTAACTGAGCCAAAACAACATAAAACCCCCTTCTCTCTATAGCAGAAAACATCCTTCAGTTTGGCTCTCCTGTGCGGCTACTGTAAAGGAAGTTTAAATATAGCAGAAACAGACTTACTGAAAAAGTTGTGAGCCGGCTCTGATTTCCAACATCCTTGTTCAATCCTGAGGCATCCAAAATGCTGGAGAGGGACTTTTTATAAGGGCATGTAGTGATAGGACGAGGGGTAATGGTTTTAAACCAAAAGAGGGTAGATTTAGGTTAGATACTAGGAAGAAATTCTTCACGATGAGGGCGGTGAGACACTGAAACAGGTTGCCCAGAGAAGCTGTGGATTCCCCCTCCCTGAAAGTGTTCAAGGCCAGGTTGGATGGGGCTTTGAGCAACCTGGTCTAGTGGAAGGTGTCCCTGCCCATGGCAGGGGGGTTGCAACGAGATGGTCTTTAAGGTCCCTTCCAACCTAAACCATGCTATGATTCTATGAAAAGTGTGCAAGCAGAAGCTACCGAAGCCAAGTCCAAACCCGTGCTGATTGTCACTTGTGCAGGTGTTAGTACCGAACATTTTGTCACCCCCTGAAATGCAGGAGAATTTTTGCTTCGCAAAGTTTCGTGTTGTTGCAATCCGTTTGAGATTCCCCTGGCCAAGGGTTCATGCAGGCAGGGGCGAAGCTACGTTTCCAGGCCAGCACGTAGAGGGTGTGGAATGCGTATGGTCCTGAAGGGTGTCTTTCTAATTCTTTGTAGTGGAAAGGTGGATGAGAAAACTAATAAACATGAGTCCTATTATGCCTTTTATTGAACAGGAATTTCAATTAAAGAAATACATACTTAGGAAAGCGTAACAGCTCCATGTACTGCTTAAAAGCTGAAACAAATATAAACACTTGTAAAACACTTTTCACAAGCTTTGTCAGTCACAAAATGAAAAAGAAAATTACATTAAAAACTTAATTTAAAAAAAAATCGCAGTAAGGTAAGCAAATTCCAATTAGACAGAAAAATACCCCATGTCAAGGGACAGCACTGAATGCTGTAGGATATCTGAGCCCCCAGCTGACAAAGAGTTTCTAGTTTAGGGCCAAATTAAGCTCTCATTTATGCTGGCATGTATCCCCAGGAACTCTTTTCACTTCACCAGGGTACTTGAGTCTTACCCCTATGTAGCTGAGCCCATGAATGAATCCTTAAGAAGCTTTTTGTGTTGAGAATTCTTTTGGAGCCTTATCATTATTTAAGTTCTTTCCTGAATAATGAACAGGCAGAGATGGTAGAGAGAAAAGAATGACAAGCATGAACCTGCCAATATAAAACAATAAAATGTCCTGAACTTGAGGATTCCGACTTTGTTACAGATACCACTGTTTAAGTTAGTCTTTATTGTTTACCTCCGGCATTTAAATCCACTAAACGTTGGGAATCCAGAAACTCCAGATTATTAAGAGGATGAATAGACCCGATTACAGCGTATAGCACTGTGTTATTCATATCGAGGCTGTTCAAAATTGTCTTTCAATAACTTCTTTCCAAGTCTAAGGAAAACAGATCTCTACAGCTGGACATTTGTGTAACATAGTAGGTATGTTACATATGAGTGTGACCTTCAAACACTAGCTTTTATGGGCACGTCTCTTGTGGTTAGCATGATAAACGACGTTATGCTGGCTAATTAAATCAATACATCTCATTAATGTCTTGCAGTTTCTGAATTTCTTGTCACTCTCTAGTCCCATGAATCACCTTCCGTATCTGCTTTTCTCAGATCAACATGCAATTTTTTCCGATCTTCTTTCTCTGCAGATATACAGCAATTCCAGTACTCTCCATCTGAAAGTAAGTTTGAGAAGTATATTTAGTACGTCTAATAAGAGAATAGTTGAAAGGTAACCAGTAGCACCTCCCGCTTCCCCATTGAATTTATTTTCACAATTTCACAAATGGAGGTTCTTCTGTGTCTTTTGGACTTACGTTATAAACTAAAAGATGGAAGTAACTTTTTTTCGTTGAACATGTTGTGAATTGTGTTAATGCAGGGAGAGAATGGGTGCTGAGAGATGTTATATGAAAGAATGTAAAGAATCCTACAAGGATTTTCACTCTCTTGTAGCACTGACAAGGATCTGAGTTAGGAATATGGCAAATATTGTCCCTATGCCTATTGTGTGTCTGTCTCTGTGCTTGCACATAATGGAAAGCCTTTTTCTGTTCCCATCTTGACTTTTGCCATATATTAAATACCTAATAAAAGAGGTTTAAAACCCTTTCACAAAATAACTGTTTTTTCCACAAATAGCCTAAATATCTCTTGGAATATGTTAATTCTCTTGGATATTTTTTCCCTTTTATTTCCAGTAAATTCTGTTTTCAATATCACCTCAGAACAGAAACAAAGATGTTGATGCTTTGGGGTTTTGTGCGCTTTTTAATTTTTTTTCTTTCTGTTCTTTTAAATCCTTCTTATTTACAGGTTTTTTCGCAGGCAAAGAAAGGGAAGATGAGGGAAGATATTTTTCCACAGTTAAACATTTATCTGGAAAAACTTGGAAGAAGCAGGTTTCTACAACAGCTAACCAAGCAAGATGAGACAAAAAAGAGCAACTGCCAATGTTTTAGGCAGGCCTAGCAACAGCCCGTGTCTGAATAGCTTGTTATGGTTCAAGTGCATGTTTTAGTAGGGGAAAAACAGCGTTGGTTTGAATGCACTGAATACCAGTAATTCCCAAACAGAGAGCTTCCCAGCTGTAGGCAAACACCATCTCTGACTTAGATGCTGTGGTATAAATGCATTCGATCAGCACACACTAATGCCTTTACACACGGACCTGCCCCCATCCCTTCGGCACACCAGGATGGCTTCTCCCTGGGACCCGTGTCTTTCCTTTCTTGATTTGTAATGAGAGAACAGAAATATCCTGGGGTAGAAACTGTGACAACGACCCTCTCTGCACCCATACGGCCACTAACTCCAGTCCACTGAGCTGTGGTGGGAGTAGGAAGGGAAAGGCGAGCAATAAGCGACCTGACCTGTAGAAATGTTAGGATGGAATGGTGCCAGGGGAAAACATTGGGGTGATTACACCCGCAGCATCTTGCCCAAAGGCTTGTCTGGGAAGGTCTTTGCACGTAACGGAAATCTGCTTGCTGCTGAGCCTAGAGCTCTTATGCAGGACTTTTCCTGCCTTCTTTATATAGTAGGTGTGTTAGTGAAGGCCCTGGATATAGAAGAAGTCCTCAGGTTGTGTTGCTTAATCTACCGCTTACCTGTCACATCGTGCCTTGTCCTGCAAGAATCTGGGTTGCAGTCAGAAATCCAGCTCATTATCCAGAGGTGATACAACGCAGCGTTTGCCCGTCCTGTTCTGCAGCTAATAGAGCTGTCAGCTCCGCTGTCATTCACTTGTCATCCCATCCAGAAACATATAGAAAGCCTTAAAGGAAACAAGTCATCCCAAGAGCAGACTCTTGAAATAAAATTGACCCTCATCCAAACGTACATGCAAAATGGCTTGGACTTTTCCCTTCGATTGTTATTTGTACTGGATTTGCTGTTCATTCCATAGAAAGTTAATGTGGGTTGGAAACATGACATTTTTTAGGAAAATATCTGTTATATGATGTGCCAAAGGCTGTTATGTTGTCAATGCTTTGTGAAATTTTCATGGCATATTGGAAAAAAGGTTTTCCCCTCTGTCTCCTTCAGTTGCCTTAAGCCCAGCGCTACCACATCATTCGACGGATGATAATGACTGCGTTCACTTGTTGCGTTAGATGTTTGTGCCAAGGGTGTTTATGAATGTTCCAGCTGATTTTAAATACAAACTTCAGTGCCTGGAGACGCCTTCACATTAAAAGCAATTGAGTCACCATAGCAGGGAAAGGGAACTTAAGCAGGTAAAGCAGCACTCAGTCAAGAAGGTGCTTGTTGGCTAGTAAAGTACAGGGGATGACAGCTGGTCTGACAAAGTGACATTTTCAGCTCCAGAGAAGTGAGACTTTCTTAATTTAACTGGAGAAGTGTCAAGATCATCTGCTGAGTAAGTTAGAAGTAAGTTTCAGAGGGAAAGAAAGAAAGTTTCAAGAGGAAAAATGAAATCTGCTCAGAGCCCCTGGAAAGGAAATTAGTTACAGACATTGATGTGGAGGAAAGGTTTTTCTCTAACAAGTACAGCCGGCAACACATGACACACAGGGAGACAGCATCCCTGACATGTCAGGAGAGTACCTGCGACAAATGAGTGGGATACTCAGTAAAAAGGACCTTTTATACTTTGTCTTGTAAGCAGGCTGAGTATTGCCTTCTTTCTTGTGCCTTAAAACCCTTTTGTTACTGTGCTGTCTGTTTTGGGTAGTGTAAATAAACACTCTCGCTTGGATTTTGTTTTAACCCAGCTGGAGTTGAAGTACTTAGTTAAAAACAAGACGTTCCTTGCCGAAGGCTGATGCAGCCATAATAGGCAACTGGGGAGGTGATCTCCTAGGGATGAGGAGGGGAAGTCACCGCTTCCCGCAGTGAGGGATCGCTACCGAGGCTCTTGGCAGGATGCTGGTGAGCATATCCGAACCTCAGTGGTCCTGAGAGAATTTGTCGGTGCACTGGAGTCATGCTGTGTTTTCATTCCTCTCTGAAAGAGTGAACCTCCGTGTTAAGGGTGAGCTTATCTTTCTCCATTTCTTTCTTTGTTCGTGAGCAGCTTCTGCATTGCTGTGGATGCAAGTAGTTTATCAGCAATCACGTCAGAACATTTGTTAGCATCATGCTCTCGCTTTTAAGTCATAAAGCAGCAAAGGGAATTATTGCTGCCATCTCTTAAGCAAGGCAACAAAGGCGTAGATGTAATAACGCACACCCCTAAGTGTTTACCCAGTTCTTTTCACATTCCTCTCTTTGTTTTCCCAAGCAAAAAGCAGCACTCCCTAGCAACCATTTTAAGGCTAAGGGCACGCTGAAAGTGAGCTTGACAAATGAAAGTGAGGTGCTGCAGCATGTGGGACTGGCGGAGCAGCCCGGTGGAATTATCAAGCCCACGCTGTGCACAGCCCCACCGGGCTGCATCCCTGGGGCTCGCTGGCATGGGAAAAATGCAAGCAGCCACCTAAGCTAACGAGCAGGAGGTGTTCAGGAGACAGGCTCTTGTGTCTTAACAAGCCTGAACCCTTTCCCAGAGTTGAGTGCTATGCACTTTCTTTTTTTTTTTCTTTCTTTTTTTTTTTTGGAGAGGGAGGGACATGGAGGGGAAGAGTTGTGAACATTAGGCTTCCTTTTCAACAGGGCTGAGAAGCAAAAGTCCCAGTTTTAAATGCAACCAAGTGGCCAGAGCAGTTACCTGGGCTGTAGAAGCAGAAGATTCAGATCCCACTTTGCCTGAGCAGATCTGACCATCAGCGTGTGATCAATAGACTCATCACCAGGACACGGGGTGTCTAAGACAGGGCTCTTTTCAAATACAGGTCCAGGTCAGCTGTATCACCTAACGGCTCAGTGGCAGGTGTGGCTTGGCTGTGCCAGCTGTGTAGTCCTGCCCTCTTCGCCATGCCAGCTCTGACGGCTTTCTGACCACACAGCACAATGCAACCATTCACTAAGCAGAAGACGTTCACCTCGGTTTTGTTGGTTTGGTTTCTCCTGGAAGAGGAGAGAAGACTATGACAAAGGTGCTGAAGAGCAAGACCTCCTTCCTTGAGCGTCAATGACTGATGGAACTGACCCAGCTGTACCAGTTATGGTCCCACCTGTTAAAGCTGCTCAGCATCTCATAGAACTGTAAAATATTCCCTGAGCTTGAGAAAGACTGCTTAGCCTATAGCTGAGATACCCATCTAGGAAAGATGAGACATGGACTTCTTTTTCCATGTATTTCCCACCGTATTTTTTTTTTCATTTGAAATCATACTGAGCTCATTTCAGTTGTATACCTGTCGTATACAGTAAGACTGAGATTCTGCAGTCTAAGAGAATTGGCTAGGTCTCTCAAGCAGAGAAATGGAGGATTGATTGTGTTTTGATTCACCTTGTATAATCTTCAGTTAGTAAGTGAACTAGGAAAGCTGAGTGTTCCCTTCCAAACTCAGTAACGTGTACAATTTTGAGGGACTTCAGCAAATGTCCTGCTTAGCTGCCTCTGGCGTGGGTCTCTATATTGCTTATGAGTGCTGAGCTGGATAAATGGAAGTCTTCATATTCTCGTCTGTCACTTTGTGTTCCAATGGGTTCTGCTTGCAACAAATGCTACTGAAATGAATCGGCTCTTGGAGGAAACGCGCAGGAAAATAATAAGGAAGGTAGTTGTCAAGTGTCTAGCCAAGAAGATATTACTACCAATCCCCACTAAATAAAGTGTCGAACCTGTCAGTGTGACCATCAGGCAGAGAAGTTAAAAGCTAACAAAGCAATCTGTGTAGCTGACTTTTAGGTATATCTTCCAGTTCTTATCAAAAACGGTTGTCATCATTCTTGGGGATCTTTACAGCAAAAAATAAAGAGGCTATATAAATGCTGGATTTTTTCTCCAGAGATTTTTGTAATGCCAGTGAAAACTTGCTATTGCCCGAATCCATTAGTGCTGGTAGAGGCTGCGCATTTGAGAACCATATTCTGTCCATCCCCCCATGCACTGTTTAGAAACTTAACGAGTGATTCAGAGCATCCACTGTCTGGGGTCCTTGGTCATGGTTTATTAGACAGGCAATGAGTGAAATAATTTGAGTGCCCATGACAGGCATCCATAGCAAGATGTTTGAACTCAGCCCTAAATCTCTTTGGTACCTTGAAATCCTTGCAGGATGTCCAATTTGTTACTTTTTTGGATTGAAGAAAAAAATATTTAGAACTTTCATGCAAAGACAAATATAATAGAACTACGAAGGAACACGTTTTTGTTGTCTGTTCACTGACCCCAAAAATATTAATATGCACAAGAGTAACAAATGCTGCCAAGTTACCAAGTGAAGATGGTGGCTGAGCCCATTGACAGTTTACTCCTCTTGATTCCAGTTACCTTGTTTCTTATACTTACTGGACTTGTTCCTACCAGATTTGTCCAAAATGACATGGTAGCACCCAGATATTAATTTTTTTTCTTGACTGCAGCTGCCTATTCTCCACCAAGACACGGTCCTGTTTTGTTATTAAATCAACACTTATTCTATTTCCTCATTATTTGTTCTGTTTCTTTTAAGGTTCTGCAGTCAAAACAATAATAATTCATTAGCACTGGCATTAACGGGAAATTGCCAGATCTAAAATTATCAGTTATTAAAGCAGTACGAACTGTCGAAACTGTATGAACTTCGGGATATTTATCTTGGGTTTGAGCAAGTAAGTTACTCTATGACAGCCAAATTTAGGATTTGGGGAACTTGCTTTTGAAGCAGCTTGCTCTGGCTGCAGTTGGAAACATGACAAATGACAGTTCTCATGCAAGGTATGAAAGTTTGTGTTCCTTACCAAAAAGAGCTCACTCCAAAATAAACATTGGCCAAAGAAACTTAAGGAATCTGTGTATTTCTGCACTTGCTTCACTACAGCTTAGCATATATAAAACAATGCAAGAGTTACGTCACTATTCATATTCAATAGTGAGACATCAGCTGATATTGTCTGCATATGTAGGTTTAAAGTCTATGTTAGAAATACAGACAGTCTGGAGCATAATAGAGTCAAGTTCTGTTTATTTTTGGTAAGGTGACTCCAAATCATATTAGGAGCTGGCGAAACATCATCAGCTCCTGAGGCAGTCACAATAATGATAGCTTTATCAGCACTCATTCACCATTTTAAAGAACAAAGGTTAATAAACAGGAGATAGAATATTTATTCTAATACGGGTCCCTGGGGTACTAAGTCATCTTTAATGAGAAATGAGATAATTAGCAGTTCTGTCACCTTTCGTCTCTCAAATACACTTCAAACTGTATAATATGAGGCCGTGTTGTTTAATGGAAAATAGACTTAGAAATTATTGTAAAGCATCGCAATATCACTATATTAATGTTAAGTCAGTGAAAGTATATATTTAAATATATTGTATATTTTTCTTAAATCAGAATGGGATGAAATGTCAGGACAGAAAAATACATCAGTTGTCCTCGTCTGTTGTTACCTAATCATTACAGACTACTCAGCTTGTCAAAGTAGAGATATTTTGGATTTGAAATAGAAAACATAGTGACAGAATTGGAGTGTGAAAAATTTGAAAAGATGCATTTCTAAATTTGCATCACCTTCCTTACATCCTGAAAGCTCATGGAGAATGTTATGAGATCAGCTAGGATAAAAACCCAAAAAGGTTACGATGGTAATGCGCATGAAGAAAGAACAAGAAACGTCTGCTGCAATTAAAGAAAATACACACGGTCAGACTTCTGGAAAGCTGTAAGCCTAATTTTCCTTTGCATTGCTGTATTTGCTGGATCAAAGATTCTTGAAGTGGATTTAACTGCCTGTCCCTTTTTGCAATGTCAGAGCGATGGAAAGGAGACACGATGGAGATGAGAACCACGTTCTGCAGAATTAGGTTACGGAAAGATAATTACACAAACAGCCTTCATCCACATGCTGCGCAGTGCAGGCAAGATTTAAATGGTTCAAGTTACGCAGGGCAAAATAAATAGTTGCTATCAGGTCACTGGTGTGCCAGGGACATGACCTTCTGGAGGGCAGTCTCCTCCAGCCACCTCTGCACCAGGAGCGGCACTTGGAGAGAGCCCAAGCAGCGGTGAGGGATGGGTTTGCTGGCACCTGGCTGCACCCCATGGCAGAGCTGGGAGTGGGGCTCCAGGCTGGACCCCAGCTTTGGCTGCGGTCACGGGCCTCCCTTGCAGGTGAGGCCGGTTGGGGGGGTGAAGATGACACAAAACTGTGCAGAGCGGCTGATCACCAGAGGGTTCTGCTGCTGTTTGGAGGGACCTGGACAGGTTGAAGAAATGGGCTGATAGGAACCTCATGAAGTTCATTACAGGGAAGTGTGAAGTCTTGCCCCTGGAGAGGAACAACCCCATCTATCAGCACAGACTAAGACTGCCCAGCTGGAAAGCAGCTTGGTAGAAAATAACCTAGGAGTACTGGTGAACACCGAGTTGACCATCAGCCAGCAATGTACCCTTGCCACCAAAAAGGCTAAAGGTATCCTGGGCTGCATTAGGAAAGACATTGTCAACAGGTGTAGGGAGGCAGTCCTTCCCCTCTTCTCAGCACTGGTGAGATACATCTGCAGTGCTGTGTCCGGTTCTGGGCTCCCCAGTTCAAGAGAGACACAGACATACTGGAGCGAGTCCAGCAAAAGGCCGCAAAGATGGTGAAGTGACCAGAGCACCTCTTCGATGAGGAAAGGCTGAGAGCTGGGACTGTTCAACTTGGAGAAGAGAAGGCTTAGGATGTTCTTATCAATGGGTATCTGCAGGGAGAGTGTAAAGAGGCCAGAGCCAAGGCTCTTTTCAGTGGTGCTCAGTGACAGGACAAGAGGGGATGGGCATAGGCTGAAATACAGGAAGCTCTCTCTGGACATCAGGAAATATACATTTTGACTGAGGGTGACTGAGCACAGGCACAGATTGCCCAGGGACTTTGTGGAGCCTCCATCCTTGAGATATTCAGAAGCTGTCTGGACACAGTCCTGGGCAACTGGCTATAGGATAAGATGACCTCCAGAGGTCCCTTCCAACCTCAACTGCTCTGTTCTTCTGTGAGAACAACCAATTACGGTTGGAGTAACAGCACCGTTGACATTTACCTTCCAGGCAAGGCCAGGAGAACTCTTCACCTTGAAGACATTATGCTCGACAGAACAAACCCTTTGGGGCTGTGTTTGTTTGACTGGAAAATGCTGCGTGCAGAGAGGCCCAAAGTGGCGTGCAGGAGCAATGCTGCTTGTCGGATGGCCAATAGGTGCAGAGGGCCAGAGAAGTGGGGGAGAAACAGGGCAACTAACATCCAGATGAGGAAGGGCGTTTGGCTGAATGTGGGGGGAAAAGGCGACTAGCAAAGCTGGATGACATGCAGGCTCTTGTCTTTGAAAGGGGCGTAAACATGACTGTGATAAGAAGCTGTGAAAATGTCTTGAATGACAAAAGCAGGAGAAAGGTCTGGTGGCCCTGCTGTAACCTGTCACTGGTCAGCACTGCCCCATTTGCAAAGGCATCACGAGGATCATTGGCTTTCCAGGCCCTCATGTCTACTCCTGGCCCCAGGGAAGGATACTTGCAAAGGGAGAAATAGGGACAGAGAGCACTCTTTGAAAATTCAGATGTGTATTCACAAAGAAGTTGTGTGCGCTTCCGCTCTCCCCTGCTTTTCTCCATGTAAACATTTATTTAGCTTTAAAAAAATCACTGGCAAGCGACTGATGGTATTGTTCTCAGGTTATAGTTGCTAAACTAGCTCCAGGCTTGGTTCATTAGAGAGTAATGATGGCTTTGCATCTTCTTGTTTGCTATTCAATAACTGTCCTCTTGAATGAAAGTGCCTATTGACCTGAGCAAAATATAATTGTGTATCCCTTCATCTTCCAATTTTTTAAAAGCATTTCTCCGTTGAACTGGCTTTCTCCAATAATTATTGTATTTGTTATAGATTTCCCTGGCAGCATAACGGTATGGAAATAAGCGTTTGTGCTAATCCTTTCTGCTTCAGTTCTAATACGCAATAGTCATTTTTACATCAACAGCCACCTTCTAGCTTTCCCTTCAGTGTGAAGGTGAAAGAGCTCCTCAGCATCACTAGTGCAAATGATGCGTGTCTCAACTTCTCTGTGTCACAACTTTTCAGATGCTCCTTGTTCCCATTTACCAAACAGAGATAAATAGCATCTCCCTTCCTTTGCAGGTGCTGAGGCATCTGCAATGGGTTGGCACCTACTTTCAGGCTCACCCATGAAGACAATTTTCGGAAGTGCTAGGGCTGGTAGATCCACTTAGACACCGAGAACTTGCAGACTCTAATAAATCAACCCATTTTTCTTTCCTATTTGGAGGTTTGGAAAGCTCCCGAACCATGGAAAGTTGGGGACCGTATTGCTCCTTCCCTCCTCGTGGTGCACTAGCTAGGGGGTAACTGGGGAATTTGCTTCCAGGTGGCCAGGGAAATGCCACAGCAAACTCTCAGCTAACTTCTTGATCTGATAACTTCTCCATACTGGAAGATCAGCAGGTTTATTGAAGACTGTGCAGTACAATTCTGCACAACTAACTGCTGTTAACAGTGACTTCAATCCTTTGTGATCCCTTGCATATAGGTGTACTTGAGCATAGCGTAATTTGATGTGGTAGGTTTATTACCTTAATAGGCAGGAGAAAATTTTCAAGACAACTCCATGCAAAATTAGCTGTTTTGTTACATCTAATTACTTCAGGTTCATGTGATTTTAGTGCAGCATAAACAGTTAAATGCTGAGAAATGAACATAAAAATAAACTGAAAAATAACTTCTTTCCCCTAACCTTATGATTTCAGTTTTGTTTAAAAGACTACAAATAGCTTCTGCTAAGAACAACAAGTTACTAACTAAGCTAGCAGCACAGCATAGGGTCAAAATATTTTTTAAAATTTGCAGTATGGTCACTTGGTGCAGGAAATTAAATATTTAGTTTAAAATTCCAGCATATGCTTGTTCCACATGAAAGGCCACTGTAAACAGTCCCAATTACCGCTAATTGATTTAAACCTCAGAACTCAGTAGGAAATCACAGATGTTAACTGCTCAGTGATGCACTAAAACTTCCTGAGTTTCTCACAAAAGATTTGGCGTAATTGCAAGGTATCTTTTTGAGGCCTGGGGATTATATAAATCTGTTCCAGTGAGAGCTGTTCCACGAAAAGCATTGATGATAGGCTTGTAAGGCTGTTAAGGAAAGTAACTTTATATTTGTTTGGGGACCTTCAACCTCTGGAAGACTGAAGAAAATGTCTAATGTTTTTGAACTGCAAAGAAGAGAGAAAATCCCTCTTTTCTGGAGTCCCATGAAGGATTTCAGAGCCCTTTAAAAAGAAAGCTGGCTGTTTTCTTGAAAAGCTGAACAAAGATGTGGCGGAAAGACTTGAAGAAATCCAGTCAGCACAAAATGGGTCGACTGAACTGATATGCCACACTGAATACAGGGAAAACGTTCCAGAAGTCTTTGATTAAAAGTGCGTAAAGGTTGTCTATGGACTATCTGGGAGCTTGAAGTTAAACAACAGACATAAGTGCATAAGCAGGATGCAATAACCACTTAAATGTAAATGAAGACAAGCTTCAGCAATCAAATTGCTTCTAGAATTAAAATGACCCTGTTCTCCTCCTCATCCATAGAAACTACCCACAGACGCTATCTGCTGGCTAATCCTCATCTTCATTTCCCTTCCTGTGGCAGTTATGATGATGTTCTCTCTAGCAGAAGTGATTTTTCTGAAAGTTAAGGAAACATTCTTTTTTTTTTAAATATACGGCTACTAATATAAGTTCTTTAAATTATAAAATTAAATTATAAAATACTAAATTAGGAATTCAGTAATATCCCAAGCTGACAGTGAATCTCGCAGCAAGATGAAGTTTTGCAGATCAATTACTGGCAGGTTTCCCAGCAGGTGAGTCGGGGGCTCAGCCCGTATGGTTTAAAGCTCGAAGGCATCTCTGGGACACAGATTATTTTTTGCTGGGGATCCGGGACCTCAAGGGTTGGTGGCTCTGGCACAGCACAGATCAACAGCAATAGCTTGCTGAAGGAAGTGAGATGGATAAAACTGTGGATTAGAAATCAGGAGAACCAGGATCTGCTACGTGACTGCCGTTTTCCCATGCCACTGCATACTGTTTGTGCAATAAAAGCATTATTTGTCCCCTGTGAAGCTTTCTGAAACCCCATCAGAACATGCTGTATGTCAAGAACGTGGTGTTCGCAGTGCTGCTGAGTCCCAGGCATGGCTCACAGCCCAGAAGGAGACAGAGGGAGAATCCCTTTCCTAGAGAGTGCTCTTTGAGACAGTACTAGCAGCGCAAAGGGAGTGAAAATGGCGACCCTTCCACAGCTGAGGTTACGTTCACATCAGTACAAGTCAGTATGTCTGACAGAGGTATCTGTCCCTGAGTGCAATGGCCAGAAACGTATGGCCTAATGGGCAGAACCACCATGTGACAAATGCGCTCTGGCCTCGGGTAAAGAGGGCACTGCCCAGGTACACAGCAGGATTAGGGGATCCTCTCTGCCTACAACTACCCACCAGCCCACTCCAGGGCGCAAGCGTACCCTGCCTCTCCTTCCCACCCCGTCCTCTCCAAAATTCGACGAGACATTAACAAAACATCAGTTAGAGATCATCATCCTAGACCTACAGGGTTGCATATGTTGGAGAACTTTGAGGGTCAAACAGCTCCTAGACCCCACTCAAAACTAGGCCAACACCACCAGGTCCCTCAACCTGGCTGGGGCACAGCCTTTGTACAGTGGGAGCACAGGCAAGGGCCATTAGCAATGTCAGTGTCCTCCTCTGGCTTGCTGCTCACCATTTGCTTCTTCTTGGCAAACCTGCTAGCCGTTTGGGCCGGTTTACTCTGCAGTGTTTTCCAAAGGTGTTGCCTGGACTGGAAGACTCCCTCAGCCTCCACGTGTACTGAGCTCCAGTACTGGTACCTGTGTTATATCGTGTCTGTCTTATATTATAGTTTTAGGTACGTGAACTGAAAGAGATCGGTTGTGTGCGTTGGCTTCCTATCCATCCTCTTAAAAATACAGATGAGAAACCAAAGATGGACAACATTTATGCTGGGAATAACAGCTCAAGAATCAGGAGTAACATATTTCCCTGTGTTGTTATGCGTACATTTCGGAAACGTTATCCTGCTGTTCGTTTAATGAGATTGTACTGGGGAAAAAAGGAGAAGGATGCAGGCGTGGCGAATGTGTCTCGCAAATCTTTAAATGCCTGAGTGGTGATGATAATGTGAGCATGGGTTTATTGCTCTGCATTTTAGAAATACATTTCAAAAACTTTCAATTCTGCTAGGGATTTATTTGCATACAAGCATTTCTGCCTCTCCTTTCTGTAATTTTATTGCAGCTGTAATAGAGATTTTGGAAATCAAATACATTCCACTATATTTCAAGGCTCTGCTTGTGCTACTGGGTGATATCTGATTTACGAAAAGAAGGCAGTATTTGCCCCACCTTCTGTGAATCTGATGGAAAAATACAGTAAATTGAGATTAACATATCCATACCTTGTGCATATGGGTGAGTGTAAGGGAGATGCAGAGTTCAGTCTCATAGAGGTTTCTCCTCTCACTTAACGTAAGCTTGAAACATGTTATTGGGGATTTTTATCTTTAGTCCTCCAGCCTCGTGCTAGATGCTGCTAACGGGACAGTGAGTTTACTGGCCGTTGAGTCTTCCTTGAGATTGTTCCAACTGCCTCTTAGCCCTTTGAACTTGTCTATCGTTCCTGCCTTCTTCAAATTGAACAGGGGATGGGAAGGAAGGAGTTAGCCTCTCCTGCTCCACTGAATTGGCCACTGTCATTACACCACTTTCTTTCGGACTCCCTGCCAGTCCTAGCGTCTGTTTTTTACAAAATGCCTTTTCAGTCAGTATCCTTTCACTAACTGGCGGTATTACTCTCATAAGCAACTCAGATCCTGTTATTTTATAAGTTACATGTCAGTTTTAATTTGAAAGTGGCACTTGAGGTCAGATTCAACTCCTGCTTCCCCAGCCCCCACTGTCTGTATCAGACGTGTTGAGATGGTCTCTATGGAAAATCCTTGGCATTCCAGGTTTAAATTGGTGTATGAGAAGGGAAGTTTTTTATTCTCCATCCTTGTTAACTTCCTCTGGATGCAGCAATACCTGGTGCTGACCAGCACCCTAAGAGATGACTCTTTCCTCAATTTATTTTTGGTTACCAGACAGCATTGGATATAATTTTATTAGCCATTTGCCTTAAGTCAAACTCTGATTACCTGATTTGAACTGTTTGTTATTGTGTGGTTTCTGAAACAGTTATTTTTATCAAATCATATCTAAGCATTGGAAGTAGAACTGAACAAGCTGCAAAGAGAATGTTGTGTTGCTAAGAAGTTGAGAAGAGTGTTGATGGAAGATAACGTCTCTTAGAAAACTGGATAGACTGAAAAATAACCTTGCTACATCTGGATACTGCTTTTGTCATGGCATTAGACAGTAATTACAGAACTGTGTGCTGTCCTGCTGTGAAACAAGAGGTGGAAGAAACAGATTTTTAGGCATTTTTACATTTCATTAACACGGTCTTACTTGAAAATGCAGTTCTCTGGATCTCAGCACTAGTGAGATGCCTGTAGACAGGAGCATAAGTCCCCTCCCAGTGATTTGTGGGGCAGGATATTAAATCAGGACAATTCTGAACGTACCTGGCCATGTACCACAAGATGAGAATGCTGGTAATGTTACTGCTCAAAATACCCTCCGTGAGAACAATACAATTCCATGGCCGTGTAGCAAACTGCAGCCTCCTACTATCAGACTTGTTTACTATCTTCCAGATGAGCCCAATACTCAAGAAAAAGTAATATCTATCTTATTTTCAAGCTGCTGTAGCTCCTTAGGCCTTGCAACAATATAGAAATTTTATTCTCAACCCTGAGAATAATTTTAATCTACCCTTAAGATACCAGTGACTGAAAGTAATCACATAAACTTTATTATACACCTTTCCTTCTTCCAAATTACTTGCAAGGGATACAGTTATTGCAAGCAGGGAGTGAGTGCTGGGGCGTTCACACCCCTCGGTGCACGACTGTGAGCAGATCAGCGCCGTGCCCCGGGTGCTGCTGCCTACTTCTGGGGTGGGGGGTGGGGGGGCATGGCATGCGAAGAGCACACCCACAGATGCTGCTCTCTTGAAGACGTTTCTAATATTAGATTTGTGTTATCGATCTCTTCTTTCCCTGGAGCCAGCAAAAAGCCTACTGAAAGAAACCAATGAGGAAAGTAAGGGAAAATGTAAAGAACTGACTTGTGTTTGTTGTTAAAGAGCGTTGCAAAAAGCTTGCTGCGCAGCTTGGCTCATCTGCGGGAGAGTGATGAAAATCACACTGGCATGGGCGTCATGCAGCATTTATGTCCTGTTTTGCTGTTAAAATGAACAGATTTGGGTTATAGAGAAATATATGCGATTCTGAGGCATTGTGTTAACTGAATTTCTCCCCAAATGCTTACAAGTATAATGGAATATATCCCTCAGGCAAACTTGCGTCATTCAGTGATGAAAAGGCCAAAGAAAGTTCAGATACATGCTACCAATCCAAAAGCAGAAGTCCATGAAAGGCCACTGAAAGCAGGAACGGTGTTTACGTAAAACATTGTAATTAAACATTAAAAGTTATGCTTTAGGCTTGGGTAACTGCGGCGAGTTCCCGTGCTGCCACTGGCCCTGCATCAGCACACTGCCACACCTAACAGCTTGCACAAGCAAGCGTGCAATGAAACCATGGCGGAGACTTGCAAGACTTCGACCTGAGCTGCATAGTTCAGTGCTTCCAGCCCGGGGGCCACAGTGTGAGGATGCAGAGGACATCATGGCACACGTTTCTGTCCAGGCTGTTAAGTCCCTGCTGTTGCTGCTGGTTACATGCAGACAGGGCTGCATGCAATGCTGACCCTGCATAATGTACAACAGAAATCTTGGTTGGTTTAGTCCTAATATATCAGAAACCTCTTTAACTTTTGACTAAGCCTTGGTTGGTGTTGATATAATTAGCCTGGAGCCAACAGACAACATCCTCTCTGAAGAGTTCAGGTATGAGTGAATTAACCGTTCTGCTACAAAGGGACTTGCTTGGACTTTGGGTCCAAGACTGTGGTTGCACGGCACGGTAAGCCTGGCTGCAGGACTCCTCGTACGGGACCCAAAACGATGCAGCGAGTTGACATGGTATGGACTCACCCTGCAGTTTCATATTTGTTCCAAAACAGTTGGATGGGCTGACTTTATACTGAGAAGCTTTACACAAGGTCAGGTTTCAGCTGTTCTCTGCAGTCAGTGCTCCTGATTGCATAAAGATGGAATAAATTCCCCGGTGGTCGTGGAGGTTATTCAACAGAAATACGACCATCTGCCTGTGCCTGCTCTGGATCATATTTGTACTGCTGAGTAACCTGATAGAGCATTGATAAGCACTAGTGATCACAGGACCATGGTCTCAGAGGTATGAACCTGAGATTAAAAAACATCTTGAAATGGTTAGGTTTTTCCCTTTGCAGTAGCTGTACTACCTATTGTTTCAGATATGCACTTGCAAAAGAGCAAGAGGTGGAGGGGAGCATCAAAAACTAAAGGGCAGGAGCCAATGCAGCTTTTGGCTGCATGATTATCTTGTATATTTGTGAGAAAATGATGCCTTATGCCTTGCTCTCTTCTTACTAATACAGAGCTGAGTCATTAGACTCTGCTAATAAAGTCCATTTGGGTTGCTTCTGCAATTTCCTATGCATTTAGCAAAGGAATAAATTCAATCAAGCATCCATGGATTAGCTGACCAACGTCAACTGCAAGCTAAGGAAGCAACAGTGTTCTGCCCGAAACCAACAATGAATTTTAATCCATTGTTGGAAGCGCAGTATTTTACAGTGCTTTTTTATCTGTCCTCTACCAAAGGCGTCTTTAACACGAGCCATACAAACACTTGTCACAGTCCTGCTGTCTCGTATCTACCTCTATTTCTTACAGAGCACTGAAATTTATAATGCTACATTAAGCTTGATTCATTACCAGTCTGCTTATTCCACTCACAGCAGTCCTGTGTGTGTCAACAAAACTTCATGAAAAGCATCGCCTGCTACCCCGAGGGGGACTGATAGCTGTGTTGCTTGTGCCATGGCCCTGTTTTTCTAAATGAGATTTTATCTACAGCTATTTCAGCTTTCTGATTTAAGTTTAAAATTGTAATAAGAACTGATTTAAGTTTAAGATTGTAATAAGAACTTTTCAGTAGCTTTTTCTGTTAGGCTTGTTACTAGGACAAAGATAAAATATTCGTGGGTCTCTTTCTAATGAATATTCCAAGTTTGCAGATCTTTATGACTTGCTTTCCCTAATGCCAAGGGGAGGAAAAGGAACACCAGGCAACGTGATGCTGCAAAGCTCAGTCTAATTTAGCAGGTCAAGCAGGGAACAGGCTCTGTCAGAAACAGCTTTGCATGTACTCAGACACCCATATCAACCGAGACCTGCCCCTCTCATCTCTCCAATGAGTCAGTGATGCTCGTTCCAGCTGGTCCCAGTGATGAGCTCTAGGTAGTGGCTTGGCTCCAGTGTGTGACACCAGCTCGGATGCAACGTGGTGTTGGACATCCATGTGACAGTGATGCCCTTGTCACCAGCCCTGAGGGTGATTATAGCCACGTATCGGCACTGGTCACCAGTCCCTCTGGCCACGATGACATCTGGCCACACTTCTCCAATGGTTTCAGGTATGCTTTCCTGCCAGGTGTTGGTCCATGGCCCTCATGCCATGGTTTGGATTACCTTGTCGTCTGTGTCTCACCACGCTCAGCCTGTTTTTTCCATGCCCAGCTCTTGGCCCGGGTGAGACCACGATACTCCCACGTCATCTATAATTGTGTAGAGGAACTTCCTGCAGTTAGACTTTGCATGTTTTGGGGATTTGGCCTTAAATCTCCCCTTCTTGATTAAATACAAAGCTGACGAAACATATATATGTATGTTATTACTGGCTGATGTGTTACGACAGAGCAGACCAGAAGAATCACTAATAATTAAGACAAGTAAACAGTTCCCTTATTTGTTCACTCTGATGAATTGCCATTTCATTTCCCTTGTCTCAGTTGCAGGGCCCCCTTCTACTCAGCTGGCTGAGCGCAGGGGTCTCACTATTTCTGGGGCAGGGACCCATACTCCAGCTACCGTCCTGGATAGACTTTGACTCACTTGTTCAGATGGAGGCCAAGGCGTGACTGGCCACTTGGGTCCTCATGGGTACGTCCCTGACATCCACTGAAAGTCCTCCTAAACTCGGAAACTTGTGATGGCCAGTCCTGGGAGTCCATAAGAAAAAAAAAAGCACATGAATTATGTTTGTGTTAAAAAATACAAAAGGAGAAATAAGTGAGAAAGAGCTTCAGAAACAAATCCCTTTTCTTTAGCATGTTTGAGGAGCAGCTGGCTGCAAATGATAATTGCTCTCATTTAGGAATGATAAATTTAAGCAGAGTGAAATAAAGGGAGTGATATTCCCAAATACCTGGATGATAATTTATAAGGGCTTGTAATCACTGTAATTAGACGTATATTAGAAATCTATAAGTACAATATGAAGCTAATGTAAAATGACAGTTACTTTCTTGCATCATGTACTTCTTTCTAATGATGACTTGTATTTGATAAAGGTGAATTAACAATGTTTGCATTAAAATGTACTCAGTGCATGCTTGCTGCACGAACCCGTCAGATTTGGTAATGACATACTTTTCAAGAATATCTCCAAACCTTAAAAGGACACTGGGACTTCTGAGTTAGGAAAACACTGAGCAAATTCATATATTGCCTTGTAAAGACCTGTGAGTGCAGGATAGTCTGCAGCGGAAATAGATAAGGAAATAAAAATTTTAGCAATCCCTGTGTGTCTCCAGTGTTAAAGAGCTCTGAGTTTCAGAGCAAAGGTGATCATGTTTCTTCTAAGAAATTGCTCCCTGTCACATGACATGCTCCTTTCAAAATTTTATTACATAGCAAAGCCTAATTTCCCTTAATTTTTTTTTTTTTTACATTTTTTTGCCATTTTTTACAACTAAGTGCCCCAAACTAGAGATCTGAGAGCCTGGATCCCCAAGAACAGCAGCAGACCCTGAAAGCACAGCAGTAGAATTTCTTGCTTGTGAAAACTAATCTCAAATATTCCAATAAATGGTTCCCATTAGCAGCTGTTCAATGGTTAATTACGTCTCACTGTAGATTTCTCCTGTTTCTGTGTGTGTGCGTGTCTGAGCGCCTGCCTTCCTCCTTGCTTCAGAGATAACTGGAGAACATCTGGTAGGACAATAGGATAGAAAACACTGCCCTCCCAGTGCCCTGTGTCTCACCTGCGTGTGTCCCCTGGCATCTACCTGGCTAGAATATGGAGGAGAAGTGGAGAAGTTGCACTATCAACACCCTGGGAACCAAATTAGCCCTGATACCTTAAAAATCTCAAAATGTATTCCCAAATTCATGTATGTCACAACAGCTGATTGCAGCTGCTAAGGAACCTAGCCCATCTCTTTCCATGTCTTTTATAATGTGCTTTAAATTGTCTTTTTTTTGCCTGAAAATAGAAGATGTATTTCAAACGTGAATTTGGAATGCATGTACTTTTTGGACCTGCAACTTTTAATTGCTCCGAATGTGGTACTATGCTGTGTGATGGAAAAAGAACAGGCTCTGTCTTATGTAAGTCTAAATTTTTTGCAATTCTTGGATCAGAAGGAATGTGCTGGGATAAAAAGTGCTATGCATTAGTTGGAAATATGGGCCAGCTTAGTGCTCTGAGGAAAAAAACTAAGTAAGAATAATGTGGTGCACTTCTGGAGGCCTTCCAGTAGCTGGCAGAAAGAAAACTGAATCAGTATTTCATCTGTGAAGATGAAGATTTCTAATCACTAACGCCCAAATCCTGCTCAAGTGCTTTGCTTAATAACGACTGTGTTAAAAGACATCTAAATGGTTTGTTGATATCTTTGACTGAAGTGGAATAAGAGAAGAGCAGAGGTCAGACAGGACTTGAGTCTCATTTCTGAAATTTTGGGCTTGATGGAAAGTCTCTTAGGTCTGAGAAATTTAGAACACAAACATCCAAACAAAGTCTTTTTGCAGGGGTTTAGCCATGGCTAACAACCAAACTCCCACCCAGCTGCTCACTTCACCCCCTCCAGTGTGATGGGGGAAGAAAATAGGAAAAAAACACGGACAAGAGAGCTCATAAGTTGAGATAAAGATGGGAGATTGCCTACCAATTACTGTTTTGGGCAAAAGAGACTTGACTCAGGGAAAATTAGTTTTAATTTATTGCCAATTAAATTAGACTAGTGAGAAAATACCTGACAAACATTAAAATAGCACCTTTCCTCCCCACTTTTTCCTGCTCAACTTCACTGGTTCACTCCCAATCTTCTACCCCCCAAGCATCTCAGGGGGATGGGAATGGAGGGTTGTGGTCAGTCCACAACTGCTCCTCTCTGCCGCTCCTTCCTCCAGCTGGAAATGCCTGTGCCCAGCATGGGGCCACCCCTGCAGCCCCCCAGTGCCTTGACACCTGCGCCTTCTTTGCAGTGAAAGGGCAATTTTCTGTGCTTTATTGAACTGAGACCAAGGCCAGAAGTCACCCTTTGGTCAGAAGTTTTGGTTTCTCATCTCATGCTGGATGGCCACCCAGAAAATTAATGGAAACCGCTGGAAGATGAAAGGCTCTCTGTGCATGTTTAGATAAGAAGTGGTGGGTAGTTAGATAAGATCAGAAATGCCAGTAATTTTCTGACTTCTAACTTCCTGACAGAGGAAAACAATTAGTAATGAAACACATACGAAGATGCCAGTGGATATGAAAGAAATGTAAACATAAATATAAGCAAACCAGCAAGGGCAAGGGTGAAGGCACAGTGCAGTTAACAAACGGGAATTTCATGTGAAAAATGGGACAAACTTTTGTGTTTGCTTTATTTCAAGTAGCCACCACTTATTTCAACTATGCCACCACAATGTGCTGGCATTTCTGAATACCATTTTACCGGATAGTTACATATTGCAAGTGCTAAGTATATTTACCCCAATTACATGATTATGTACCATTATACAAGTCAAATAACTACATTAGAATTGACAAAATTCTATATATGTGTTCTCTTTCTAATGTAATTCTATCGGAGTAACCTAAACACCCACTGAAATACAGAAATAGGCACATATGGGAATATTTTCCTTCATGTATCCATATGCTTCTATATTTGAATCACTGCTAATTATGTATATGTATGTAATTTCTTTATTACTGTGAACAAACAGGAAGAGCTCTGTTCATTTTTCAGGAGAAAAAAAGAAAAAGCCATCAGAGCAAGTGTTTATAGTATTTTCATATAGACGAATAAAGAAAACATTAGTAAGCATCTGCCAAGATTTATATTTGATGTTTCTCATTTAAACTTGTAATTCTAAAATATGAATATTCCTAGAAGTGCAATGGTGGAGATATGACCTAATGCTCTTTTCACTCTTTCTGCCATTTCAGTGCAAATAATGACTGTACTGAGGGGCACAGATGACTCTGAAGAAACATAGCCCTTCTTCCTCTCTCTTTGGGGAGAATTTTTAATAAAATCTGGATAAATCTGGAGATGCATGAGGAGGGGGAACAGGGAGAGAACTGCTTTCCTTCCCCTTCCTAAGACTTGTTTGTGAAACAAATCTGTGCTCTTGCTCTTGCTCTTTGGGAGCGGGTCTAAGAGCAAGTCTAGAGTGGGTCTGTTCCAGTCCTCCAGTTTCTGGCCTTCTGCAGCAGAAGGGGTGGCAGCAGCTGCTGCAGAGAGCAAGACCTACAGCCCTGTGACAAGGTAGGGAGCGGGATGCCCTCTAGTCCTGCTGGAGAGGGACTAAGAGCAGTACCCAGGTAGGCGTATGGTGCAATGGGAAATGCAGCACGCTATGTCCAGGCAAGCTGCTGAGGTCAATACAATCCCTTGGAGGTGCCTATCCTGCACTGTGGAGGGCAGGGCACCCATTTCAGGTCGCAGGTGTCCTGTCTGAATGAGGAATTTGGAATTTGACCCAGCGCAGATGAGCCTGATGCCGAGCCAGTCCACGAAACTTTGAAACAGCCCTTATCACAATCACTCCAGAGTGGTTTGTTGGTGAAAACAAGCTTGGAAAATGTGAAACAGGAGAGGAAAGTGAAAAGATGAGGGGAGGACTATGGTCTCTGCACTTGTTGGGTTTGATCAGAGCAGATGCAGCTGGTGGAGACGCAGCAAGTGGTCACCAAGAAGGTAGAAAGCAGAGTGCAGCAAGCCTTTCCCACTGACACCGACATAAAGCAAACAGGGAAGACTGGTAACACAGCCTAACAAGAAGTACCTTTTACCCTATTGCATGTTTATAGACTGAACTGCTACAAATATACATCTCCACGTCTGCAAAATTCAAGGCAAGATGAATTCAGATATCACTTCAGTGAGAGTGATTATTAACATGGACATTAGTATTAAATTTTTAAGTTTTAACAGTCAAAGCATAAACGAAGATGTCTTCAGTTTCCTCTTAAATAGCTTGCATGCAGTAACCTGTGTTACTAGCTATATTCTCTCTGTGGAGGGTTTATTTTTTAAAACACCTTTGTGTGACAGCAAAACCACAGGTCTTAAGAGCAGCATAAACCATTTGCTACAGTCTCTCCTGTTTACTGCAGTGGAGAGAAAATCAGAAGCAGAAATCAAAGAATGATGAGATAAGGTGAAGAGTCTGAGAGCAAGTGGGACGGTCAAAGGTGGTATGAACACAGCACAAGAGCAAGGCAATTTCCTTGCCTCCATTTTCACCAGAAGATGCCAGAAAGAGACTTGCTCAGTCTTTTTCCTTATGGAAAGAAGAACCGACTCACTGTTAAGAGATTAAAGATGTCAAGAGAAGATGAGCTTATCAAACCATTGAATTTGACATACACTTTCTGTCCATTTTCTAGACTGTGCTAATCCAAGGTTTGAGTCTTCCTAGCGTGTTGGTAGGGACTTCAACATCACACCCCAGGAGACTGGCAAATGCTGAAAACATATTCTTTCAAAAATAAAATGCAAACAAAAAAAAACAGTAGTAATGGCTTTGGTAATTATGGACTAGTAATTCTTTCTTTAGGAAATAATAAAAAATGTCTGAGGCAATAGCTGTTCACGTCACTCTTTAAAGAAAGAATTCCTATGAAAGTAGAAGAGTGCCAGCTCTCAAAGAAGGAGGACTTTCGAAAGGCCCGAGACAGAGCCATGTGCAAAGTGACACACGTAGAAGAATGGTGCGCAGTGTTGCATGCCTCTGCCAGTCAACTTCCCTTTAAACACAGAGTTGGTGGAGTAAGTTGGTGAGGAGTGTAGGACAGGGAGGACGACGCTGCCCTGCCATCCTTCCTTCCTGTGCAAGGCCATGCCCATGGATCACTACTTTTGCTCCTTTATGATAGAGAATGAAAAGGACTGACACCAGCAGTGCAAATTCATCAGCGCTTCTGCATGTGGAAAGACAAAGACATCTCTGAGGAGTCATTCAAAAAGTCTGAGCAAGTACTAAGCCAGCACCTTGATCCGGATACCTTACCTTGTCCTTGATACTAACTGCAGAAACTGTCTGAGTTATTTTTCATAAATGGGTCTTAAGAACTTTTTATATGGCGGAAAAAATTAATAGATGATATCTTGACTGTTTCAAGAGAATACAAGGGACCTATCATTTTTTTAATGCTGTCTGTCCTCAATTTACTTTCACATATATGATCAAAGTACTGTAAATAAAGACACTTCTAATAGCGGATCAAAGGAAGAACAGAATAACTCTGCTTCGCAACAATTTATTGTCTGCATAATTAAATCAAGGCTGTGGATAGAAGTTCATTGAAAAAGACATATTTTTGGGATGTGCAATTAGAAAGGAATATAAAATAACCCCAAACCTAAGTACAATTATGTCTCTTGTTTAGGAGATGGCTGATTAAATTTTGCTCTAAAAATCTTGCTCTTTCCTAGGTCAGTCTGATGACTTTGACTAACTATATTTCAAAGTTTTTAAGGTCATTGTGAAGGAAACCAATGGATAATTAAGAAGATTATAATGGATCCAAGGGATAGTTAAGAAGATGGTGCATTAGGAAGAGTGTGGCCAGCAGGTCGAGGGAAGTGATCCTCCCCCT
>VZSC01004874.1:581848-613779 GCA_013398225.1 Steatornis caripensis
TCCCTTCCAACCCCTACCATTCTATGATTCTATGATTCTATGAATTAAAGCTTAGGTTATCTTTGCCAATGTCCACAACATGAGCTGTTCTGTTTGCCACCGTCACCCCTGTACTTCTTACCTATACTCCTACCTATATGTATCTACTATTGCAACAATACGAGAGAGAGGAAACCATCTCTATCATAGCAAATATACCACACATCCTCCCAAAACAGAGAAAAACAAAAGATCTCCCTCAAACGCCTGGAAAATCTGAAGAACTTATCACATTTAAAATTACTCTACTTGGAGAATTGCATTATAACAGCCAAATTTCACTTATCAGGCAGTATTTATTCACTTTCTATTTTGAAGCTTGTTCATGTTGATGCATGCTGTCAAATAATTGCCATGCTTTAATCCTGTTAGTGCATGTGAGCTCTCATGACTAAAGGTTCTGTAACATCTAGACATGGCTCATAAGTGAGAGTGACTTGCCTAATCTTTGTGAAGATCATCAAGATGCCTGGATGGAGCTGGTGGGGAGGAGAGGACAGAAGGGCAAGCGGGGCTCTGCTGGTGGAGTAGCTCGTAGAATTGTTTCCCCTCATCACAAAATTTTCATTTTCTGCCCAAAGAAGATGCAGTCAATTCAAAGCAGATTAAATGATAAGTAATCTTTGCGATTTCATTAAAATGGATCATCCCCTGATTTTGTGAAAGACAAATTTCTTATAAATCTCTAAGATTCCTTGGGTTTTATGAGACCAGACTCAACAGACATTTCATTTTTAAGACCTAATACGTAAGGTAGCTTTGAGAAAAAACTGTTCTAAAGATCAAAGTTATTAAAAAGTATGTTTACTGTATGCTGTGAAAGTTTTACAATTTTTAGCAGCATATTACACCAGTGAGTTGGTTAATTCTTTAGATTCTGCTGATAAGCAAAAGTTTTGTTTAAGTAGCTCCTATCCATTTTTGCTGCATGGTCAAAAGTTCAACCCTCTTGCTATAGTGGAAAGCTGTGTTACAATAGAAATTAACTTCAAAATAACAAAGAAAATACTTCAGTAATCCAAATGTGGAATATATTTCTATTCGTATGTTCATTTAGGGTGCACATGAGTGCTTTGGTCTATGCGCAGCAAATATTCTGCTGTATGTACTACTTTTTCATTTAATGTTTGTAAAAACACCTTCATGATGAACTTCTAAACCATGACTGTGGCATGTCAGTGCTACAGTTACACTATTTCTAGTAATCCCTGGTGATATCATAGACCATCTGCTAAGGACCTTTATCACCGTTTCAGGGTTCAGACTGCTTTAGCTGCACAATGAGAATTGTGTGTGTTTGGGAAACAGGTGTTTGTGCTTCTGGGATTCCTCTTCAGCAAATCGTGATCCAAAGCCCTGTTGCAACATGAGAGACATTGTATGGTTAAGATTCAGCTGCAGGCTTTCAGTTTCCACATACATTTGAGGTATCTTTCCCACCCATCACACTAGACTCCATAAAGATTAGCTTTTCTCCCCTTTTAAAAACACTTTGCAATTGGCAGAGCTCTGCTCCCATGCCCTTCTGCCAGGTTTGTATACTTGGACTCCTGATCAGCAGCACTGAGGGCTGTCATGTACTTGGGCTCTGGAGCTGATGGGCTGTGAATCACACCAGCCGGAACTCAGAGTGAGTCCTAAAAGCAAGAGCGAAACTTATCTTCCTTCCCAATTTCTGAGTCAGTTCTGATCTACTCGCTCCTTTCCCAAGTAGCTCAGGTCCTTTTTTTTCCACTTCAAATGCTAGGTCATGGATTACTGCAATATAATAAGGCAAAAGTAGGAAAAAAACCCACACCAGCTTTTGCTTGAGAAATTGCTCTGATCCAAAATCCAAGGAAGGCATTGATTTTACCGGGCTCTGGAGCAGTGGCTCAGACCTCGTTTCAGCAGGATTTCTAATGTGCCTTCCCGCATGCCTCTGAAGTCACGAGCCACAGCAGCTTTCTGAATCCAAGCTTAAATTAATATGCCAGGCAAGAGAGAGGAAGGGCTGAATAAAATCAGCCTTGCCTTCAGTCCTTCATGGCTGCCGTAAAGAACCACTCTCCAGGAAACCTAAGTGAAGACAGACCTGTTTTATGCAGGTTTTGAGTGATTCCTGGGGCACCAAAGTGGTGATAAAGCACAATGATCTTTCCAGGCTCTCATGTAATGCTGACATGTAGAAGAGCTTGTCATAAAGTGTTTTCAGCTTGAAGAAATCTTCCCTTTTAGCACAGATGTAATAGAAGATAAGTGATGGGTTTATTTTTCAACATGTGCATTGGGTTATAATTACTGTTCATTAGCATGATTATACTTCTTGTATGTTCAGAGATCAACAGTGTTTGTTTTCTCATGCACTTAAAACATCAGAATGATGCTTAGATGCTGCACCCTAAATATCAAGGTATTGAGATCTTCAATTCTTACAGAAACTTGTCGCTTTCTTCATCTAATAAATAATGTTTTTAGAAGTTTGAGAAAAGCACTGTGCAGAATATTAGATTTACGAGCATGTGTAGATAGTATTTAAAGCAGAAGCAATTATAAAAGCAGAATACGTGGGAACCAGCAACTAACAGGTATTTCTCTTGGTGCCTTTTGCTTATTTTTACAACACTTTCTAGTCCAGTCTCCTTCTTGAGTAATCCCAAGGTCACCGCCTCATAGCTTTGAGCAGCAGGTCACTTAACCTTCTTACTGGTATCAGAGATGAAAAGTGATTTTTTTTAATGCTTACTTTAAATTTATTTTTATTTAACTTCCATTTGTGCTCTCCTTATCCAATCTTCTGAACCGAAGCTAAAAAAGAAGCTTCTGTTATCTCAGTTATTTATGATTTTGGTCACTTCTGTTAAATCCCTGCTTATGAACGTGGGTTTCTACCTTGTTCTCATAACTCATTTCTTTTAATCTTAGGATTACGACTGTGCTTATTGGTCCTTTCTGATTTTTTTCCAAGAGCTGCACTTGCAATGGTTTCTTGTGGGGCTTTTCTAATTCAGGGTTGGGTTGTTCTGGTTTTTTTTTTTTCCTTTTTCTTTCTTTTTTTTTCATAAAATGCTTGCAAGAAAGAAAAGGAAATTGCAGAAAGCGGTTTGGCTAAAATTCATGCTCAGCATCGCATCCATTCATGTTTTGCTTTCTATTAACTAAACAGAAGGATCATGGGGGAGGAAAATTCTTTGGAACATGCAGTTTAAATATTCAATTTTCTCAGATCAAGCACCATTTGTGTTATACTTCTCTTTTTACAGGAAAGCCAGTACTAACCCTATATTTAGGTTGAGTATTATGTGCTATTATGAAGATTCTTGAGCCTTTTTATAAGAAAGTCTAACACCCTCCACTGTTTTTGTCAGGCTTTTGAGATTTGCTTGGGATAGATAATCCTTTTTCCTCTTCACTTCCGCCCGTGAAAATTCATTTGTACTTAGCTGAGATACAGGTTGTTAAATTGCTGATCCTTTCTTTTGCTGATACTCTTCTGAAAAGCCTTGGCATCACATCAAATTAATAACAGGCAGTCCTTGAGCACCAGCATGCTGCTGCTGCCACCAATGCCACCCGGAGCTGAGCAGCCAAGAGAGGCACAGGGGAGAGCAAACCCAGGAGTTTCGGTCTCAGCTGACCTGATCTGAGACCCCACCAAGGATCTCCCTCCTTGTCTGGTCATGGAGGAAAGAGAAACTAGCCTGATTTGCTATGGGAAGCTTCCCAAACCCTCTCCAGCCTGTGGTAAGGCTACCCTGATGGCCAGCTGCTGTCTGTGGAGCAGAAGGCATCAACAAAAAAAGGCCAAACGCTGCTGATTGCAGAGGGTGCATTTACAAATGCAAGTAACACTGTCTTTCATCACCCTTTCCTTACAAACAAAAGACCATGGGCTACTGCAGTGACAATAGACAGAAAGCCTTTGGTGAACTAAAGTAATTATGATTGCTGAGCTGCCTGCTGTGCGCATCATCTCGGCTGGCTCCGTGGGAGATCTGCCATCTCTCTTTCCCCATTCCCTGTTATACAGTGCCCACACCGGGCACTTTCACCTCCCAATCCTCACCTGCAGGAGATAAAACCCTGCTTGCCTCATCCGACAAGGCTGAGGAAGGATACCATGAGTCCACTTGCCTACTCCTGGTCACTAGAAAAGGATCCCCTAATTTAGAAGACGTCCTTTTCTCTAAAGGAGCTCCAGTTTCTTTCTGCCAGCTACAGCTGAGTGTGGTCTTTTGTCTCTTCTTCACGTGTCACAACTCGTAGGGTGTTTGGGTCTCTCCCTACCCCAATATCCCTCAACCTCCGGCCTTCAAACTCTTGTCCTTATCCTGCCTGGTGGTTGTAGGAGAGTCTGCCTTACAATGAGCCACTTTGTGCTGTGCAGTCACGAAAAATAGTCATTTTAGTCCCAAGGAGGGACATGCCACATGAACATTACGTTGTGAAGGAAATCAGCAAATAGCTTCATTTTTCTTTTCTCATGGGCACTGAGTTAAAGTGTGTACGAGTAGTATTTGAATTTATGTTCTGCGGCAACAGATGGATTTTAATTTTTGAGGGCTTGTTGTTTTAGATATATTTATTCTTAAATGCATATTTGTTCTCATCCGCTTTTAAAATGCCACCAGGAAGACTTCTCAACGATTCCCTCCAGAGACAGAAGGGAGAGGGAAGGGGGCTGTTTGCAACATCTGTTTGGATGGGCTTGATGTGCTAGGAGGAGTAACGTGGGGCTGGCAGGCTGCAGTTCTTCACCCTGTATCTAGACTGTGCTTAAACCCTGTCACGTGTAGACACAGCCCTTGTACTCCAGCTAACAGACTTTGTATATCTTTCTTGCATGTAATATTTCTAAGTATTAATGGAGCTGAGGTACAGCATTAACCTCATGTCTAGGACCTTTAACTCCCGTCGAGCTGTTTTTGCTAGTGCCAGTTTGAACTCAGAGTGGTATTGAGCAGTGCATAAATCACACCGTGAGACACTGAGATGCCCATTTCTTCATTTGTCTTGTTGTGTCTGGAGATGAGGAGTCTAAAAGCTGAGTTTTTCCAGCCCTGTGTGGTTTGGCATGCTTGTCTGTTTTCCAGCTCTTTCAGAGATGAATATTGGGATGATAAGTGAACGCCACTGTGAAACGGAAAATCCTAAAGGCTCTTCATGTCCCTCACTAGACTTCAATCCTTGTAACTTTTTCCTGCCTCACAGTTCTAGGACACCCCATCTTACAACCAGTGTTGCTGATGAAAACATGATTTTGATTGATCAGGATGAATTTTAAATCTGTATGACCTTGGTTGCTTGTGACATCTGTGCCTTGATCAGGAATGGAACTATCTGAAATAACTGAAATAATATGAAATACCTTTCTCAACACATGAAAACATTTCTTGGTTTCTGAACTTTATTTACGTTTTTACTTCAAACTATTTTTATACAATTTGGGATATCTCCTCTTCTTCACCTTTTTTGCATTCAGGCTACAACTTTTCCTTTAATATTTTCCTGAAACCTTCAGCTTTTCAAATGAAGACCATAAAAACATCTTCACCAAGCCTTTTGACAGAGAAAAATGCTTAAGAAGTCCCTTGTAATAAGCCTTATTCCCTCGCTTCTAACATGTCAGGCTCGAGCCTGAATACTCCGGTGACTAGCGCTCTATAAATACCTTTGATAGTTAAATTACAAACTGCTACACATTAGAGCAGGTTTTACTTGTGCTGTGCAGTCAAGGGCAAGGGAACTAACCAAAGTAAGCACAGGCTTGCTGGTGGAATGGAATACATCGTGAGATCTTGGTTTGCCAACAATTGTCACAGCTATTTTCTTTAACTAAGCACAGGGATAGAAATATAGTAATTATTGTCGGTAAATGCCACTTCACATTGCTGACTGCTGTACTTTCCAAGGACTCTCATTACTATATAATCATTGCCAGTTTTGGCAAATAGCACTTGATGAATAAAAACTGGTTTTCTAAAGCAACCGTACCTCCTGGGAAGTCATTCCCTCGGGCAGCGGAGGAGAAGGCTGAAGGGGGATTTGACTGGGGTTTTCCAGAAGCATGGAGATCCCAGGTGTGCTGCCTGTAGTATCAGCAGTCACCAAATATCCCAAACAGAGCCACTGAGTGAAACAAGCTGAATGGTTTAAAACAGATGCAAGAAAGACTGCTCTGAAAGCAGGTGGTGAGCTTCTGGAGCCTGACGCCACTGGATGTGCTTGAGGATATGTCAGCAGGTTGAAAAACGAATTAAACACATTTATGGCCAACAAGTATATAAACAGATACTATCAGGAATAGGCAGGGAGCTAATAAAACAAGAGTACGAGAAAGTTTTGAGGTTCGTGTGTCCCCATAAACAGCCCCTTCTATTGCCACTGTCGAGACCGAATACTGGGTGGGACGGACCGTTGCTCTAACCCAGCAGTGCATCGTGACCTTAAAATACAGAAAACACAAAGCTACTGCTTTGGTATGTCACCACGGAGCACAGGGTGGAGGGAACAGGACAAACTGCAGTAGGGCTGAGAGTTAAAAAACGCCTGAAAGTACATGTGGTAGAGAAGCACAGTTCCAAAATCGTGGGAGGTTACTCTGAAGTTCAACTCTTTACTTGTTTGCATTATTTTTACATGCATATTTCTGTTGCTGTGAATTACAGCATAGAGTTCTTTGCTTAAATTCTTTTTTGGTGTTGTTTTTGTTTTGCCTATGTCTTCACTATGTTTAGTGAATACGGCTAGTTAAGAAACCCTGTGAGGCAGTTTGAACTTAAGTGCTCAAATTTGCCTGCATTTTCTTTCAGCTTCCCTCATCTATACCAGGATACGTTTCTTTCTCTTCTCTTTCTTAGACGTCTTTGGAGATTCGACGTTGGCCAGATGACACAAATATAACTGCAAGAACCCTTGTTGTTTACAGCTCCATTCCCTCTGCTTAGAGTTGTTCTCAGTTGGAGGCTTAATTTAGTTTTCCCTTTTTGCTGAGGAAAGCATATTTTTAGATTTTACTTTAATTTTAAAGTAAGTTTACATCCTTTCCTTGCTGAATCTGCAGCACAGTCTTTGTTCCTTCCATGTCATTCATCACAGCCTTAACAGGGAGAGACTGAAGACAGACTGGGAGACATCTGTGCAAACATCACTGTGCATGTCTATCCATCAGGTTTTAATCCGGACCCCTGCCTTTTTCATTTTACCTTCAGTCCTGTGCTTCTCAGAGCCTGTGCAGCAAGCTCCGATTTTTTTATTTATGCTCATCATAAACTGCCCAAAAGCCATCATCATTGACCGAGATCCCATTGTGTGAGAGGAGAGAGACAGCTGCTGTCTCTAACATTATATTCTGGGGGTGGATTTGAAAGCACTTGTACCTTCAAAACCCTAAGAAAAAACCAATGTGCTGTATACAGTTGTCCAATTAATAAAAAGCATTTCAGGGTAAGTTAGGGCTCATCCCATAAAGTAGATGCTGAGGTGAAAATGCAGAACTCTCCTCTCTCATTAGGAGAAAGGTTGTCAAGCCCAGCGGCTAACTATGCTCCATTTATAAAGTCCAGTGTTTTCAGTATTTTATTTAGTATCTAACTTAGTTTAATACTGACAATAGGGCTTAGAGGTAGAAGTGAGGATTAGGGCTTACTGCGATAGCCTTTTCTGTCAAAAATCCAACAATCTGTAGAGACGGTGACTTTCCTCAGAAATACCCGGGCTTTTTGTGACAATGTCCAAGCGCTGAATTTTATGGAAGCCAAACTGAAAGCTGTATTCCTAAATGCTTGGATTATCAGAAACATTGATACCCACAATTTGTATTAACTTCACAAGGAATTTCAACAAAATTTCTCAAAAAACCCCAGGATGCTAGTTAGATGTCTAACTTGTCCGAATTCATGGACCAAACTCCCAGCTCCTGAAATGACTTCTGCAGCACATAGCTATTGAGAACTTTTTCTCTCCTGTTGCTGGCAGCGGCTTTATGATTCTGATTTATTCTGAGCTTTATTCTCTGTAGTTTTTAGTCTTTAATAGAGTCTTATATTGTAATCACAGCTGAAATCTGCAGATTATACTGCCACAATAAATTATTCAGATGTGCTACTTAGACTTCATTTTACTAAAATGGTTCTATCTCTATCAGTGATTGACAATTATTTCTGAGTATTATTTAGCCTTTCACTTTACAAATCAGGACCCTTGCCTATTGCCAGCTCCAGCTTCTAGTGCCAGATTCCCATCTGGCATTGTGACAGTGAGTATTTGAGTAGGACACACTGCCTTTTTTTAGTATCAAATCCATAAGTCTCACAAAGGAAAAACAACTTCTTTTATCTGCTGAGCTCAAAGTTAGATATTCCGTAAATCGTCTTAAATTCTCAAATGTCGAGACAACTTTAACAGCCCTAATTGAAGGGAAAACCGAGCTCAAACTCAGATGTGGAGTTGGAACCCTCAATGAGCTACAAAGCACCTTTTTAAATAGCCACTCTATTCAAAAAAGAAAGTTAAGCACTATGTTATGTAGACTTTTCTATCATGTTCCTCCCTGAGCAGTAATTAGTTTTGCACCTGCCTTGCCATCCAGCTGGGGTCCTGGGGAATTACAGAGTTTTTTTCAGCAAGGTGTGAGGACCCACACCAGCCACCAGCATCCGTGATGGCCTATGAAGCTGTTCTGACAGCTGCAGGCTCTTCTGACTTGTCAAAACTTTAATGAGGAGCATGGTGTCCACTTGCATGTCTGCCTCCTCTTGCCTCCCCTGTGAGCGGTTGCCTACTGTGCTGGCCAGGTGCATGGCCACAGCTTTTTCATAGCCTGACCTGGTGTCCTAGGTGAGACCTTCATTATCCCTGTGCCTGGTGGTTTGTTTGCAGCGTGTGTCTCTTGCAATGCCAGCTGCTGGACCAAGGCACTGGGCAGTGGAGAGGTCTGTGGCATGTGCTTTGGATGGTATGGGAAGGATATGTCTGAGTAGGCATTCTTGCATTTCAAGTCTGTCCTTAGTGTGCTAGGTCCCAAATCCCTCGGCCTTTATTGTTATCACACGTATAACAATGAAAGGAGACAATCTCAAAGGAGTATTATCAAATCAGAAATATTGATGCTAATTTAGAAGTTATTGTGTAAGAAACAAACAAAAAAATCTCAAGATGGTCCCTCTGTGCCCATTTTTTTACTAACCCAGGTTTTATTTTTCATGTATTTTTTTCATATTTTTGAGGCTTGAGGAAGAGTGGCTAGAAAGCTCTCTGGCGGAAAAGGACCTGGGGGTATTGGTCAACAGACAGCTGAATATGATCCAGCAGTGTGCCCAGGTGGCCAAGAAGGCCAACAGCATCCTGGCTTGTATCAGAAATAGTGTGGCCAGCAGGACTAGGGAAGTGATTGTCCTCCTGTACTTGACACTGGTGAGGCTGCACCTCGAATACTGTGTTCAGTTTTGGGCCCCTCACTGCAAGAAAGACATGGAGGTGCTGAGCATGTCCAAAGAAAGGCTACGAAGCTGTTGAAGAGTCTGGAGCACAAACCTGATGATGAGCGGCTGAGGGAACTGGGGTTGTTTATCCTGGAGAAAATGAGGTTGAGAGCAGACCTCATTGCTCGCTACCACTACCTGAAAGGAGGTTGTAGCGAGGTGGGTGTTGGTCTCTTCTCCAAAGTAACAAGCAATAGAACAAGGTGAAATGGCCTCAAGTTGTGCCAGAGGAGGGTTAGTTTGGATATTAGGAAAAATTTCTTCATTGAAAGGGTTGTCAAGCATTGGAACAGGGTGCCTAAGGAAGTGGTGGAGTCACCATCTCTGGAGGTATTTAAAAGATATGTAGATGTGGTGCTCAGGGACATGGTTTAGTGGTAGACTTGTGTCACAGTTTGTGCCCATGGGTTGCAGGTTAAAGATGTCAACCTCAAGGAGATTACCAGGACAACTTGGCAGTGCTAGTTTAACGGTTGGACTTGATGATCTTAAAGGTCTTTTCCAACCAAAAAGATTCTATGTTTCTATGTTTGACAGTTTGTCTTGTTAATGGCATTTCTTAGCTTGCTATCACAAAATTATCTCCTAAAAATTGAATTATTATCTAATTATCTCCTAAAAAAAATTGCTCTCTCTTGATACTAAGAGTTTGACCAGGCTTTTCTCTCCTTGAGCGAGTTTTTTTGATGGTAATTTTCCTTAGGAAATACATGAGTGTATACATATCATCTTCTGCTGTCAGAAATTGAGCTGTAATGTTTCAAGAGTAAACGCAACATGGCATGGGGCTTTTAAAATTCATCTCTTTTTTTAAAAATTGCTTCTAAATTTAGTGTCACAAATTTATCTCTGAGAAACCAAAGCAAGTAGCTCCAGTCTTTCTGCCAAGACTTGTCTTTGCTGCTCATACTTTAACTAGACACCAGCAGAAACAGTATGAGCAACAGCTGATTTTCATACAAGATTTATGTGAAGTATCAGAAAACTCTAGGTGCTCTGTCTCTATTTTCCATTCTTGCTCTTACCCAAGCTAAGGAGCATGCCTTTTTCACAGCTAACATCTTTATCTCCTTGCTTCTGTCTTGCTGGAGAATTTCCCTTGCCTCTTATGGATTAGTGGGAAGATCTGGCTTTCTGCAACCTCAGCTAGACTATTTAGTGTATTCATTGATATCCTATGGCAGAGACAGTCTCTGTTACATCTGTTTCATGGCTGCTTCCAAACTCAGTACTTTGTGTGACAAGTGACGTGGTCTCTGTTAACAAATGACTGATTTGATACATGTACAGGTTAAATTCATACATGGAGTGCATGATATCAGTCTGAATACACACATTTTATTTAGGTGGATTTGTACACTTGTTTGATTTTAAAAGCCCTGACTGCAACTGAACTTGAGTAGGCCACTTTCTGAATTGGTCAAGGTCAAGCTAGCTCGGACTTTACTGACTAGGGTACTAGTAGACTTCACTGGCTGTTTTCCAGTGGCTAGTACAATACTTTATACAAGCTAAGGCTTATCCCCAAGGTCATGAAGTCAGAAATTTTAGGAAGAGATAATCGGTGTTTTTCAAGGCAATTGTTTGTCTTGAATCAAAGCAATAATAATGTGTCAGATTTTCAGAGCTAGGTGTTAGAAGCAGAAAATTTTGGGTTAATAGAACTTAAAACTCTATCTACTAAGGGAGTGTCTTCCAAAAACTCATTAGAAAACTTCATAAATTAAGGTATTAGGGCTTCCAAATGCATAATGTAAGGTGTGGGCTCTACAGTCAGTCTCAATTGGAAAGAAACATGTAAAATGTGAGATCCAACGTACCATGTGAAATCCAAAATCATGGTACAATGGATGTACCATGTGAAATCCAGTGGTTTGGGATGGATGAATTTTCCAGTTTAAACAGGATGAAAGACTGCAGAGGTTGCTGTTGACTTCAGAGACGGCCATGGTCATGACTAAAATGTCTAACAAACTGTGAGTGGAATGGAGAACTGAATAAGCAACAATTACTCAATATTTCTTATGACGCATATTAGCAGGGAGCAAAAAGGAGGGACGATTGCATCCCAGATAGAGCTGTCAGTAGTGACTGAACACAATGCCCACTTGCAACCTCCAGGCTAGGTTATCTGTAAGTCACTGACTGCTAGAGCGAGGAAGGATGTCTATGTTCCAGTTTCAACATTGTTCCTGGCCCAGGAGCCATTGTCAGAGGGAGGTTACTGGGCTAGACAGTCTTTGATCTGACTTGCTACAGTCTTTCCATGTTCATGAATCAACAATATGTCATTCTACAGACAAGTTTTGGTACTGGCTCCCTCATATCGTACATCTGACCGACTAAGGTTGGGTCAGCCCTGGCAGAGGTGAGAGGTCCACCATACTCCTTGCCCAACCAACCCACCTCTGCCCCTCAGGCCCTACAATATAATGTGCCACAGTGCACAACTCCTAAATCAGCACAACGCTCACGCTCTTCTGAAATGAGCTGTTAATGATAGGGTCATCTCTTCCTATTTACCAAAGGAAAACACTTTTCCAGAAGAGGGATTACTAATTCATACTCATTATAACATGATTTTTACTTTCATTTATCAAGTACTCCAACTTTTTTGGCAGAAGTCAGTTGAGTGCCAAATTCATTTGTCTATATCCATAGTTTAAACTTCTGTTTCCTAATTAGAAGTTAAAAAGTTGTGAAATTATGACTTTTTTTTTGTTTTGCCTCAAATGAAAATGTCGTATTCAGGGTTTTTCCTCCCTCTCCCCATTTTTTCCAAAATGGAATGAAGTTTGTTTTTCTTACATTTAATTAAATGTATGAATGGAGAAAAACTATCCCTCAAGCACAGTGTAGTTACTAACTAGCACATTATGACTACCTGTGATGTGTTAACAAGTACCTAGTAAAAGCCAGAAGTTGTTGTGAATATTTGGTATGCATGATACTGAGCAAACAATAAACTTGAACAACATGAATTTCTCTGTATTTAGCAGTGAAAGCAGCAGTTGACAGGGAGGTGGAATCCTAAGGATTAAGGCATCTAAATATATTTATATACAAAACATAGCTTACATACTTAAGTAAGTGGTATGGAAGAAGGATTTGACAGAAAGCTGGAATGACAAGCGAGAAGGAGGAGTGGAAGGAAAGCTTCTATACACACAGGTGATATCCCAACTATCTGCCGACTGCTGCCTCTGTAAAGTATAGATGTATACATGCGTGTGCATGTATGTATGTGTATAGGTATACAATGCTTTCTACTGCCTGTTCTTGGGTGTTCGAAGGATATGATATAGGTCATTGGAAGGAATCCTGACTTGTTCTACACAGATGAAATGTCTAATGTAATGCAATTTATTAAAATGAACTATATTGCAAACTCCACCATCACAAGCTCTGTAATAACTTCATTGTCTGGTTCTTGCCAAGTGAGGACAGCATAGCTGTTTTGTCATATTGTATTCCATTCATTCTGCAGCCTGGCATAAACAAGCTCATGTTCAGCTTTATCCCAAGCAGACTACAGATTTGCCCTTTGTTTGACCCATTCTGTTATGTTTGCAGTTCCTAGAGAACAAATTCTAATTATAGGATGCAAGTCTTTGTGGATGTAGCCTTAAATGGCTGGAATAAGAGACTTTATTCTATTAAAAGAGGTTTTCAATTTTCAGACTTAAAGCTGTATCAGATGTCTGACCTAAAACTGTATCATTATAAAAGTCACTGAATGAACCAATCACTCAGAGTTGTGCCCCGGGACTTCATTAAGTGGTATGTTTTACCTGATTCTGAGAGAGGGGTACTGAGGCGCTGCACAGCAAAAGGGCAACCAAGGGCCTGATTCTTACTCATAGTAGGCCCCATTAATCTGTGGAGGAGCATACACACAAAAAGAGAAGAAAATCATATTTGAAGTTTCTAGAGAAATAAGATGTGTCGTGGTAGGCTTATTTTTTTGCATAAGCGTAAGTTAAAGTCTTTGCAAATCATGTTGCCTCTTTCAGAGTTTAGAAAAGCACAAACAAGTTTAAAATAAACTAGGGTGCTTTTCCTTACTGTTTGACAACGCGTCCTGATTGCCATGTAGAATTTGTACTAATTAGCGGTGAATATTTCAGTGGCCTTGTTACGCTAATCAGATGTTGGCATTTTATCTTCTGCACTTAACTATGGTCTATTTCTGGTTGTTGTGACTCCTGTGAGTAGGGGCCATACAGTGCAAATGAGCCCTTTCTAATGAAAGCTGCCTGAGGAGCGCTGTCATGGGGATGACCTCCACATCTGAGAACATCTCCAGAACTTGCATGCACACAGCCAGCCAGCACTGCCCTGCCTTCTGCATACAGCTCTTACCCTGCACAAAAAATTATTTGGGAAGTATTTAGACAATAAACATTTTTCGGTGAGGGAGCCAAGTCAGCTGTGCAACTGACTTTAAAGACCTCCCGTACCCTCTCTTTCTTGGCTCACCTTTCACAGAATCACAGAATCACAGAATGGTAGGGGTTGGAAGGGACCTCTGGAGATCACCCAGCCCAACCCCACTGCTAAAGCAGGTGCCCCAGAGCAGGTTGCACAGGGACGCGTCCAGGCGGGTTTTGAATATCTCCAGAGAAGGAGACTCCACAGCCTCCCTGGGCAGCCTGTGCCAGGGCTCTATTATCCTTACAGAAAAGAAGTTCTTCCTCATGTTTAGGTGGAGCTGCCTGTGCTCCAGTATGTGTCCTCTCCCTGGGCACCACTGAGAAGAGTCTGACCCCATCCTCTTGACACCCACCCTTTACATATTGATAAGCATTGATCAGATCTCCTCTCAGTCTTCTCTTCTCCAGGCTNGTACTGGTGCATGGGGTTGTTCCTCCCCAGGTGCAGGACCCTACACTTGCCCTTACTGAACTTCATCAGGTTCCCCTCCGCCCAACTCTCTAGCCTGTTAATATAATTTTTGTTATTGGCAGTATCAATGAGCCATGCTCCTCCCTCCCCATTTATCCCCTGGCTGTATGTGCACTCAATGAGGAAAAGGCCTCCCTTAATCACTCCTAACAACAAGAGGACCAGGGTAGAAATGAACTGTAATATGGTACTGCCTTTACTGAGGGTTTTCCTGCGGAAAGGTTAGTACTTACAGATATGTTTTCACATTTTTTTTTAAAGCAATGATCAGGTTTGAGCACTTTCTGGCCATCAGGAGATGTGGTGACAAAACTCTGCTGCTGTGGTTGAGACAGGCAGTAGAAGTATCAGCCACAGATCAAACTCACTGAGCCTTTGACAATGGCAAAAACTAAAAATAATCAGCACAATATATTTACTCTTATCTGTAAGATTCTTGAAGCTTTTATGAAAGATGCTAGAAATTTAGTTTTATACATTGAATCGTTAGTGAGGTCCCTTTTATTCATGGATTATTCAAACTAGAACAACTCCCAGCAGAGGGAGTACAAAAAAACTTTGTTAGAACCAGCTTTTTTTTTTAAACCTGGCCTTTTGGGAGGTGTGGATTGAAGGGCTAAAACCCCATACAATTTTTCAGCAGATGGATACTGAATTAAAGCAATCAATGAGTAACAGAGATAACATGCAGAGTAAGAAGGGCTGGACAGTCAAAGGGAAACAAATACAGGAATTTCTAGGCAAGATGTGATCCATATTTCACCAAGCCAAGTACAACCAACTTAAGTTGTATTGTGTACATGGGGCCTTTTGTGATAGAAAAGAAGCGGTGCTGGAGGAAAGATGATGCCTTGAGAAAAGTAGGCTGCTTATTTTAACAAATCTTTGAAAACATCTAGAATATGAAGGGACTGGGTTTTAATTTGCTTGTTGATGCCATGTGGCTTAAAGGTTGTGATTCTCCATTCCTTAATTGCTGGTGACAACAAATGACATCAACATCCTGTGTTGCCATTCCCAAAAATGTGATTCTGGCGGTGACACTGGCTGCCTCCCTTGGCAAAGGGGAGCCCTGGTTGGTCTGAGGCTCACCTTGATTTTCTATAGGAGCAAAAGGAAGACTGGTGCCACTGATGTGGGGAATAAACTCCAGTGAAGTGCAATGATGGCAGTGTGGAATTCAGTGGGGTTCTTTCTGGTATAAACCAGAAAAAACTCCTTTCAGCAAGGGCTGCTTAGCTGGGCTTGAGCTGCAAAGAACCCTTAGGGGCTGGAGCTTTCCCAGACTCCCACCACAGACGAGATGGGTGCATGGTGAGTTCAGAGGATTTATTCTTTGCAGTCCATCTTGATTTTGCTTAGGGTACACACAAGACAGACACTCGTGCATGGCCAACAAGGAAAGTAGCTCTGGATAAAAATGGGCATAAATTCTCAAAAATTCAGAAGTCAAGAAGAAATCTTACTCCTTCTCTCTCTATACCCCCAGGGAAATTGCAATGCACCAGCCAAACACAGCTGCCCCTTACACTCGTGATGAATCTCTGACACATATGAATACCGTCTTTGGCGGCTGCTGGAGCTGCACGTTAGTCAATATAGGACTGTGCTTATGGGAAACAGGTTGCTTTTACACCTGTATCATTATATTATCATGCCCACAAGTTAAAAATTATTTTGTCTTGAGTTAAACATCATCTGCTTATGGCACTTGGAGAATGGCAAAGACCTAAGAAGAAGGAGGTAATTTTTTTCTGGTGATTTATACCTTTGCAGGAATGAAGCACGAAGAAAAGGTTACAAATCAGAGCAGTAGCTACATACACTTGGCTTTCCATTTCATACCCATCTGCTTGGCATCTTATGCGAGGGGCATGCCTCAATGGCACACATATTTTTTTAAAAAATGGTAATATATTGCTGAACGTTTCAGATGGCATTTAGATTTCAAAGCAGATCTCATCTTTTAAATAGATGAGATGGAAAAAAACCAGGAAAACTACAAAAGGCTTTAAAAGCTGCTCGAGATCTTGGTGAAGAAAAAGCAAAGACAGAATATAAAACTTTCCAATGCATTTATTACTAACCTGAAACTTTTATAAGGCTAATTATTCTGTTCTAATTTTTCCTGATACCAAGAGGCAGCATTAAAAATTTCAGTCCTACAACACAATAAAGTAATCCAAAAAGTAAAGCACCTCACATAAAGTACTTCAGATATGTCTGAAAAGCAAGAAAAAGTTATTTAATTACATATTTTAAAACTAATTTGCTGTGAATTACCATAATATTCTGCAGACTGTTCTCTTTAGTTGGTTGGTTTTGCAGTTGGAAACTTATGTTCCAGCACTGTTCATTTAAAAAAAAAAAAACCCCAGCCTCTCATTTTTTTGGTAATGTTTTGTACTCCCTTTTTTTCTTTATGTAGTTTATTCTAACACAAAATAAATGGAAAATGTCACACCTTTCCAACAGAGCGCTTTGTCATAACAGAACTCTTCTGGGAATTACTTTGGAAAAGATGAGGACAGCAGTGAATTGATTATTTGGCATGATGCCTGGTCTCACAAAATATATAGTTTAGGGTATAATCAGAGTTTCCGGAATATTTTATCATCTGATCCCATCTTGTCCCATCAGAAACTTCCTCACAAACAGTAACCTGAAATAATGTCAGCAGACATTGTGTTACTGCTTTTTAAGTTTTTCCACCCGTCATTAGTCGATACCTAAAACACTTGAGAAATCAAGTGACTGGTGACTTTTACTTTTCATAAACATCATTAATCTATTTTTCTTATACAGATGAAAATAGGCTTAGTAATTCAATTCAATTCACAGAATCACAGAACGGTTGGGGTTGGAAGAGACCTCTGGAGGTCATCTGGTCTGGCCCCCCACTCAGCCCAGCGGTCACTCCCAGGGTCACCTAGAGTAGGCTGCCCAGGACCATGTCCAGATGGCTTTTGAATATCTCCAAGGATGGAGACTCTACAATCTCTCCTATCAACCAGTGCCGCTGCTCGGTCACCCTCACAGTGGGAAAGTGTTTCCTGATGTTCAGAGGGAACCTCCTGTGTTTCAGTTTGTGTCCATTGCCTCTGGTCCTGGCACTGGGCACCACTGGAAAGAGCCTGACTCCATCTTCTCTGTACTCTCCCCTCAGGTATGTATATACACTGTTGAGATGCCCTCAACTCTTCTCTTCTCCAGGCTGAACAGTCCCAGCTCTCTCAGTCTTTCCTCATAGCAGAGATACTCCTGTCCCTTCATCACCTTTGCTGTATTCTCTCCAGTAGCTCCATATTTCTCTTGTACTGGGAATCCCAGCATTGTTATTATTAGTTCCTAAAGTCATTAATTACTGTAACCATGCACTTGAAGGGACCAAGCCCCCATATATTCTAGGAAACATGTATAGCAAATCTACTCGAACATGTCTGAAAACAAAATATGTATGCTGTTGAGGAGCATTCTACTCCTTGAAACGCAACTTGTCTTCGCTCTTGTGTACTGTTCACATACATCTAACACTGTATGTCCCATAGCTGCACTCTGACAAAATCTGGTCACTGACTAGTGATCTCCACTGGCCTCAGTCTACATGCCTGTGGTTACAGTAGATAATCAGATTCACTGTGTAGCATTGAAAAATGCTGGTACAATAAATTATATTTTTCTGACACTGGAGCATCCACACAAATATGTTCAGGTCAGCTCTTAAGGAACAATGGATCCATGAGTGTGTTGGCCTGAAGTCAAGAGGAGCAAACATAACAGAGTAAGGAGATGGACCAAGAGCAGTGGCAGAAGGACCAGAAAGTACTGGCAAGTATATGGGAAAAATAACTTCTTGAGGGTATCTTTGTTTTGGATCTCTGCCCTCATTATCCAGTTCTGGAGTTTTCTGCCAGGGTCCTTACCTTCAAACTCGCACATGGGCTTTTGTATCATGTTTTTTTGTAAAAGATAGAAACTAACTTTTTTTCCCTTCACAAACATTAGAGTTCTGCCTCATTATACTCAGCGTATCCAAATGACAGATGATGTAGAGAGGACTGGAACACGGTGTTTTGTTTGTCCTGGCATTAATGAGCATTTGAAATGCTGATGTGTAGGCAAATCTATTTTTGTTCTCATATTTTGCATATATATTACTGTATAATGCCTTCTGGGGGGAACAGAAATTTAACATCTAAATATTTTAATATTCAACAAATAGTGGTATGTATAAAATAGAAGGATAAACAATTTTCCCTTTAAAACGTAGCAGTGAATGTTAGTTTGCCTTCATGCAAGCTATTATAATGTTTCTACTAATTTCTCCTTATAATTTAGAGTTGATAGATGTTAATTCTTGTCTTCAGTAAATACACAGCTCTTTGCTTGTTCTTTTCATTTAGGGGGCCACCTCAACATAGTCTAAAATTATGTACACTGGCAGAAACTGTTTCGGAGTCCCTTCAGTTTGGCAGTGAAAGATTTCCCAAGTGCCTTAAGCCGAATCAGCACAAACTCCAAGTGGAAATGAGATGCTTTTAACATACTGTAGTCAACCAGAGGTACATGGTGTCCTTAGCCGCTGTGGATTGCAACCGCCTGAAGTCTTTAATCAAGCCTGTATGTCCCTCTGGAAGACACGTGCTGGCATCATCTCATTATATCGGTAATAGCAGCCCAGCAATAACTGGATTATGCTCCACATCATCATTATGAAGACCAGAACACATAATCACAGAGGTCTTTTCTGCTCTTAAAATGTATCAATTAATTAACGTACTGGTTTACTTAATTTGATTTAGATAAATTATAGAGATACTTCTACATTCTGAGAGTGGGGGAGGGAAGGAGAGAGAGAGTTTTACGGTCAAGAGAGAAACAGTAATCTGTCAAGTGGTGCTATGCTAATTGTTTTTGCCCTTTCTGTGTAGTGGTGTGAATATGACATCATTTTTACTGGGTTTTGTCGTCCACTGAAGTTAACTGAAAGACTTTCACTGAATCTAAGGAATGAGCACTCCCATCCTGGCAAGCAGTCATACAAGGTTCTCATAGGCACGATGGCATTCTGTAGGAATTTTGCGGGCATGAGAGCAGCCAGGGTAGCCAGTTGATACATAGCTCCTCAAGCTCAGAGTGCAAATTATGTACTCAGAATTACAAATAAGTAATGCAAGATCCTGCCACCATATGCCATCTATGTATAAAGGGTGCCAAAAAAGCAAGGCTTCCGCCTAGCCCTGTGACTACTGCAAGGAGCAATGCATATATGGATAGATCTCTTTCAGACAAATTATACGGATGAAAGTTTTCATGGGTTACAATATATTTCTAAAACATAAAAGGTGTGGTTTTAGCTTGTAAGTGTTTAAAACACAATACACACTGAGGTCCTCCTGGATTTATTTGTTTTGCTTCACTTCTTGCTCATTCTGTCTTACATTGGAGCAGCAATTTATCATGTGGTCTGCTTACCTTCCTCATTAAAGAGATTTTATTTTAACTTATTGTTACGCTCACACCATGTATTTTTCTCATCATACCTCTTGATTCATGTAATCCCTTCCTAGAAAGCTAAATGAATCACTGGGATTTGTAAACCGAATAAGATTTACTTATGGTGTTGCAATGATTTTTTTCCTCTAAATTGATTTAAATCAACATAATTCAATTAATTGCTTTCTTGATTATCCATCACTTGTGCTGAGCAGATATGCTAATTTTGCAGTAGGGTTATAACATTGTTTACTGTCTTAGCACAGGAGTTACAGGATGAAATGTTGTAGATTGCACACTGTGCAAGGAGAATGTCCCTTCTAATACAAAAGCCAGTCTGCTCCAGCTACTGATTCTCACACCCTAGATTTATACTCAGGCTTCTTGCCTATACTGCTGCTTTCAAATGTAAGAGTACTCCCGCTTCAATAGTTGTAGACACCTCCAGTTTTCATTTTGAGTATTTTGGTAAACTGGAATCTGCTTTGGTGTTTACTTTAACAGGTGGTTGGAATACAAGGTTATTCATTTAGAGGTAGACTTGCCTTTAAAATGTAATGATTTGAGTGTAATGAAAAGGCAAACAAACCTTGAGATGCATGAAATATAACAGCTCCAAGATGGAGATTTGGTGACCGTGCATACACAATTATTTCCCTTTTTTTCTTTTTTTTTCCAAATGGATATTTTTATGACTCTTTTATTCCCTTTGAGACTTCTTTTTGCAAAATCCAAATTAAAATTCAAGAATGACCTCAGAATAGTTGTTTCTGTTTATACATTCTACTGGGATATAGCTCCTCTAGAGCATTGGAAGCTCATTCAAAAAGGAAAATATAACTCTCTGAACAATTTTGGAATAATATTGATTGTTTAAATTGTTTCCAGGTGATACTTTTCACCAGATCTTCTAAAATCATTATTATTTTAATTTCTCTCCATCTCAGCCTACACAAATCCCAACTGTGTACACATTGTTTTACTGAGTGCAATAAAATGAATTAGATTCGGAGTAATTTTCCTCTTTTTTTGTTACTCTTTTTTTCACTTCTTAACTTTTCAAGATTTCTTCCACTTTTGGAAAGTCTTAGAGGAAGAAAGAGAAAAGTTAAAAATGTGATTAATTGTCATTTTAGCACTCTTAAAACTGACGTTCAAGCTTGAGAAAATTTTCAGAAGTTCAGAGAAACTTAAAAAAGGAGTAAAATTGGAAAACAACAGGCCTTTGGTGATAGAGAAAGAATACAGAGAAATCACCACCACTCCCCAAACTTCATGTTCAGTTTTCAAGACCTAATATTGAATGAAAATAAAACTGTGAAGTTAAACGAATTGGAAATGTTTGTTTTGTTTCAAATACTATTGCTGATGAATATCAAAATTGAGCTAAAGCCACCTAAATCACCCTTGATTTTGGAGTTCGCTTACATATGTTACTTGCAGACATGATTATGGAAAGATCCTTGCCTGCCCTTTGCAACATACCTAAGCAGCTGAAGCACTTAATCTATAAGGAGGACTGAACCTATGTCTTCATCCAGCTGCTCCTTGTGTATCCTGAAGAAGACACCTTTTCCAACTCTGTTGGCATTTGGAGCATTGCACATCTGGAAATGCAGTAGTTGAAGGATAGGTTCGGAGAAGCAAATGTGAGCAATCGTAACTTAGCCTGTTGTTTAGGGTAGGCAAACAGCTCTAGATAAAATGTATATTATTAAAAAGCCAGAAAATGGTTCTGGGGCTTCAGACCAAATTAATCTGTCTTTAAAGTGAGTATTTCCCCAATTTTTCAGAAAAAAAAAAAATTGTTTTCACCAGGGTGGCAATGAGTCTGCCTTCTTGGAGTGAATTGAGAAACCAGACTGAACCAGTCTCATGGTTGTAACTATGTAACTATAAGTATGTAACTATGTAACTATAAGTATGTAACTATAGACTCACTATGAAGTCTAATAAATCTGCCCTTAACTATAGGGCAGAGAAGAAGTGACACATGCCATCTGTACACAAGTACCAAAGTGCTGCTGGCCATTCATAACAGAGGAGGCAGGAGTGACTGTAAGCTGGTGGTCACCCAGCGCAGTGCAACTTGGCTCCTCATTCCTTGGAGAAACTTCTCATGACAGAAAGCTCTTTATGTTAGCAGGGCAAGACATAGACAATGCCTAGAGAACTCTAGACTAGAAATGAGGTGCAGGGGTGTAGCTGACTGATCAAATGTCCTTAAGTATTTGGGGGATTTTGTGCCACTCTATGTCTTTAAGTTGGGACTTAAGTTGGAACTCTGTGGAGAGAAATATTTTGTGTGGGGGAGAAATCATCCAAGAGCTTCTGAACCTGATGCTTCAAGTTGCTGTGCTGTGTAAGCACAAAATGACCTAAACAGATCCGAGCACTGGAACTGATGTTTTAGTTAATTCTGAGTACAGTTGCAGGATATGAGGACTTCGTTTTATCACTTTGGCTTTCAGCTCTCTCATAGTACTCACCATATGCGACCAGCCAGAAGCTATTCAGGGTAACAGCTCATTCTTAGGCCTGCTGTATGGATTCATGGTTTCTTCCACCCCCATGGTCTCTTCATAGTGCTCTGCCATGGGGAAGAGCAGAGGCATAGTGCTGATGGTGATATTCTGAAAGAGGTTAGATATGAAGAAGCTGTTAAAAGCCTCCCGAGATTGTTTATATCATATGTATATTATCTCAATAATTTTGCAGAAAATGTAAAATTTGGGATGTAAATGAAGAGAATTAGGACAGGGTGGAGTCCAGGGCCAGGGAAACATATTAGCCATTTGTTTTGTGATGGGCTGTGAGGTGGTGAGAAAGTCTGCTATGCTTGAAAATATTTGAAAGACTGAGAGTAAACCTTATGGGTTTCATACACTTTTCCCTATATTTGCTAAAGAGAAAAGAAAGAAAAAATAGGTGCTTGGATCATCCTTAATGTTTACTTCAATAAATTCCTAGTGGAGCGCAAAGCATTTCTGAGAAATTAGAAAAGGGTGGAATGGCAATTTTGAAAACAAAATTGCAAAAAAAGGTAATATAAAAGTAATGTACAATATGGTAATATTGTGCTAAGTAAGTTATTAGAATGCAAGAGTTGGGGGGAAACTAGATGTATTCTCAGGTCTGTTCCATTTAAAAAGAAACACAAAGGTTCTGTAAAGAGCGTTAATGTGTTGCATTTATTATCTTCTACCTGAAATGGGAATGCTAACGATTTACAAAGAAAGTTATTGTGAGACTAATTTATTTAAAAGAGCTCTTTGAAGCTGGTGCTGGGGGCTGACTTGGAGCTTGATTTAGGGTGAGCAAATGAGGACAATTGCCTCCAAAGGCAGCAGAGGAGCTTTGCAAGGTTAAAATGAGGAACAGGAAAAGATAACGTGTGCATGGCTAAAGAGCATATGGCCGTAACTTAGACTCTGTGTATGGACCCTGAAAATCTAATGTCAGTTGTGAACAACCTCATAGCATTCCTTCTGTTCTGGGACAAAAAACTGTGGAGATTTTTTTTTTAATTATATCATAATAGTTTTTAAGAATAAGGGATATCTCATGGCTGGCAAAACTTTCGTCAGGAAAGACAGACTACAGAAAACCTGAAGCTGGTACATATCAAGGAGAGAGCCAACCTGGAAAAATTAGCTGAGTCTACTAATACAAAATTATTATATGAAATCACATTAAGCCTTTGGTTTGGGTGAGTTCAGGGCCATGACCCCCAGGAGGTCCAGTGGGAGAGGGATAGAGGAATTGTCACAGAGACTTCTAAAAATCTCCTTGGAGAGGGAACGAGCCGCTTTGAAAAGGGATGAAAGGGTAAAAATAAAGGCTCTCCTGAAGAAAAACCTGGTGTCTAAATCCTTGGAGCTCTTGCGAGAAAACATGTGCCATGGTGGCAGTAGCTAGGCAGGTAAAATGCCTCCACTTTGCCTGTCTTCGGCTTGAGGGTTTTCTCTCATCCGTGTATGTACTGAAGTTACGGGAGTGTAGGTTATTGGGAGGTTTGTATATTTGCCTCATCTCTTCTCTTCCAGGTGCAGCTCAGAGCTCAGAAGTCGATACTCTGGGAGTTTCTACCCTGCAGTCATCGCTGTGCCTGTGGTAGTCACACCAGATGGGACCTCTTGCCAGCAATCCCATGCCAGTGCTGATCACACTAGCTTTTCCAGGTTGCTGTACACCATGTGCACATGTAAAGCTCTGCCTTTTATTATCTTGCTCGTTATAATCATGTTCTTTATAAATAAAAGAAAATTCTTCTCATTCATTGGAATAAAAATGCAGTTGGTACATATAGATGTTTACTTGATCCTGCTTTTCATTTCTTAAAGCCATAATATTAGACACTGTAATTGTTCCTTTTGTAACGAACCTGATGAGGCAAAGACAATTATGACATTAGGCAGGCTAAGTAGAAGGCTCAAAGCAAACATCTTCAATACATTCATCTTCATTGATGGGAAGAAAATCAAAGTAGTTCACAGTCTTTCTTGAGACTGTTTAATGGATTTTAGATTTAGGTGATTCTTTTTTTCCCCTTTGAACAGTAGTTGTCTAAACACAAAGCTTTGAAACATGATTTACCCACTGGCCATTTCTTGCCTATTAAAAGCCATCTATGACTCAGAGTGCTTGGACCAACTTTGCTTCGGTCACTCCTTGTACTTTGGTGAATCTCAGTTGAACAACTTCTTTGTATTCCTTCAGGCCAGTTATACTGAAATGAGGGTCCAGACTTCCGTCCCTGGCAGAGGATTTAGTGCCCCACACTAGAAGGAAGGTGACATATGGGTCTGTTCAGCCTGGAAAAGAGAAGGCTGAGAGGAGATCTAATCAATGCTTATAAATATCTAAAGGGTGGATGTCAAGAGGACGGGGTCAGACTCTTCTCAGTGGTGCCCAGCGACAGGACAAGGGGCAATGGGCACAAACTGGAACACAGGAAGTTCCACCTGAACATGAGGAGGAACTTCTTTACTGTGAGGGTGACAGAGCCCTGGCACAGGCTGCCCAGAGAGGTTGTGGAGTCTCCTTCTCTGGAGATATTCAAAACCCGCCTGGATGCATTCCTGTGCAACCTGCTCTAGGCTAACCTGCTTTAGCAGGGGGGTTGGACTAGATGATCTCTAGAGGTCCCTTCCAACCCCTACTATTCTATGATTCTATGATTCTATGATTCTATGATTCTATGACAGCCGAGGGATGAGGTGAGTGGGGACACTGCTCTCAGTGAAGGGCTGGGTGGGCAATGAGACCCGACAGGAAAGGGCTAGATGGCCACATTTACATCTGCAAACTGAACAGGACCAAGACCCGATGGTCTGTACAGATCACCTGTCTCTATCTAACTTAGGGGTACGATTGCTCTGTAACACCACAGCAAATTTCCTGACCAGCTTGACCTCATTTCTTCCCTACCAGCCCAGGTCCCCTTCCCTCTTGCACACACATGCACTTGGAAATTTGCTGTTCAAAAAAAGCAGCTGAGGCTTTGCAAGCATAACCTGGTGGAAACCCAGGGAAAAAGCTACTGTACATTTTGGTGATATGTTAAATTTACACTTTCTAACAGGTATTTACCGACGACTGCAATGCTATTGTTAACTTTCTAAATCTTCTGTAGCTGATGTAGGCAAAGAAAGTGTACTGAAACCCTAGAAAGAGAAGTTGTGCTCCCGAGTAACCGCAGTGCCCCTGAACTAGAATACATCTTGAAAACAGAACTGAGTTCTGATTACTCCGGCAATCACCATCCATGCTGAGGTATTAAGTTGCACATATGGGTAAAAGTAAAATGGAAGCTTGCAAAATGAGATTTCAAATACATAAACAGGTTTCTGTCGATGGCAACCTAATAAAGGAGGTAATTCTCTAAACATATTGTTCCCATTTTATTTCTAATTACAGTGAACTACAAGGTTATTTCTGCTCTTTAGGTGCTCTTTAATTACTCTATGAATGTTGACTTTCTGCATTATGATTCCTTTAACACGCCATAGGAAATAGACATTTAATTAACCAGATGTCACTCAATAAATCTTAACTTCTACTCTCTGAATCAGAAAAGCCAATTTTAATGAGTGTAAAAGGGCCAGGATTTTAGACATAATTTACTTTTTATGTTCCTTTAGGTCTTTGTTGTAGTAAGGAAAATGTCTGTAATGAAGGAAAATTAAACTGATGTTTGTAAGCATTTAATTTCATGAAAAATAGCTCCACAAAGCAAAAACATGACTCTAACATTACGTAAGGGTTGATGTTTCACAACATGTAAGAAAGGCAACTGACAGTGCTTGGTAATACATAGGACAGGTAGCAAAGGTAGAGTGAGACAGGTTCCCAATGTGACAGCTGAGAGCATCTCCTGACTTCAGAGGAGGAGGGCAGAGTTTGGCCTCCTGAGACTCTGCTGACCCTCCCAGCAGACCTATGTAGAGACCTGGTTTGTGCCACATGATATTGGTGCACTGCATCCCAGCGCACCCATTAATACTCCACTTGGAGGTTTCTGAACATTTCCAGCAGCCTCAAGGTCGAATGAACACAGCCAGGTACTCAAGTTGGTGGCAACCAGAAATGGTTAAGTGTTTTGATAGCTGGGTGATTTCTTCAGATGTATTACTCCGGTATATCTAGAAAAGTTGCTGGGGCTTTCCACAGTGACTTGGAACAGCAAAGTCCCGTTCCCTGACCTTCTCTCCTTAGGTCAATGTCTTGTCAGAGACTTCTTCAAATCTAGTCCCTTTTCTCAAGTATTCTTGTTTTAAATTATAGAAGCCTCTTTACTACAGTCACATCATTCTTCCCTTCTCCATTCCCCTTAGGTTGATAGTACTTTTAGCCTTCTTTTGCAATGTCATTAAATATGGCCAGAGTCCTGTAAAAGAATACAACAGGGCACGTTCTTCCATTAATAATTACAGTGCAAAGCTCCTATTAAAATTAATGGGCACTCCATGTGCACTGGAGTGTAAAAATAACCCCCCTATTCTCACACACTATTTTAGTCTCTCCATTCTTTCTAACCAACGTTTCCACTTCCATTACACCTAATGAATGCTGTGGGAATGCAATTCCCCCCACCGAGGTTAGTGGCATCAAAGTTGTCCCTCAGTCTAATATTCACACTGTGGCTGCCCAGAGTCTCTTCTTCAAAATGGAACCAGCCACATGCTCTGCAGCTCTTGTGAGACTGATTTAGCATTTTCCAAGAGTCATAATGTATGATAATAATACTGATTTTTTTTGGAAACCAACCCAAATGCAAAGGTAGTGACATCAGGGAATATGCTATTCCTGAAAGGTAACTGTCAAGGATTAATTGCTTTTCCAGTCTAGGTCTTTGCCTCTTTTGATGTCCAGCCTACTTTTTGGCAGAACAAGGACAGCTTTTTAAGGTCGGCCTCTCAGCAGCAAGCTATTTTTCTGCTAATCTGATAACCAAATGCTAGTTCTCTTCTTGCACCTACAGAACAGATTTTTCCATACGTTCTTTGTGCCCTTCTTGGAAATAGCAGCAGTCAATATATTTTATAGACAGTATGATTCCATCCAAGTGACAAACAAAGAAATTAAGAAGCAAAAGAAAGTTAATTTTGTATGTGGATCCTTAAATCTGGCAAGTTTGATAAAACTTCTAAAAAACAATGAGAAAATATTGCATAAATATGTGATTAAAATCTGGTTGTCCTAAAAATATTTCACGTTGGCATCCACAGCATTAATACAGCTCATTTAGAAGGCAAAACCCCATGCTTCAAAAAATCTTTAAAAGAGGTTTTTCTTAATTGAAGAAAGCGCATTACGAACGCTCCCATGCCTCTGCATTTGTTAACACGGAAGACACGAAACTTCTTGTGATCTCCCCTGCTGAGTTGTCCAAAGGCAGCAGTGACTGGGGAGAAGGCTTGGTGAGAGCTGCTCCCAGAAGAGTCTACAAACCAGTGCTGCAGAACTGGGAGGGTGTGGCTGCTGGTGCAGGGAGAGCTAATGCAGTGTGACACTGGCTTTACTCTTACTCTGGCTAAGAGTGAAACATCAGAGGATTGAAAACAGGGAAAAGAGTCACAGGAGCGCTGTTGGAGCTATTTTTCTGCCTCAGGCAGAAAGATGAATTTCCCTGTCCTATGGCTGCAAATGTGGTGTAGCTGTGGGCATGCATAGCCAGAGCACCTGGCTGTGATTCCCTGTGTGTTCGCAGCTACCTGTCCTTGCAGGGGAGGCAATGGGCTGGTTTGGGACAATGGACCGACATGAGGCAGGATGAATGTCTGAACTCCCACCCCACTTTACAACAGCATAGCCCAGTAATGGGCAAGAGGTCTCCTGGTGGGACTTTTGGACAGCCGAGAAGACCCCACAGGCAGTTCCCTCTGTGTCCAGGCAAGAGGGTAGGCTGGGTGCCCAAACCTGTAGTCTGCTAGGTGAAGGCTGGCCTTGCCTCTGAAGATTACATTGAAACTTTCTTTTAATTTTCAATATATAAAAATGAATTGCTCCAAATTATCAGAGTTCCCTGTTAAAGTCCAGATCAGCAATAAAATTTCTGAGCTGGAATTTCCTACCCAAACCATGTTTCTTACTTCCACCCCTGCCTAAGCTCTCCAAAAGGAAATAGCTCTTTAGTTGCTTAATTGAGCTCTGAGTTTAGGAAGGTATTACCCATTCAGAAAGCCTCCAGTGAATTCCTGTTTATGCTGAATCGACCAGGTGACTCATCATCACCTTTTTAAGATCAAAATTCCCATAACAGTACTACAGTAATAGCTTCAGCCAATTAAAATGAAGAGTATCAGGCAAAATAGACACTCAGCGATGAAACGGCATTTCCCAAAAGATAATTTTTGGGGACCATATAATACCCTCTTCGTATGAGGATCCATCTTATGGCTGTGCTTTGACTTGCCTCTTGAGAGTTGGACTTTTAGTAGGAGTTCCCATCTGGCTGCTTATGCTGCTGTATAACTTAATAATGTATTCCACCTGTGCCGTCTCAGAATATGTGATATTCCTTCTAGTTACTCTATAATTATTTACTCTTCTCACAGAAATCTAGTAAGCCCATCTGCAAAACAAAATTTTTAAAGCTGCTGAGATTTTGTAGCATCCCTTTTACCCAGTAAATTTCCTACCTCAGAATGGGACTTCCACTTTTCAAGAGTGCTCTATCAGGTGGCAGCAAAAAGGAAAGGAGATGGCCACCCCAAAGAAATGGGGTGGTCCAGGAACAAACAGAAAAAAATGAGATTTTTGGTTCCCCACAGCTGTATTTCTTTGGTAAGCAGCAATCATCCAAGCCACAAGCAGATTTCGAGGTAAATTTGCTTCTCCACGAATATTCAGTTTGGGTTATTGGCTTGATGGACACCTGCACTTGCTTGATTTCTTCAAAGTAGCTCTCCCCATTTTACAAAATGATTTATACATTTAAGCAAAAGTTAAATAAATAAGAGCTAATGAGTCCAAAGAAGAAAAACCCCTTAACTGAACTTGGAAACTCTGCTGAAGTCATGCCTGATAAACGGGAGTGTGGAGACAGAAATGGATAAATGAGGTGTTAAGCAGTGAATCAAACACAAAAGGGAAACTCATCCTGCCTGAGCTGACCCCAAAAGGAGTGAGCAGAGACATCACAGTTGCTCGGTCAGCTGCAATGATGTTGTGGGATCTCCCCTCCCTTCTGAAGACCTGTTTAGGAGATGTCTCTGAGCTAGAGAAGGATCTAGGTGACAGTCACCAAACTGGGAGTAAAATCTTCAAGACAGTTTACCAAATGAGACTCCAGTTCCTTTTGTTATCCAAGACCCAAATGTCCTTCTCTGCGTTTGGTTTCTTTTTCAAAAGGTGTAACGGACTAGTCTGGTATCTTTTGCAACACTGCTGTAAACCTTACGACTATGCTAAAAACGAAGTCTTAAATGTCCTAGGGCTTACACGAACTTGCCTGAGCTCAGAAGGAACGGCAGGCTGAGTCCTAGGCTTGTCTCCCTCCAGCGGCGAGTCTTCCTCTGGTAGGAGAAGCCATCCAATACAGAGGTGCGCTTTTCTGTCTTTGATGTTGATTTTTCCATTCTTCTCTTTTTGTGGGTTTTTGTCTTACTTCATCTTCAGAGAAACAGAACCTGTCACAAATGACATGAATAACAGCAGCTTCCGTGCATTGCAGCTGTTTCCCTTTTTCCGCAAAGGAACCTTGACCCTATTTTGATAACATCTACAAGACTGACGGTTTTGGTCTTTAAGTGTTCTCTGTTTTGATTCTTTTTTTTAAAAAAAAAAAACAACCCCCATCATATGACAGACTTCATGAATGAGGATGTGTTCTCATATGAAGCACATGATATTTTGATTACTGCCTAGTATTTACTCATCTATAAGTCCTTTTCCAGTGGCCTCTCCTAATCGTTTCACTTAGACTGAATTTGAAGAGCACTCCTTTGCTCCAGTAGAAAGTAATCTAGTAAAAGATTTATCCATATGCAATTTCTTAAAAATGTAACAAGAAAAAAATTTTCTTGTGTCGTGCTCTTTTAAAAAATGGGCTAGTGCTGTTGCATATTTGAAATAGCTTTCTGAGTTGCCCAGGCAGGTGCAGGAGGTGGGGAGAGCTCCTGGTCAGGGGAGATAGCAGCAGTAATTGGAATTGCAGTTATCGAGTCCTGTGTGTGTTGCCAGATGGGAATGAATTTGTCAAGAGGGACAGAGTCATTCACATTTTTCACCAAGGCCAACTGCAGAAATATCCGCAGTAATGGCATTGCACTCTTCTGTGTTCCTGAATGACCATGGCAGTCATTTTCACATTCAAATAATTAATTATCAGTTGCAATTTCAGTCGTGCTGAGTAGGAAGCTGCAGCTGTAATTAGTGGTAAATTTTTAATTAACAAGTTAAGTACTTCTTATTAACAGCTGTTTGAGAAATAAGCCAAGATTATTTAATGGGTCCCTTGGATCTATAAAATATTAGACTTACATTCGCTGTCTTATTGTGAACACTGCCATCATATCTATGTCCATGTCTACAACTCTATAACTCCATACGATGTGTAAGGTCTTGTTATATACATATTTACATGAAGAGTAGGATTTATAAGTGTTTCATTTATATGAACTATCTCATAGATAATTTAATTATTGAACTCCTATATATTAGTACTGGAAGCTTAGGAGCTGTTTGACTGAAAAGAAATTTATGAAGACTTGGAGGGAGAATAATAAAGGAATCAGGCAGTTTTATCATAGAAATATGTCATTTGTCACTCGGCAATTAATGTAATTTAGCTTTCTTTTTGATAATTGCATTTATATAATCTAAAAAATAAGTAAGAAAAGTATTATTCTACAGATAATTCTTAGATTATGTTCTTTCTTACATACAGTATATAATGTTATGTTGCATGTCTGGGGTGTCAGCATGGTCCAAGGATCATTCCCAACAGGAAGGTCAGATGCATCCACCTGGTTCAGAGGTGACAGTATGGACGTGGGCCATGCCATGCCAGAGGGCATTACGAATTGGAAAACGGCATACTGCATTTGGTAGCAAAAATATAGCTTTATTTTTCAAGCCCAAGTATATTACCTAGCGATTATTTTTGTTAATGGACCTTCTCTGAGAATTTTCCAAACCTATACCAATGTTTTTCCTTTACTTGAAAAACAACTGTCTAACCCATTGCTATACTCAGAATCTACTTTTCCTTTGCTAATGGACATATGAAACCTTAAAGTTGTTGGATGGTTCATCTTGCTCCCTTCAAGAAAGGCTGATGAGTAACAACAATACACACATTATTATGTGGAAAAAAGGATTGGCTACTTGGGAGGAATACAGGACTGTTGTCAGAACATGCAGGGATGCAACACGGAAGGCTAAGGCCTGCCTGGAATTAAACCTGGCAAGGGAGGTGAAGGACAACAGGAAAGGCTTCTATAGGTACATTGGGAGCAAAAGGAAGACTAGGGAAAATGTGGGCCCGCTGCTGAACGAGGCGGGTGACCTGGTGACGCTGGACAC
>VZSC01004874.1:615679-637805 GCA_013398225.1 Steatornis caripensis
GACAGAGCACTGGCACAGGCTGCCCAGAGAGGTTGTGGAGTCTCGTTCTCTGGAGATATTCAAAACCCGCCTGGATGCATTCCTGTGCAACCTGCTCTAGGCTAACCTGCTTTAGCAGGGGGGTTGGACTAGATGATCTCTAGAGGTCCCTTCCAACCCCTACCATTCTATGATTCTATGATTATCCATTTGAACACTGAGATATCTAAAATGGCTGGCTGAGTAATGTTTGTGCAACTTGTGTATGTATGTTATACACAACTCAGGACAACTCTATCTTTTACTAATTCAAGCACTACTTCTCTCCTTTGATTGAAGACACATGTACATTTCCAATGGAAAGTGAACAACCACTTCTGGAAAGCCTTGTCTTCTCATGTTTCATAGGAAATAATTGAAAAGAATTCACCCTCATGTCACACCAAAACACCGCTTATACCTTCAAGCAGGTCTCAAGTGAAATTCATGACATTTGCCGTAGGTGAAGGTACCTTCCTTGCTGCATCTGCAACTTTCCCATAGTCTCTGCAGATAATTACCAGCAGTTTGCAATGTGGCAGGGAGCAGAAGAGGTTATTCAGCAGCCTGGTTAGTTTAGGGAGGGCAGTATGAGACTGATACTTAAGGTCATATCTTTTCCCTGTGGAGGAAAAAAAGACGTGACAAGATATCAGCTTGGCTCCGAAGCTGGTTCATGACATGCAGAGGGGCAAATTGTGTCTGTGGTCTGCTGCAGCAGTTGGTAACACTTCAAGATACAACATTCAGAGAGACAGCGGTCACGGGGTTGAGAAAAAGGTCCCCTCGCTCTTGGGCTCATTACACATAGTGTTTGTATCCAGGGGCTGAAATGGGAGTTGAGAAAAACGTTCTGAGCATCTCTAAGTGTTGATATGCAGGAGATAAAACACAGCATACCATTCTTCTAGCCCATATTTTAGTGTCCATAAATGCTAATCAACATCTTTACAGAGCTAATATAACATACTTAATACACTAATTACATCCACTCTTTCTGTATAAAAAGGTGAGTAAAACAGATATCAAGATGAGCGGGACTGAAAAAAAGGAGAAACAGTTTTCCTTTCAAGATGGCTTTGAATTGCTAAGACTCCCCTGAATCCTGTGCTTGCCAGGTATCCCATCCAGATGATCTGACCTTTCAGACAGTCTTGAGTTTCTTCAATCTTCCCAGTCTCCTCCTCTTCTGGTCCTGTTGAAATTCTCCCCTTTCCTCACACCCGTGCAGTTATGAATGCGACACATGCTGTTGCCTCTCTCGAAAAACTGAATATTCTTTCCTAGCGCTCGTTAAGGCCCTAACTTAACTCCAAGCCCATGACAGCATGCTAGTAGATAACATCCATTATTCTTTATGTCTGTGCCTTAAGGGCATTCTTTGTCTTGAACAGGTCATTTTTCCTGATGATCTGGGTAGAAGTTATTCTAATTGTGAACAAATTTTGACAAGAGTCATCCTCTCAATTCAGTAAATCAAATCAGCCTGTAGGCAGTCACCTACTGTGCGGAAATACTGTTTACATCTCCTCTTCATGCACCAATATCCCATTGTTTGATATCATATTAATTGCAGGACCTGGAAAATACTATAGGGCCAATTGTGTTCAACAGGTCATGCTTGTCTGTTTTTATCAGTATCACAATTAAGGGTGAGCAGATGTTTCCTACTAAAATAAAAATAGAGTGAGAACCTGGACCTCTTCTTAGATGAAGCCTGTCTTGAATTTTGGGAAGATTTTGTCAACTTTTTCTCATCCAGTTTACTGTTTTATTTTTCTGCATACCCTCATTATGGGTAAGAAAGCAAAGTAAATGCATTAAACAGTTCTCAGGTGGTATAAGGGAAGTATTTGTAGCCTGGACATAAAAGTACTAAAAAGAATGGGGGTAGGGAGCTTGTTCCTTGAAGATGTAAACTGGGTTAGATGGGTAGCTGATGGAAGCAGAAACCCTCTGCTATTCAATGGACACCGCCTTAACTTTTGGCTCCTTTTATGTAGTTTCCACTTAATATCTCCAAATTCTTGCCTCTATTGCTCTTTTGAGGGCTTCATTGTGCTTGTGGATACCATTCAAATACTGAGTTTCAGAACTGTACATCTTGCGTGCACAGCCCCAGCCCACCCCAAGCTGTGTGTACCCGCACGCACAGCTCCAGCTTGCACCAGTTTTTTCCTGCTTTAGTTCACTGTGCTTTTAGCTTTGTGTGTGGTTTACACATTTTTATCTTCTTGCTTTAAGCAATCTATTTTTTTTTCCAGATAGATTTAATTTGGTTAATATTTATGATCTTATCTTTCTGGTCCTCATTACACTATCATCTTAGCATTGCATGGCTTTGCTAGCCTCTCATCTTAGCACTACTTACACATGTAATGCATTTTCTGGATCATCAATGAAAATTCTTTATGAGACATTGATAATAGTTACGGAGGTTTCTGAGTGACTTAGGAAATTAAACTGACTTTCTGATTAGTTTTAAACTCCTACATTTTCTTTGTCAAAGCCAACTCTAATCCCTTTGGATTTGAAATGTGATTGTTATACCTAACGACTCGAAGGCATCTCCTGAGATTTCCTTTGGTTTCACTCCCTAAAGAGGATCAAAATCTAGACTTTTAAAGGACTCATACTTTCTTGGAAATACTGTCATACCTAATAGTAATTTTTTCTGTATCTCATCACATTTTATCAGGAAAACTATTTGTTATCCCTTGTTACAGTTCTTTAATCTCTTAAAAAAAAAAAGATTTGTTCATCTTCTAGACAATCCTGATACAATCTTTTCATAGATTTCATGCCACTTTTGTCACATACTTTGCAAAATCAGAAGGATTTATCTGCCTTATTCCTATTTTCTATATATTTTCATAATACAATTGAGCACAGCAGTCAGATTTCTGGCATGATTTGTTCCTTATAAATTCACTCATTTTTTTTATCACAAATCACATTATCTTCAATATAACTACCTGCGTATTAATCTTGAAATGCAGCTCTTGATCACAACTTCTGATTTTCCATCATTGCTAACCTAGTGGATAAATAAAAAGTTTTCAGATTGGAAAAGTCTACACTTTGTATGCATGTATGCACCAGATGCTATTATTTTTGCAATAATATTTTGAGCTTGCTAAAATAATGATAAATTGCTTGTTTCTCATGTTTTGTGATTTTGAAAGTTTTGCACAATGTTTTTGAAAAAAAGAACATCAGGAAACATCAGGAAAAAAACAAGAAAAAAACAAGAAAACGGTGAAGATGATAGTAGAAGACCCAAATGAAAGGTTAATTTCTACTGGATGGGAACCTGCTCTCCCTCTACTGTATAGTGCTCCCATACTGGGTCAAAGGGACTAAGAAGGTAGGCAGGCACTCATAAGAAAAAGATAAATAGTACAGGGTATTCCAGCCTGGGAAAGGAGAGGGAAGAGAATTAGAGTCCCTGGGTCTGCATCTGCTGGCCTGTCTCCCCTTACCCTTGAAAAGCAGACACCTTTTACAAGGAGAATATGAAAGATGAAGCTTGAAGTGGCCAATTTTTAATGGCGTGCCCTACAGGGTTCTTTTATTTGCTCATTTTTTTTTTCTTTGTGTTCTTGTTTTTCTTTAGTAATTGTTTCCAATATTCCAATTAAATGTCTAACATTTCCCCATGGCAGAATAAACTCATTATTTTGCATCTTTCAACACCATTTGCAAATAAAGTGTTGTGTAATCTGATAAGCACATTCCTTAGATGTCGACTGAACAGATAGTGTCAACTGGGGAACTCCTGGAGCAGTCCTTGGTGTTGGGACCTAGTTAGGGGGCTTTAACTAGTACTGCTTTGGCAAAAAGGGTAACGGGTATGAAATTTCACATGACACAACTGCCAACATCTTGTCTCAGGGCTCTTCAAGGCATTTGCACAAGCAAGTAATAAATTTGAAGCTTTTAATTGTAATTGTGCAACTATACACACTTGCAAAGCAGACTTTATGAATCAGACATTCACTTGATCTGCAGTAATGAAGAGAAGACAAGCATTTACATCATTGGTTCAGTTCACTTTCAGCACAACAGAAACAATTAATTATGTTTTTCCAGGTCATTTTCTAAATATACACACTCTTCCCATTATTCTCATGTGCATTCCCTGGAGGTTGTCTGCAAGGAACGCCCTCACTCAGTGACAGAGCAACAATAAGGGCCTTGTGCTTCAGTAATACAAATAAAAGTGTATCTCTGTATATCCCTGTAGACTCCTAACCCAGATCCCATGTCCTGCTTCCTCTACTGCAGTGATCCTATGCCTCTAATTCCCCACCCCATCCTCCCAGATGCAGCTGGAGACATGCTTTTACAAAGTCCGCGCAGGTCATCTGAGTCACTGGCCATGCATGTGCAAGTGTGGTATGGTACATGAAATGAAATAGCATAACTTTAATTTGAAGTAAGTTGTATTTATTAGCCCTTGTGGCATGACATGTATATTGCCTTAAGAGTTTCACGTACTGCATCTTAACCAGATCTCTCTGGTACGCATTGAGCTAAGCCTTTCCGACCCCCTTTGAAAAGGATCCAAAATCGCTGATAAATCTATGAGATTTTTTATCAGTGGGAGCAGGAATGGGTGCTAAATTACTAACGGTAATTGTGAGCGTGGCCTAAAAGGTGCATCCAATGCTTAACGAGTAGCTGATTCCCACCACACAATCAAACATGTTTAGTAAAATTATGTTCCTTGGTCATTGACGATTAAAGATTAAGCTATTGTTGAGAAAGCCACAGGGCTTCTTCTGCAGCTGTGTGACATCCACTGGGTAGGTGTGAGGTCTCAGGAGGACTCCACAGTGCAGGCAGAACTGGTGCAGAGCCAGTCGTACCCCACAGGTCAGCCTGCCTCTTGTTTACTCTGGGCTTGAAGCACACCTGGGAATATTTTCAGTTTCATGAGTTCAAAAGATTGGGACAAAGAGAGAAATGTTGAGTTCTCTCTCACTTTAAAACGCGTTGGAAATTAAAGCTGTAGTAAAGCATGTTCAGTAAGAGATCCTGTCTTTCTCTAACTTCTTGAGTTTCAGCTTCACATATATCCCTTTATTGTGGGATGAAGGGCAAAAGGTTGTGACTATGGCTGATAAAGCTGATATGCAAGTTAGCATTAGAGTGCCTGGCTTGGGTTGGGATACCAGCTGAGTGGCTATGGCACGTGGCGTGCCCCGTGCCACTCCTCACCCAGGGTCCGTCGCAGGCATTGCACCCCATGCTGAGGACTGGCAGCTGCAAAACTGCGGGTGCCTGGGACATCTGTCTGCATCCCTGCCACATTGCACGCACGGACTGGACGTGCTCTGAGAGCCTGGGAACTGGGTGGTGGGACATCTGTTTCAGCAAGGGAGGGTGAGAATTCATGTGCAGGGTGATGACAGGCCTTGAATAAAATGTCTTAGTCCAAGGTAAAGCAGATGATAGCATTATCAATAGAAACTTTAGGAAATTACAGGTGCTGAGAGGTTCTGCAAAGCCAGAAGTCCAGGCCCGTAAGCTGGTAGGAAGCGACCCTGACATTTAAGTAAAAGGGACAAACAGCTTCTCTGGTCAGCATCTCCAGCGTAAGCACAAAGGACAGGAAAAGGTATTCCTGCACAAAACCCGTAGCTACATGATTTCCACATGTGAGAAGGTAAATAGTAAAACCTCCGTCTTTTCCAAACAAAACAATATCACCCACTATAACTTACGCGCCTATTTAACTGTGCCTGTAGCATAAGCAAGATTTAAAATATAACACAAGTTACAACTTTGGGTTCTTTTTTTCCCTTTCTTCTACAAGCCATACATTTCTAGAAGCATTTCCTACAATATTCTCATTTTGCAAGGAAGTCTTGGAACTTTGTTGCATTTATATGCGAGGCCATACAGCTGGACTTTGGGAGAGCAGGTCACAGCTGTAGTTTGGAGTTTGCGTTTTTCTTCCCTTCAGTTGAATTTGTAGGATGATGGCACTTGAACCCCACAGAGAGGTCAGCTTATTTTCACGTGCAGTAGCGAACGCAGTAACAGATGACTGGGACAGATGACTGCAGCGAGACCTGTGAGTGCTGCAAGCAGCAAGGAGGAGAGGCTGCTGGCAGGGGGGACCTGCTCAGGCATCCTGCTTTTCAGCTCCCCTCTCTGCTGTGACAGGCTCTCCACAAAAATCTGACAGCCTTGTCAGCACAGCATCAACAGAAATGAGTGCTTGGTTTGGGGAGGTGAGCACTGGAGGGGCCGCAGCCAGTGCATTTTTTTTTATTTATTTATTTTGAAAGCAGGGAAAAGGGCAGCTGCCTTGAGCTTCACCATCCTGGGTATCTGCTTAACAGTCCGAACTGCTGGGTTGGGAATCAGAATAAATGATGACAATTGCGTAAGCAGAACAAGGGGAACTATTAGTGTATGAAACAAAAGCTCTTCTTCTGAATGTTCAGGCATTTTTAGTTTCGCTGTCCCAGAAATGTCAGCGAATTAAAGGAACGACTTCAGCCGTAGCTCGGCTCCGTTGTCATTTACATGTCAGGTTCTCACACTTTGCTAACTGAAGGCGATGGTGGTGGGTGTGAAACAGATTCTTGGCAAAAGCTTTCGAAAATGGGTGCCTAAAAAGTCAGACCCCTCAGCTTTGCAGAAGCTGCTGGATGTTCCGAGCTTGGAAAAATTCAACTACTCGTGCACATCCAGCTGTAGGCATTAGGTACCTTTTAAAAAGAAATAATCTCGTTCTCTGAGACCGATTCATCCAGTACCACTTGTAAGCTGGTGGCGCCCAATTCTGCTGGGTGTCTATAAAAGCAAAGACAGAGATTACTTAGTATCACAGTGGCTGAATTTTTATCCAAAAGCCAGAATATTTTCCCTTGACTCGAGAGCTGGTGAGAATCAATGTTACATTTTTCGCTTGCCCTCTGGTCTGTCTGCACTAAGGTAACATCAGTAATCTCAGAAGGGAGAGCAAGGTTTAGGAAAGCTGGAAAATTGAGTTATTTCAGTCAGTCTGAGGCGTTGCTACTTCAAGTTAGGTCAAAGGCCTGTCAAGATGTGTTAATAAATAGATCCTGCAAAGCTGAAGTCGGTATTTAATTACTTTTGTGATTTGTTTCTGGCTTTTCCACGCCAACACTTTTTATAATAGTTCTATTCATATTAAAATAAAAATACAAATATGAGACGCGAATAAGGAGGAGAAGCTTATGTTCGTTTCTGAGCTGATTGCCTCTCCTAGGGCTTTTTTTGCAAGCACAGAAGCTGCGTTGCTCCTGATTTACTTGACTGTAGTGGAAAGTTTCTCTGCAATTTTAATGGCTTGCAAAACTTGAGATTAAGATTTAATGGATGGTTAGCAAAACATATTTTTGGGCTTGTAGCGTGATTTCATGCTATGATGCCTACATTGACTGGTTAGTTACAAACCTGCTTCAATTCTCCGCTACGAATATGTTCCTAATTAACACAAGTATGGCTGAAATATTGAAAATCTCTTCCTTTATCAGAGAGATGTAGGGCCTATAATTATTCTTCCTGTTTTCCCCCTTCCTCCCAGCTGCATTCCCAGAAAGGGATTTTGTGCCCTCAGAAAACCTCATTCTCTCTGCAACCTACAAATCTCCCTCCGCTTCCTAAACGTTGCCCTCACCCTGCAAGTGGGTGATTTATTAGAGTGCTGAGTCCACAGAATTGCTCAGGCAGAGCACTAACACCATCATTCATTTTTTATTTAAAAAGCTTTACAGGCAGTTTATGGCAGGATGACAATAGGGCACCGCTGTTTACAAGAGCTCAGGGCTTGGCTTTCTCGAACCTCCCACCGCGGCCGAGGAAACACAACAGAGGGAGGGTAGAGGGAGTCCCTTTGCTTGGCTAAGGGTGGGTTCGCATCGCTTCCCAGGGGCCTGTTGTGGGCTTGGGCTCCCAGTGCGTAGCTGAGAAGAGTGAGCAGCTCAGACTGCCAGACCCTGGTGCAGACAAGGGAGAGATGTCGCTTCCCATTGCGAGAGAGGAATACTTAATTGCTGTATGGCCCTGAATAACAAACCCACTTCAAGCAGCTCTGAGCAGTGGTCCTGAATTGCTCTCTGAAGTTTTGAATGTTGATGCCGTGACAAGCTTCTGGAAAACAGCTGTAAAATCTTTTTGTCACGGTGCATTTTGAGCAGGGAATGCAGGAATGGCTTTGTAAAGTGCTGGATTGGACGCTTTGTGAACTCTGCTTGTCCTGTGTACTGTTAAGCTGTTGGAGTGTGGAAATATTATTTATAGGACAGTAGCATGACCTGAGCCTGAAAGTGCACTGCCCTGAGCTGCAGAGTAAGACAGAGTCCTTGTCACAATCACGTTACCGAAGGGCTGAGAGTATTTCTACGCTGGAGGAAGAAAAACTGGAGCTTCAAGTAGAAACATTCACTGCTCTGTGCACTACAACTAGGGGGACACAGCTATGGGGAGAATCACAGGACGGAAGACTTCAAAACGTATTCTACGTGACAGCTAGGTTAGAGAGGGGACAGGAAGGGAGAACATCACCATGCCACTGGCATAAGTCCATGGTTCACGTATGTTTTTAGTGCTATGTGCTGTTCTGATGTCCCTCTGCTCAGAAGGAGTGTGGTAGGACTGGAAGGGGTTGAGAGGAGAGTGGTAAGCACAGCTTCTGCATGAAGGCCAGCTAAGTGAGCAGGACTTGTCAGCCTGGAAAACACACAGCTGAAGGGCGATAAGACAGACGTCTGTAAAAATGCAAGAGGTTTGGTGGAGGATGAATGGATAGGGATGAACTGATTGTTTTCTGTGTGTATAAGGAACGAGGAGGCATCAGATGAAGCTACTAGGAGCTCGAAGCAAGACAAACTGAAGGAGTTGGTTCTGCGTTAATCAAGCAGTACAAGAAATATAAGGAATTTACACTAAAAAAGGGAAAAGATTGTGGAAGACAAACACCAAAGACACATTTGTCTGGGAAGCCCAGCATTTCAAGTGACTGGAGGCTTAGAGAGAGGCTGAGGAATATGTTACATGTACTTCCTTTTTTTTTTTTTTTTGTACTCTTATATTCCAGGCATTTGCCTTTCCCCACTTTTCAGATACAAGGCACTGAACACAGTGGACTACTTCTGACTGAGTAGAGCTGTTCCTATAGTCTGTGTTTCATAGAATCATAGAACCATGGAATGGTCTGGGTTGAAAGAAACATTAAAGGGTAAACAGTAAATAATTTCTACCTAATATCTAATCTAAATCTACCCTCTTTCAGTTTAAAATCGCTATCCCTCATCCTATCACTACGTTTCTTAATAAAGAGTCCCTGCCCACAAGGGGAGGATGAGAGAATGAGATCAGAGGATGAAAGAATCCCTAATTCTCATCAGAAATTTGATCCAAAGCCAAAGAAATTAAATTGCAGGGACTGTCACCGTGTAATAAGCCAGAGCTTGTGTATCCCCATGGGGACTGGCTGAGTCAACACTCATTGCTGTATATACATGCAGAATTATGGAGCTGAAGCATCATCTCTGTGCTGTGTGTTACATATACTTTACTATATGTGACAATGACTGTTATTTGCTACCAGTACTGTTTCTAACTCGACACTGTGAGTTCAGTAAGAGGTGAAGAAAAAAAGCCCTTTGGCTATTGTTACTTTTTAATGTTAAGAATGTGCAGCTGTTGCATGAGAAGTGTTTTCTGAAGTTTGTAACAGTTAATAGAAAGCTAAATTAAACAACATCTGCATGTTCAGTATTTTTAAGCCAATGCTCAAACTCATGCACCATTGAAAACAAGAGACACAAGGCCAGTAGAAATCTGGAACTTTGTTTCTTCATTCTGCTCCATGCAAGAAACAACATTTTTTAGCTTGTAGTGTACGTTCTGGTTTTGCGCTACAGTGCATGCAAACAGAACTGTCAACTCTACAATTAAATGAATATGGATTGAGGAATTTTTGGTGCCATTACTCAACAGGACCATTTTCTGGGTGTTCAAGATTGTAAAAAACCTCCAGTGAATCAACACTCCATCATTCTGTTATCCGTCTTCATCACTCTACATCCTGGCAGAAGTAGCATTAGCTCTGCATTTAAATTACTGTGCACAGCTATGAGTTGGGGGTGTAGGGAGGGGAAGGAAGGGTAGAAATCCTGCTGTTCCACTTATCAGCCAAACAGAAGTGATTTAGGGTTATGCATTCCTGATCTCCTGTTTTGACAGCCTGTGGTTTCATATTTTCATTTGTAAAAACTCAGTAGGAGTTACTTGATTTGTAAAGAAAAAAAAAATCACAGCTCCTGCAGAAGTTTCTTAAAAGACCTTCTCTTGGACTAGCCTAATAGTTTTCTGTTCAACAAATTTGCTATTGGTCTGGGAGCCTCAGATTCAAGCATCCTTTTTTTTAAAAGGGATATTGTTCATTTTTAGCTGTCTGTTACTTTAAAGTTGAAAACTGTTGGTCTTAGAAAAGAAACTGAAGTTGCAGAAGAGTTGTCAGCATGTGAATAAACACTACTGAAACTTGAGTTTGGTGTAGGAATGATCTTGTGGGTCTTTGCATTTGGGCCTTGTGCCATCGCATTTACTTATCCATCGGCGCTGAGGAGTGGTGGCACTGATCTCACACCTCCTAGTTGTGCAAAACACAATGTGTTGGTCCCCACTCTCCTGTGGTCATTTTGGTCATCCAGCAAGCTTGAGTGACAGATCTCTTAACTCCGGCACTGGTTGGTACAGTTTGAGGGTGACAAAAAAAAAAAAAAAAGTAAAGCAGGGCTGCAGCTGTAGTTCCTTAGATGCTTAATTCATGGAAGAAAGTGTATATTTCTGAGTCTTATATATCAGAGGAAACACTAATGTTGCTTGCTTTATTTTCTTTGCTCCACTGACAAATGCGTGTGCTTCACCTTCAATCCACCTGCCAGTGAGCTCCTGCCCGGCTCTGTGTGGCTCAGGAAGAGCTGTTAGTGTGCATGTAGCTCCAGTGCTTTCCAGCCTGCCTAGCAAAAGCATGTACGTACCGTTCCTACATGCTTTTAGTAAGTAAACTCAAGTTTCCCATTTTGGAAAACCTTTCCAGTCTTGGCAGATCAGGACAAGAAGCCAGGCACAGAGACAGCCCTACTTCATGGTGCAGGGCAGAGACTGACAATGCCATTCCTTGACAGGTATCTGAGATGCAAATACATCAAAATGGGAAAAGACAGGAATCAAGTTGATAATGAGAATTAAGGAAAACTACTTTGTAGGAGATGTCTTTTTGGAGATGTTGCATAGGGAGCAAGTGTTTGGGTTACCTACTATTGGTAGAGAGATACAATTCTGTCCTGGTTTGGGCCAGGACAGAACCAATTTTCTTTTAGTAACTTTGCTTTTTAGTTGTCTCTTCTGAGAAGCTGCACTCTCTGAAGTTAACTGCATGTTTTTCCAGACAGTAGCTGATTTGAGCAGTGATAAAGCTCTGTGTTTATAGTTAGCGCTGGAACATCAGTAGGGATGGAATGCAGTAAGGCTCTTGCTTATAGTTATCCCTATGGAGACCAAGGTTCTGCTAACTTTCTCATGCGCCGGAACTGAAAGACAAGAGAAGGGGTCACACCTGTGACCCTGTGGTGGGGAGGAGCGGGTCGGACAGGTGACCCAAACCTGACCAAATGCAGTATTCCATCCCATACGCGTCATACTCGGTATAAAGCTGAGGGATCACGAGGGTCTCATTCTGTCTTCTTCTGTGGCCAGTGTCTGAGGAGGACTCTGTCCGATTCTTCTGCCTTCGATCCCGATCCGTGCACTCCTGAATCCAGCTCCTGCCTGCTGCTGAGTACAGTCCGGGACTTTCCTGGGGCGTGCCCCGCAGCATCCGGGTGACATATCGGTCATCGGTCGGGGGAACCTCGACATTGGTTTTGTACATATTTGTATATTTGTACATATTCCATTATTATTTCTTCCTATTATTATAATAGTCAGCCCAGCTTTAAACAGTGACAAGTTCTTACACCAGAAAGAGACTGAAAAAGGTAAAACGCTGCCAAAAAGCCTGAGAGGTCTTGGAGAGTAATATTAGCACATGCCCTGCAAGGAGCCCTCTCATAATGAGAGAGACACAGAAACCCTGAACCTTTACAGGAAAGCCCACTCCCCTTTGCAAACCTGCCATCGTAACAGCACTGACGCGTCCATGGTTATGTTCAGCCTGGTGTCATGAAAGCATCCACACGGCAGCTCGATTTCTTGAAATGAGCACTAAAGAGACAGAGAGGAAGGTTAGCAAGAAAGCATTTATCTTTACTAGTGTTTTCCTTTCCTTTGCAAAGGAAAATTCAGTGTTGTGGAACGTAACAATCTTACCAGAAAGAAACGTTTCCCCACACCTCCCTCCTCCATATTCTGCTATCGTACAGCGTTACAGGATGGCAGACGTGGTCCTAGAATAACTCCTTGTTTTTCCTCGTCGTTTGATGTGTGCCTGCTCTTTGTTCTCCTCAAGTTGACTAATCATACAAATAATCTGGTGGCCTTTTGAAAATGGAAACAAAGTAAAGATTAAAAAGGTTAAAATCTGCATCCACACAAATATCACCTGCACCTCAGGGAACGGGACAGCTCGAGCGTCACGGCAGTAACTCAAGCCAAATTAGGAAAGCGTGGCTGCTGCTCCCTGTGCCGAATGAGGCTCTGCTCCTCCCATGGGCTTCCTCGACCCCTCTCTAGGATACCTTCGTCTCGANCTGCTAACTTTCTCATGCGCCGGAACTGAAAGACAAGAGAAGGGGTCACACCTGTGACCCTGTGGTGGGGAGGAGCGGGTCGGACAGGTGACCCAAANGAGAGGAAGGTTAGCAAGAAAGCATTTATCTTTACTAGTGTTTTCCTTTCCTTTGCAAAGGAAAATTCAGTGTTGTGGAACGTAACAATCTTACCAGAAAGAAACGTTTCCCCACACCTCCCTCCTCCATATTCTGCTATCGTACAGCGTTACAGGATGGCAGACGTGGTCCTAGAATAATTCCTTGTTTTTCCTCGTCGTTTGATGTGTGCCTGCTCTTTGTTCTCCTCAAGTTGACTAATCATACAAATAATCTGGTGGCCTTTTGAAAATGGAAACAAAGTAAAGATTAAAAAGGTTAAAATCTGCATCCACACAAATATCACCTGCACCTCAGGGAACGGGACAGCTCGAGCGTCACGGCAGTAACTCAAGCCAAATTAGGAAAGCGTGGCTGCTGCTCCCTGTGCCGAATGAGGCTCTGCTCCTCCCATGGGCTTCCTCGACCCCTCTCTAGGATACCTTCGTCTCGAAGAACTGGTCCCACAGTGATGATCAGTATACAGTACGAAGGAAGTAAACGTTCCTTACATTCCCTTCTCTCCTGTATATCTGCCCACAGATGCTACCTGGCTTAGGGGGCTGATCATGGAAGCAGGTCTCCTGATTTTGGGCCACAGATGGAATTATCTATGGCTGAGCAAGGTACACCTAAAACTCTGCCCGCAGTGTGAGTGGTTGTCTCCAGCTTGCATAACTGTAGTAGTGTCTGAGTTATGTTGCTTAAAATTCTGGTTCCATCATAAAGCCCTGTTTTCAGGTGCTTGTAGCTTTGGAAAGTTTCCATCCAGGCTGAAATTCCCCACACTGTATCTGTGGACTTCAGGGTGAGTACTCTCAGCAAATTGTGCCATTTTTCACTAATAATAAGCCAGGGGACTAAAGGGAAAATACTATTATCATTAAGAGTTACTGAAGCTGGTGGATTTACCTGACATGTTTCATTTAAAATAAAGTTAAATAATTCAGTAAGCTCATTTACGAAAGCAAGCTGCTGGATCACCATAGACTCCAATATGCAAGCAGGCGTCTGCAGGAACGGCCTCTGTGCGGTTGTCACCATCTCCTGTGGCACAGGAGCAGATGCTGTGAGAGCTGAGCTTCTTCAGCTGCCCCTGGAAATCTGTGCTTGGTCACCTCTGCCCGGACAAAGGCAAACACGAGACTGCATAGGAATTTCAAACTGTCTGGAGAGAAGGCTGTTCCTGAGTGTGGGTTTGCACAGGAGTGTCAGAAGCTCAAGAAGCACTGATGCTGGGAGCAAAAACCATTGGAGAAGATGGTGTCGAGGTTTACCCAGGATGAGTCCTAAACATGGGGTGGGTACACAAGGCCACAATCTAAAAAAACACATGATTGAAATGGTTAGACAATCACAGCGCACCAGGCATCCTGAGCACTAAAATAGGCAAGGGAAAAGCTGTGGGGAAAAGCCGCAGTCATTAAAGGGTGTCCGCTTAGCAGAAGAAAAGGGGGAGGAAATCAATGTTACCCAGTCAGAAAGCTGAATATCAGACTGCGACCTTTCCTTCTTTCTAGACCTTTTATTTGTAATGTTAATGGATATTATCTAAACTTCAGATAGTGTCTGCTACCTCCTAGCTTCTTGGAAAGGGTGCCTCCAACACACTTAAGTAGGATAATCTTTATTTTTATGAGTCTATGAGTCCCTGGGGTGTTTATTCTTTCCCAGAAGAGGGGAAAGAGCGTATCATGTAGATATTCCTGGAAAATGTTTGCCTTTTTTTTTTTTTTTCAAGAATCCTCCATCCTGTTGATCAGTATTTTTCTGCATTTGAGTCAAAAAACAGCAGAGCTGTCAGGACATTTTTTTCTTATGTTTAAATATTCCCTATAGACTGTTCCTATAGGGCTGCCCTTTTGGCCCTCCACTGCTGTTTTGGCCTTTGCAGAGGATTCTTGCCAAAATCCTGACGGTAAAGGGATCTGTTCCATAACGTAAAGGAAAACATTGGTTTCCCCTTTGTCAGTTCTACTGTGAGCTGTGAGCCATGCCTGAGGAAAACTCCAGTGCCTGTCAGGCTGATGTGCCAGAGGCAAATGTCAGCTCTTCCCTTTAGGCACAACAGAAAAGCCCTCCTGGTGCCGCAGGATTCATATTGCGTGCTCTCTCCCATAAACTAATCCTTCCCTGTGACCGATATATTGCCATATCAGATTAACAGAGACCAAGGTTTGCTGTTGCTTTCACTTGAATCCCATATCAACTGTTTTCTCTCCCATTCTGGTCTTAGATTACCTGTACCAGAAAAGAAGACGTGATACGCATTTTCTGTTTGTGTATCCTGCTGCACAAAACGCATTGCAGATTACCACTATTTTTTTCTCTTCAGAAGTGACAAGGTGCAGTACCGTCCCTCACTCTGCACCCCAGGTTTTCTCTCCACTTGTGGCAGAAGCTGTTATGCAATCACAAGAGTGGGAAGTGCCCATCGCTGTCCCAGTGAGGCCCACAGACTGTAATCGGCATTGTGAGACCAAAGAAACAGAGACTGAGCAGAGAGCAGCTTTTACATTTTTCACCTGCTTTGTATTACACTTGTTTCTCCTAACTTCCCCTCTGCCTGTCTATAGTGATATGGAGAGGTTTAGAGAAAGTCTGAGATTCTGGGCTTTAGCAAAGGAACCCAGACGGAAGTGCAACGCCCTGGACACGCACATGAGTGCTGAAGCCTTGTGAGGGCCTTAGATCACCCAGAAAGCTGAAGGAAGGCGAAAATGAAGAAGATCATCCAGGACCATCACCAAGGTCAATGGGAAGAGGGAGGAGAGCAATGGGAGAGACTTACACCACGAAACACTGTGAGTCAGGCAGGCTGGCAAGGGGAGGCAGCACAGGATGGAGAAGCCATGTATGACTGTGCGAGAGCAGCAGAGAGATGAAGGGACTGCTCGGGCCCTGGAATATAGCCAACACAAGGGTAGAAACTTTCAAAGAGGTACATGGAGACTGACAAAAATAAAAAGCAGCTTGGAAGAGATCTAGGCCAAAGTTGGAAATGATAATTCCAGACCAGGGTAACATCTGAGCGTTCAATGAATTTCATGACCCAGGGAAGGAACGCAGTAAAATGGCAATAGGAAATATGGATTTCAAGAGCATGTTTTTTTCCTGAGTTTGGCTTCTTTGAGAAGAAAGGCAGATCAGAGCCCAAACTATGTGACAGTACAGGACACAAAAATAAAAAGTTAAGTCATCAGGGAGGGTGTGAAGAAAACAGTAAAGTGGCCAGATACAGAAGAAGAAAGTATGTGATTTCAGCAAAGAGAAGGGGAGAGTGGGCTGTTTGCAGGTGTGCATGGTAAACGTGCTGTTAGAAGCCCTTTGAAGTGTTTTAACAAAACCGTACATGTGGGTTTAAGCAGTGCAAGGATGTGTTCAGCTCCAATTTAAGTGAGGGGCTGTGCAGTAGGGTAAGTGTGTGGTGTGAGATGGGAGTGCACAAACTGGGTAATGGGGGAAAAATTGATGGGGAAGCAGGGAAAGAGGGCTCGAAACAAGAGTATTAGAAGAAAAGGAGAAGAGCAAAAAGAATATAGTAGAATATATAGTAGAATATATCTCCAACTACAAGGAAAGGGAAAAGAGACAGCAAAAAAGCAAAGTACTGGGGAAATCACTGTGGAAGGGAGGACAGGAAGACCTGCAGAGGGTAAGGCTGAGCAATGGAAGATTTGATAGCAGTCTGTGAGAAGAGAAGGGAAGGCGAGGGCACATACGAAGAATGAGAGCAGCAGTCAAGTTAAGACAAAGTTATAATGGTAGCCATGGTGAACACCGTTATCTACAAGGACTAAAATGCCATGTTCGCGTTGTGGACTTCCTGATGCGTACTTGGTCTCTCCTGGAAAACCAGCCGATCAGGCAAGGATTCCCAGCCAGATGACAAATAGAAAAAAGCATATACCTCGGAGAAGTAGAAACATCTTTCTTGTACTTTTCTCATTAGACAAGTGTTTCAGCAGCTGCTTTTTGGAAAAGGAAAATTCATAGTTAGAGCTGCCTGAAAGACACTAGCCATGATCCTCCTTTTTCCTTGTTCTTCAGCCATGCTCACAGCTGTCAGCCAAATCTGAACTCCAAAGCTGGCTTCTTCTGCGGGGAGGGCATGTGTCTCTGATGTATTTCAAGTGATAAAACCTGCTGTGCTGAGAGGCAGGGCACAGGCAGGCAGTGGCGTGCCTGCTGATGGGCTTCTGCAGGGATCAGTGGGGGTCTGTGAAGGCTCCTGGCCTTTCTCCACCATGCTAGCCTCAGGTGTGGCACCGCGTCTCCCTCCGGGAGGAATTTTAGCTTTGTCACTCCAGGCAGCAATTACGCAAAGGGTAGTAAACATGGTGGTACGGCTGGAAGCTATGGTGTTCCCTTGCTGCAGTCCTGTGTCCCGGCTGCAGTGTTCCCAGAGCTTTTGTATAAACAATTTTAGATGGGCAAATTCTAACGATCGATTCAATTCGCAGTATCCTCTCCTGATGTGAATAACTGAAACTGCAGCAATAGTCCAGCCAGAAGCTTACACCAGAGCTGTGCTGCATTAACTGCTCCTCACCTGCATCAGGATTTGGGTATCTCTGGGGACAGGTCATGGCTCTGACTTCAGTGGCAGTTAGTAAGGACTGTGAGTTAATGATGTTTAATGACTGTCCCTGAGCAAAAAAATTGGAGGTCTCTCTCTGACTCAATACAATTCAGTCCAGAGCGCTGAACAGGCTTGAGTGGTATTAAATCCATGCCTACGTCTTCATTCTTTTAATAACCTTGGGATGGAGGGGGAGGTGATGGGTACCCATGCTCGTCCTGCTTGCAATGCTCAGGACATAGAGCCTCAAATCTCAGAAATGTTTGCTAAGCACTTGATTCGTACACTCGAAATAAAATAATATAAGCCTGTTCACAGCTGTGTCAGCCACTATTTCTTTTTCTAGATAAGGGCCTGTTTCACTCTGCTCTTGCTGGCTATCAGATGTCCTGGGGTTTCTCTGCTGCTCACCCAGCATTCTCTCTCCCATAGGGTAAATAAGCATGGAATCTGAAAGCTTTAACTGTTAGCATTTTATGGCTGTGTTCAGATCATTGCTAGTTTGCAAGCTGCTGTTTAGTTTTAACTACAAAACAATAGCTTTTAGTTTGCGTTTAGCAAAATAATTACTTAAGAGTATCACAGCAGTTATGGAACTTACATTGTTATATTATAATATGTGTTCATATATACCCTGTTCATTTGTATATTCTATATTTATTTGTAAATGTCTCAAATTTCATGCAGAGTGCTCATGCAAACAAAGTAGTAGTTTGGATAAAGGACTCTTTGCATAAAGTCTTGTTGATTTCATCAGGATGACTGAAATATTACTGAAATGGAGATTTTAAAACACAAGAATAAGAGCTAAGCAGTTAACAGCACAAGAGAATTATAGTGTCTGTTCAAGTTCTTAGTACTGTGTTTATTAGTGGAACTATAATTTGACAAATGTTACAGAAATTGGGCACCTTTCTTATAATTTTTATATATGCTTTATTTTTTATGCGCTAGTATCTCCTCCTTTCTCCAGGGTTAATACTGGCGTGCTTAGTAATTCTTTGTTTTTTCTTTGCTTGAAAGGAAAAAGAAAACAATGGTGAAAAAGCCTGTCATAACACATTCCTTCCCCCAAATAGTTTACTTTTCCATCCTACCTGTATTGTTCTTCCCTTTCTCTCTTCTGATTTCTTTGGTTTGCGGTTGTGTCTGAACCTCAGCCCTAAGAAGCCCCAGAGACCCACCTGGCCCAGCACAGCCCCCTCCCAGGCATGGGTGCACCAGCCCTCAGAAGCCATGGATGGCCATCGACCCCACGGTGCCAGCTACTCTGCAGTGTAAGGTAAACTTAACAAAACAAAAGTTTCCAGGACTTGTGTTTATGCTGTCTGACATATAACAGTGAGCTACACGTACACCTACCATGACAGTTCATGTGCTCTTGAGCTAACCATTTCGAGGTTTATAGAGGGGAAAAAATGACAGACTGCAGGATACTGTAAACTGAGTTGTATTTGGGATGGGAAAGCTTTACTTTCTCTCTTTATTCCCTGGTCTGCCGCTGCCCTGCAGGGAATCTCTTCCAGTCTTTGTACTTCTGCTCACCATCTCGCCCTGTCCGTCCTGCGCATTTGGGCTGCGGCACAGCCGGCACCAGGATACAGTCGGCATCACCGCCCACTCCCGGAGGACAGGTGGGACCGCTGAGCCGATCCCCAGGGCCTCGCACCGACACACCGGACCTCACTCAGTCCCCAGCTGCTGAAATCGAGCACCATGATGAAACACCAGGATCCCAGAGAAGTGCTATGTGGAAACGCTGGGATACCAGAGCACCTCCCAGCCCCTAGGCTTCAGAGCAGGCAGTGTTTTCACGTGCTCTCTGAGGAGACACCTCCCAGCACCCCAGAGGTTTGGTGGAAGCCCAGACACATGACGTGGCCAGGTCCCTGGTTTGGACATTCAGAGTTGTAGACCTGAATTTAAAATTCAAGTTCTAAATTTAAAATTTAAATTTAAATTTAAACTTCATTCATTCTGTAAGCCTTAATGCCTGAAAATGTCTGAGTAGTTAGAAATACCTTGGGGCCACAATATAGAGAACAACTTACTGCTGAAGGAGTAGAAATGCTTTAGGCTGATGCTGAACTTATTCAAGTGACAAAGCTGGAAAAAAGGAGAAGCTCAGTTGACGGAAAAGTAAGAAATCGTTAAGGCCTTACATGGGCAAAGGTCAGAAAGTCAGCTTGTTCACAAACAGCAGATGGATATGTGAATTTAACTTACACAGAGTCAGATAATCTTGTATTAATGGTCTCTGGTTACCTTATACACATTAATATGACTTTTATTAGTGGAAAATTTCCTCTCTGAGATTTATTCATGGAGCATTGAACCTGGCACATACAGATGCCTTGAGATCTTCTTTGAGGCAGATTCTCTGCATTTAGATAAGCTAGGTCAGATTTCTTTCCTAACAAGCCGACCAACTTGTACATTTTTATAAAGAAATAAGGAGAAGCAGCTGAAGTACCATATGGATTTGTCCCTGCTCTGTAGTCTTCAGCAGTGTCATTTCTATTCTACAAAGTGTTGGCTCACTGAAACTCTTCCTGTGGCATACATGGATGGAGAAAACTTTCTGCAGCCCACTTCAAAATAATGAAGCATAGGATTCATGAACAAGAGAAGAAATTTCATTCAGTGCCATCTTCTGAGTGGCTTAAGGTTTGCAGGTGCTCAGAGCTTTGAAAGGACAAAACTACAGCATGAAGGAATGACTTTGGAGACTGAGAGCCACATATTGTCTGCCCTTTACCAAACTGACAGATCCACATAGGAAAACTATGAGAACAGTGAAAAAAGCATCTTTTTACGTAACTCAAGCTTCTCATTTTCACAGTCATGGAGCAACCCAGAAGTGGGCTGCATAAAGATGTGCTTGTTGACTCATTACCATAGACCGTGGAGATGCAAGCGCATCTATAGCCTCGAAAACCGAAGCTTTGGTCTCAGCATTACTGCAGAAACCAGAGAGGTGAGAGATATGAACTGGCTTTCTGCCTCCTCTCTCCTCATCTGTCCTGGTTCTGGCATGATGAGAAGCGTGTGCGAACATTGGTACAAATCTGAACCGTACAAGTTAGAGTGGTTATACTCTAACTTAATTATGCTAATAGAATAACTAGCCATGGTAGTGTTTCTCTTTTGCATGGGGTCAGGGCACAACCCATTCTAGTTATCCTTCTTCATAATGTTTTCTGGCCGGGGGGAAGCCCTTGGGTTAGGAACCAAATGTTCCTAAAGCCCTCTCTATAAGAATGACAAAATGCACTTTGAATTTTAGGAAGTTGACCTGGAGTAACTTCTCATTAAACAGCCACAATGATTGTAATTATGGTTAGATGAAATTAATAAATAATATAAATGCTCTCTAGGATGTACAAAATTATTAATGGATAAAGCATAAACTGGAACTAGAGTTAGCTGCTTTATTTGAGGTTACAGTAGAAGACCAATAAATCCTGCAGCCAGATTAGTAGCAAAAAGCCAATAAAAATTATTTACCTAACCAGCCAACCCGCTTGCTATTTGGTTTGACAGATTCAATTTATTTTCTCCTTTTAAACTCATTTTTCCTCTCTTTATTGCAACAGTTTCTTGGTTTTTGGAAACAGCTGAGATGGAGTGTAAAGTTGTGCTTGCATTTCTCATAGGGTCTATTAGAGGTTGGGGAGCCATAAGCCTAGACTTTAAGACTAGATATGATATATGAGCAGCTGAACAGCTTACGTGTGGTCTAGAGGCAGAGAAGCTGAAGTGACACAGGGCACAGGTCCAGATCCATGATCTTAAAACATCATATTTCAATGTTCTTACATTTGTCTTTCTGTTCACACAATAAGAATATGGAGAGGAAGGGTTTAAATAAATGCTTGTGAGTATTATCTGATAGTGCCAAACACTGAATCACTTTAATTCTGTAAGAAGCTGTGGGTTGCATCACCAGCCTGCATACCAAGGTGATCTCCTCTGCTGCAGCTCAAAGGGTCTGACGGGGTAGATGGAAAGAGATTTCTGAAATACTGTGGCTGCTTTATGGGGAAAAGGCTAAAATGAGTGACTCTGTTGGAGTGTACCCACGTAAGGCAAGAGAGGCTTCACGGGGCTTTATAGTTGTTTTGGCCTTTGTCATTTTTTCTCCTTCTCCTGTCTCTCTGTGACTCATGTAAGGGAGAAAGCAAAGATAATGATATGGGTAGGGATAGTGGAAACAGGGCGGAGTTACCTCAATTTCCTCCATGTGTAAAATCAAAGATTATGATTACTGTACTGGAAATGGGATTAAGCTGAGATTAATTAGAATGTATTGAGTTATTAATATGAAAGAAGAGTCTGAAATAATAGCAGATGTGTTTCTATTAATAATAATAATATTATTATTAAAGAACCACTGCCTCCAAACTCAGGATCGGTGCATTCCTATGAGTAAGAAATCGAGCAAAGGAGGCAGGAGACCTGCATGGATGAGCAAGGAACTTCTAGAAAAACTCAAAGGGAAGAAGGAAGTTCACAGAATGTGGAAAAAGGGACTGGCCACTTGGGAGGAATATAGGAGTGTTGTCAGAGCATGCAGGGATGCAACATGAAGGCTAAGGCCCACTTGGAATTAAATCTGGCAAGGGATGTAAAGGACAACAGGAAGGGCCTCTTCAAGTACATCAGTAGC
>VZSC01004874.1:645742-711499 GCA_013398225.1 Steatornis caripensis
AATCTTCGGGTTGCAAGGGACTCACTTATTCTGGGAAAGGAATATTTTACTTTGGTCAGGGATCACGCTACAGTCATCGAGATCATTATTTTGTACCACTTTTTGTGCAACCAGCATCCTTTCTCCGTTCTCTCCAAATCTCTTAAACAAGTCTTCTTCTCCACTGTTGTTTTGTTCCCAGGGAATCGTTCTGTGCTAGGCCTCACACTGACAAGTGATAAAACCACCTCCTCCTCCTGAACCCAAACTGCTGCCCAGATTGGCTTTCCTTTAGGCTGAGGGATCCTGAGGGCTGGAGGTGCCCATGAAATCCAGACCGTCTTGAACATGCAAGAAAACATGCATGGGTTTTGGTAGAAGCAAGTGGCACAGAACTATCCTAAAAAATCAGTCCCTAGTGACATGTGTTTGGAAAATACTTCTCTCTCTATCCCAAAGAAGAAGCTATACCGCATAACATAGAGAGGCCCTATTAAAAACACTTGCCGCAATGTAAATGAGAATCCTTTTCACATTACATTTTGTACCTGTAAGTGATGTGAGAAATTTCTGTGTTTTATCAAACAAACAACACTGGCTCTGTAAAATAACAGGATCTAGACATTTTTTCTCTCTCTCAATATCACCACGGCCACTTTATTTTTTTCTTTTTATTAACTTTAGAGGGGAAATTGGTCTGAAAATATTTTTTTTTTTTTCCTTCTTGAAAGCAGCGGTAACAAGGGCAAAAGCAGAGCTCATTCTCATAACTGGAAGCCTGGCTGTTTCACTTCCAGTAATATTTCTTTTGCAGAAAAGCTTACGCATAAAAATATCTTTTCCCAAAGTTAGCATTTCAACAGTAATTTGAGCAGATAGGTGTTGTTCGTAATTAGTGCCGCATTTCGTATTGACTGCTGTGCTGGTGTAATTTTGTGACACCAAATACGCTAGTTATGAATCTCTCTCCATGTATAGGCAATTGAGGGGATGTATAATGTTGAGAGAAAAGTGCCTCCTGAGGACTAGGCAATGTTACTGTTGAACCGCAGGTATAAAGTGATGAAACAGCTAAAATCCTCACAGGACTTCACCCTGACACGTTGGGCAAACAGGAGTGTAGGCTGCTCGTGATGCAAGCAGACAAGAGAGAAAGAGGGGAGGAAAAAAACATTCATTTGGAAATTTCCAGCTGCAACCTTCTCTTAGACGCGTTTATGTCTTAAATATCCCCTTGGTCATGCTACCTACGAAAATGTTCACTGCTGTGTGTGCTGCAGTAACAAACAGTTGATCTTTTCCAATTCTTTGCAAGACACACTGAAAGGAATATTTGAATATTGTAATTAAAAAAGGTCCCTTTTCTCTTTTACCATTCATGAGTATTCAGCCTTTCCTCTAAGGGACTGGTTCAGTCAATGTGTGGATAACTTCCGCGCCGCATTGCAGAAGCTTCCAATAAAAAGGGCTTGAGGTTTCTTTCATAATTTTCTCATCAGCCACACACAATGATTTCAATCTGCAGTTTCACATTAAACAAAGGTGGAACAAGGCGCTTTCTTTGTCTTATATTCACCAGCCTTCAAAGGACAGTTTCAGAATGGAGAGGGCACTGGCAGAAACCCTGCGTGATTTCTGCCTGGCTTTTCCTCTTACTCTGATGCATCTCCCCCAGGCACTTTCCTCCCCTCTCATCTGCTCCTTCTGCCCCTGGCACTGCCTGGGCCTCGACCTACTGGCAACTGTCCCTACAGCGGTGGGACAAACCGGTCCAAAAGCACTACTGACAGCATGACTTAAGGGAAGTGAAGCAAGTACTGTAATCACTGCAAGTGTTTATACCCCTTTGGCACTGAGGTGTTTTATCGTTCCAGCTCAGTGGAAACATATGGAGAGAATTGCCTAAGCCACCACAAAGCTATCAGTAGGGAGCCAGCATCTCCCTGTGACAAACACATGTGTCCTGTGTTTCTATTAGGGAGGGATTTCAGGTGATGCCCAACCTAAGTCCATCTGCCTTAATAAAATGGACACCAGCAGCGAGGAGGGAAGAGGGTAGGCAAGGGACCTTTCCACGTCTGCTTGTAACAGTGGCAGGAAAGACACAAGTTTATGGTGGGTAAGTGGCTGCTTCAAGAGAAAAGTTTTGCATGCTTGAGATATGCTCTGTTTTGTGTCCAATCTCTTTTCTGTGCTTACATATGTTTACAAGGATTTTCTATGCTTGCACACACCTGCCTTCCTACAGTTGTGCTAAGGCACATACTGCTGCGGGCATGAACCACGCTATACAAGTCCCTTGTCTGTGGTTCAACACAAAGTCATCGTATGGTGTCACATTCTTTCTTTGTTGCTGTAAGCAGGTACAGCTCTTCACTTTTTGGAAGGTCATCCTAATTCTAGTGGGAGGCCAAAATTGCCCATGCTGATGGCAGACATCAGTACTTGCTGCACAGCCTGCCTGAATTACCCAGTGTGTAACAACTTAATTAACTCAGCCAGTTGGAAGATCACCTTTACTGAGATGCCTTGTATAAGTCGAGCAAGTCAAGCAGGAGAGGTGTTTGTTCTGAGACTAGAAATAACTTCAGGTTGTATGAACAAAATCAGAGAACATAGTGAGCACTGTGTCGGGGAGAATTCTATGTGAGTATCAGCAGGATGCTAGTGTTAGACCAGCTCCCATATGCTCTCATTGAGAATGAGGTCTCTGTGTGCTTGTGTAAATAAATAATGAGAAATACGTCCTCTCCAAAGAGCTTGATGTCTAAATAGTGCAGATCAGCTTTCATGGAAATATGGAAGAGAAGGGATTTACGTAAGGCAGCAGGGAGAGCACACTGCTGTTCTGACATTCCAGCCACCACTGAGCAGCTCCTGTGTCAGTAAGTAGGACTCGGAGAACGGCAGTGATGGGGCTGTCATCATAACAGCTGGCATTGCTCTCCAGGTTTTGGGTGTGTTTTACCTGAATCAGCTTCTGGTAATGCTGACTGCGAAAGCTAACACGAGAGAGGAACTGTGAGCAAGTTTTGTGCATAGGTGTAGCTTTTTCACACAAAGGTGCATGTGTATGATTATATACATATGTATGTATGCACAGTGGTCAAAAAAGGGAAAAGGGATGCAAAACCCTGTTTGGGGGATACATGTGTGCCATTACGAAATGCCTTTGTTCTATTACTGTAACATTAAGGAAAGAGCCAGCAGATCTAATCGTTCTTTGCAAAGAGCCTGTATAGCTAACGCTGGATCACCATTTAGACCACCTTGTAAGCGATCACTCATGTGATCACTCATAACCGCTTGAATTGCCTAGCTTTGAGGAAAAAGTCCCAAAATTTTGTGTGCTGAAAACATTGTGGAAGTGGCAAATGAACGACGACCTACTTTGACACAATTATTTTTAAAGGCACAAGCTTGACAACAGTAGAAAATCGGCTCCTTGTTTGATTTCTTAAAAACTGAGGAATTAAAAACTCTTCCTCAAACAGAAAGTGTTGTGCACTTTTACTACCATCTGCTGAACACATGTTTTCAGAACCAGGAGTTTTTTTCCATCCACAGATATCTGTTAATGTTTTTCCCCCATTCAACTAATTGTTTGCATTTTAAAAAGGAGAAAGACGAATCTGCTGGGACCTGTAATTATCTTCCAAAAGCAGCAGTTAAAAATCCAAAAGTTACCAGCCTGCAAAATCCCAGTTTCATGGATACTGCATTTGGTAGAAAAGAACCGAGGCACGAGGATCTTAACTGCAGAATCACGAGAACCAGGCAAACTGTGAAGAAAGGGAGACCATCACATGAAATCTCCAGGAGTACAACCAAAGCTGGATTGGACAAAAGCTTCCAAAGGTTTTGTGCCTGGAGTTGCTGAGCATGCTGATGAGGCCACATATCCCATTAAATGACTGAACTGGTTTAGAGAGGGGCAGTCTGGATGGAGCATTCCATCTTCACGGCAAGAATACTGTGTTCAAGACAGATTTGTATGTACTGTGCAAAAATACGTGGAATCCATATTCCACAAGAAAAGTGGCAGAATCCAGAAGGTCATCCAAGGGCAGATGAGAAGAAAGGAGAGAGCTCTAATTAAATTAAAGAAATTGAAGTTTCTCAGTTTCCTCAAGCACTGAGGAGTGAACTAGGAGCAGTTTGCTGGAAGGCAGGAGGAGCAGAATGACAAGTGGCACACCAGAGTCCCTTTCATATGGAATTTCTTGAGGAACAGGGAGATTTCCACATACATGTCAAAGCCTCTGAAAACTCACCACTGAGGGTGCCAGCTCCCCTGCTGCGATGGATTGAAGCAGGGATGGCCGGAGCAGCCCAAGCATCACTCCTCCCAAACTTCCAGCAAGGGCAGGTGAACAGTTCACACATCTTTATCCAGAATGCCTCCGTTTACAGCTCAGCATTTTAACAGAAACCCTTTGACCTCCACTTTTACATATCACACAGTAAACAGCAGCATTTCAGAAACAGCTACTCTACTGGTTCAGCTTCTCCTTCCTGCTTGGGCTTCCCTGCTCAGGGAAAGCAGTGGGGTGGGGTGTTGGTAGCAGCAACTGTTTCAGCTCCTTTCCTTTGTCAGACACCTCACAGGAACCAGCAGCTTCAACTGCACCGACTTGCTTCTCACTAGGAGACCTCTACAACTTGCATGTCCCCTGTTCATCACTGAGCTGGATGGAACTTGGAAGGTATCGTTTTTTCCTGCTAAACCCAGGACCTGCACTACATTGCACCACAGCTGAGGCTGCTGTAAGTGAGAGGGAGGACTTTCCTGACCTTCCAGTGCCTGCACACTGAGCAGCTTTCAATGTTTTTCCCATTCTGCTTTCAGTGGCTTCAGCTGCCGCACTGGAAGTGCTGAGCCTTGTGCATCCTCTGCCACAGGTGCCCTTCCTAAACGCTCCTCTATATCCATAACAAAAAAACATTCAGGAGGGAGTCTGTTTGCAGCACCTCTGAATACAAACAAGGCTTCTTTTTTAAAAATAACTAAGGTCTGGCTCAGGCTCCCAAAAAAACCCTCCGCTATGCAAAGCGGACAGAAACTAGAGGCAGGCTCTATACATTCCACATTTCTACAGCATCTGGAGACCTGAGATATTGTCTGTAACAGTGTTTCCCTCTATCTGGACCACACTCAACTATGAGTATGTCTTAATATTGTAAAACCCTGCTCTAGAAAAGGGAGACGACAAGTCGGAAAGGTTTTGGTGAAGCAAGACCTAGTGAGGCCACGACTCAGCTTGTGCGGGGGAGCTGGGGAAACAGATGTGCCAACCCTGAAAAAATCCACATGGCAGTTTATGCTTTTCCACACCGAGGCTTTCCACGTTTGTCTTAAAAAAGAGAAGATGAAAAGAATCGTCGTTGCTGACTCTTCTTGCCAAGAATTTGCTAGCACAAAGGAAGATGTCTGCCTCAAGCCTGCATAAGAAAAACAGGATTTGCTTCTGTGGGTCTGGCCCAGAATTTCCATGGGATAATGACATTGCTTTTACTGTCGCTGGTAACCCACGTGCCAAGCAGTATTATAGCTATTTGTTCTGCAAGAGGACAGGATTAACCAACCTGCAAGTGTCTCAAAAGTCAGAGAAAGAGCCTGTAGAGCTGGAAAGACTATCAGTAATAACAAGGAGCATTAACTATGACAGCAAAGTAGGTGACTTTTTTCCTAGTCCAGAAACCACATAGTGCTCAGGTGAAAATTTTTCTTCAGTGCTAAATAGTTCTTAAATTTTGCTTTACGTGTCCGTTGTGTCTGTTTTTGCTACAAAGTGCATTGCTCAAACAATACTGCAAATGAAGGACACGTCTTCAGATCCTCTGGGAATGACTGAGGTGCCTGAACATGCGTGTCTAGTGCCATTTGAGCTGCCCTTGCTTTTCTGTCTGAATTCCAGTGGCTGATCCAGAAGGGCGACTGCTTTCCCCTAAGTCTGGTGTCATATCTGACAGCCATGTGAGGAGAACTCACATACCCTAAGGCACATGAAATGGCATTAGATGGACATGTTCAGGCACACCAGTCACTCCCTGTCAGCATCTGTATTTCAGAGTTATTATAGAAACGCTTCACTCTGTGTTAGCAAGAATAAAGACACCTTCTTTCTACTCCACAGCAGCCACACGAACAACTACTAGCACCAAGCAACAACAGCTGCCTGCTCACCCCTGCCCCGGTCTCTGGTGGCAACGGCAGTTCTGCCAGTGGATGTCAGAGAAGGGTACCCTCCCTCCAGGGTCTCATGATGATGCGATGATTCAGTTGTGCTGTGGGTTTCATTTTCATGGGATGCTGTTGCCCAAGTTTTAATAATGATCTGACCTATCAGGACTTGGTGTCAGACTCTAATCTCCACAGCCCCCCTGAAATTCTTGAGACATCCAGCGAAATCCTCCCCAGGTGCACAATGCCCTGGAGAGGACATTCAGGGCACTGCAGAACTGTGGTCATCAAGAATACCCGTGAGCTGGTTCCTCTTCCCACAAGAAAGCCAAGCAGATGCCAACTGATTTGGATTGGCATTTAAAATCGTGTTGCTTTTATCTTTTTTTGTTAAAGCGTTGGCAGAGCAGAAGCCGCGTAAGCAGGTGCGAGGACCCCTGGCTCCCAGAGCAGACGGCGCTGGAAGGCAGCGGCGGGTGGAAGACATCAGTGCCGTGCCGACTGCAGAGCCTGCAAGAAGCAACCAGGGGCATTAAGGGGCCTGTTTCCTTTTTAGGAAAATTATTAATGACCATGAGAAGAAAAAGTGATTCAATACTGAGAACTTGCTGTGCACCAGCTGTTCTTTGGAGATGGATTCAACTAAAAAGAGCAGCACAAACGGTACAGTGAATTTACCTCACTCGATCCAACGCACGAGCCAAGATGCAGTGCTATTGCTCTTTGCTGTGTTTCCAACCATTATGCTACATTGTTCCCTTTACTGAAAAAATCCTTTTGTTCAAGAAAACTATTGTTTTCACTTGAACAAAACTAAAACAATCCAGAAAATGGTGCTGAAAGCCCAGAGGAGCAGCATACATAACTTCAGAGGTGGAATTAATTTAACCCAGCTTGAAATTCTGTGCACGAGCCCCACTTTATGTAAGGGTGATCAGAAAATGCAAATTACATCAGTTGTCCTACATACCTGAATTTTCTGCCTGATTTCCTGCCCTGATGCCAGGATAAGAAAGTTCGCTTCTGCTTGTAGGGTACAGGAGCTCTTGCTGGGTCAGGGAAATCCCGGTTAACGGTGGAAAGGGAGTGGAAGGCAGTATGTGGTTTGTGCCAGAAGTCCCAATATGCTGGGGGAACCTGTCTGGTACTGGATAAATGTGGAAAACAGTTTACATTGTGATTACTGAACACTGTTTTGAAGATATTTCTTCAACTTGGTCTCCAAATCCAAACAATAGGAGATCTTTGCAAAAAAAAATTTTCTGGAGTTCATGGCTGGTGGCTAAAGGGTGGCTGTGGTCATTGCTTGCCAGTAGACTCAGGACTGGTGCTGGGACTGTTTCTAAGCTTCATGGGTATGAGCTGCGTGGTTCTCATTTTTTGATTTGCAGACACTTTCAGAAAAATCTTTAAATTCGCATTCATTACTGATTTCTTCTTATAATGGTAAGAGCCTGATGTTTTCAAGTCTCCCATTTAAGAGTTACATTACTCAAGTCTCTTACATAACTTCTGTTGTCACTGTAGAGAGATGATTTTTATTGGTTTTGTTCTGTTTTTTCTTCTATTTGGTTACGGATTTCAAAATAAACTTAATGTACGAAAACTCACAAGTGGAGCAAAGGGAGGGGGTGGGGTGCTCTATCCTACGCCCAATTTTCCTCCTTGCAGCAGTAGCTGTGAGTCCCTGTGGAATTTATAATCTCCACGTAAGTTTATTAATTTTGCACACAAATGTGTTTATGGCTTCCTTGTTAAAAAGTGTTTTCAAAGTTGGGGTTTTTTTTGTGGAAGTTGTTGTCTTTACAGTTCTATATGCTATTAAGGATCTTTATTTTCTCTAGAATACTTTTTAATTAGCCACCTGGCATAATTCAGTAAACTTTTATTTTAAAGATAGAAGAACAACTGCCAGGAAAAAAAAAAAAGATTTAAGCATAGGAACCAGAAGAAAATACTTCTTCTAACCTCCTCCACCCAATATCAATATTCTACACTATGAAACAATCATGGGAGAGAGCTGGAAGATCTGAAATAGTCCTTCCACCATATGGGAGCTGGTGGAAGCAAATCTACACAGGAGTTTTTAAACGTTTCTTCTTCTTGGTTTCACAGGTACTTTCAAAGCCTTCACAGTTGCTGTGTAATTAAGCTTTACTTTTTTGTGGCTTAAGAGCAAAAAGTGAAGTGCTAAAAGTATCACCCTGTCCTCGACACCTGCCTTCTTGCCGCCAGGTTCCTAGTTCACGCTCCATGCTCAGGAGCATGGAGTTGTTCCAGTTTCTGCTGACAAGTCCAATTCTCCTCTCCGCCGTCCCTCGGTGATCTCATTACAGGTATCACAGTCATACTCTGAATCTGTTTCCTTCCCTTACTCCTCCACTGTAGATGTCAGCCACCCTCACGATGCGCAAGGTATTGCCTATTGAGAAACCACTGCCAAATACTATTGGAAAACTCTCCTATGATGGGTTTCAAGATCTTGTTACATTCCCATGTAAATAAGTAGCAGTCATTAAGACCCTTTTCAGCTTTGCTGTTTGGTGTAATCATTTTGAAGCAGAAATAAAAGGAACCTGCATTGCTACTATTGCCTCTGCTCCCCCCTGCGCTTTGGGTCCCTGAATCACCCTTCAAAAACTTAAAAGTAAGTCTGCAGCATTCTGCCTACAGACCTGTGCAGCAGGATAAATTGACTCTGTTCGCTGCTACTTGCAGTAACCGGGAAAACAAAACACGTGGGTGATCAGCCTCTGTCAGCAAGAAGCAGACCTTTAGTTCTCATGTATGTGGGCAGCACGGAACGTGGTTTGTGGCAGGGGGAGGCACTGCTCCTTGGCTGTCACTCAGATGCTCCAGCTTCTGTGTAGCAGCGGTGAACTTTCTATACCAATCTGGGTTTTTCTAAAATGTGTGGAAAGCACCTGATGGCACTGGATCTGACACAAATGTTTCTAGTTGTTTGTGTCTTTGTGTGTTGGGGCCATCAAAGTGAACGATGGCAGGAATGAACAGCCCTGGAAATAAGGCACAGTAGCTACCTGGGGACCTATTTGGTGACTTTGCTGCAGCAGAGCATAAAACACAGTGATAAGGGAAAGCTGTGTGTAAACCATGCCTGCTCAGCTGCTGGGAGCACCAAAATCCGTTCATCCCCAAGCTGGTAATGGGGTGGTTAGGGAAAATGAGACCTTTGTGCAGCTGTGCCACATCAAACAGCTCCTTTGCTCCTGCAGGCTGCTCCGGCCATAGTGAGTCAACAGCAATAAGGGCTCTCTCAGGGGCCATACTGCTGGTTTGCAGCAGGAGAAAACACCAGCCCCAGTCTCCATCGCTCTCCCTGCTCTACTACAATGGAGCGGTTGCTGTTGGCGCATCACAGACAAAAAATTTCTGCACCTCATGGTGATGTATCATTGTCAGCGATGAGGTGGTATCTGCAGGAGGGTACAAGGAACCGCACTGCTGACCATCCTGCATCACCTCTCTGCTTCTACTTGCCCTGTGCAACCCCACTTACAAAGTCTCTTGGGTGTCAGTGCAGTGGTTCATGCTCTGAGCCATGTCTGTGTCCTGCGACCGTCACACAGACAGCCCCGACGTGCTGTTCTCAGCCAGGAGACTGCTCAAACCACCTTGTTACATGAACTCTGAGAACCAATGGGGAAGGAAAAGCAACCCTAGCTAAGGACTTTGTGAAATAAAAGAAAAGCGCATCTGGCCCAGCCTGCCTTCTCAGGAACGTTGAAGAGGCTGGACCAACTGTGCTGGTCTTAAGCAGTTCACTGGTGTCTACTGACCTCCGCACTATCCCAGTACATTTACGTCTAATACAGGGCTTGAGGAATAATGTAAAAGAAGAGAACTCCCAAATTTTGAGGCATGTATAATTACTTCCCCCCACCTCCTCGCCAGTCACTGTGACGGTTGCACCTAAGCACCACTCTGACCCAATTTCCTTTCACATTCCCTTCACATAGTAAGTAATAGAGTAAATCTTGCCATCAAATTCGGTAAAGTCACACTTTTTACAAACTTATATTAAAATCACTTTTCGCTTGTATCTTTGATGGTGATTCTTTGAGCGACCGTTAAACCTTAACCACTCTCCCCTGTGACAGCAGCACAAGTGTGGGTGTTCGCTCCTCCACAGCTGCACTGACTTTCGACTCAGCAAAGCATGCAGACATGGCTCTATCTTGAAAAACACATTTAGGACTGCTGAAGTCACTAAGACATAAGTATGCAGTTTATTTAACTAGGTTGTAAATAGCATCCATGTTGCCAGACAATACACCAGGATTTGCATCCATATTGATCTGTGCTGGGCTCAGACAGAGGCCTGCAAGCTGTTCCAGGTGTGTGTGCAGCCTTCCTCAGCAGGGCTTTCTAGCTTGCACTGCCCACTTGACTCACACGCATCATACCAGCAATGTATCTATCTATCTCAACTATCCTGACTGATCGCCACCCCAGACTACACCTCTGCTGCCATGTGCTGGACATCTTCTGAGTTTCCAGCTCCGAGGTGGACAAATTTCCAAGTCTGTAGAAGAGCCAGACTTGTGTGGATACCAGTTTCCCCCTTTCCATTCCCAAAGCCCTGGGCTCAAGCAAAGAAGATGAAGGAATGCTAGGCAGGCAGGAATCACAGCAACCTCTGCTGCTTTGGCCAGCACATCAGGGAATGCTGACTGCCTTACGTACCCAAAGGTAAGCACAAATGTGGCCTTCTCAACCATGCTGAATGGCCAGCCACACTCCATGTCGCCACCACTGCTGGTGTCCATGCAGACCAGGCCAGTCTCAGCTCTTTCTGAACAGGACAGAAACTGAGGACTGACCTGTCTAAGATTTGACCCTGGAAGGCTGTCATACCTCTTTGCTCAAATCATGGTAAGTTATGATCACAGCTTTTCTGTTCTTCACTATACCTAGAGGACAGAGATGAGGCTGTCCCACTGGGATGGCACCATGTCCCTCAGCAGTGGTTGTAGCACCGGTGTGCAAAAAGGTCACCTTCAATGCTCTCTGTGTTGAGGTCTTCAGCGCAACCACACAACCATGTGGTCAGTAGCACTCTGTCTTGAGGATGGCTCTTGCTGCCTAGCATCTCACCTTCCCTCAAAGGGGAGATACCAGTTTAGGATAGAAAATCGCACCCCTGAAACCACTTTAGCCAAAATAAGAGATCGCATCAGACACATCCCGCGTCTGTATGGGACGGAGAAGCATAGCTGAAAGCATCAAGCCAGTATGGTTTCTTCAGCCATAGACAAGCTAGAGGTGGCAGCCTGTAAAGTTTTTACAGCTAACAGGAGACATTGGCTGTCAACTAATTCAAACTCTTTATATCTCAGTTTTGTCACTCATAAGTATTGTGTTTAAACTGCTAGGTGTTAAAAGTAGGCTAACTTTGGTTATCTTATGAAGAGCTGCATTTAATTAATAAACTTAGCAGTAAACTTAAAGGACTTAAAACAAGAAAACCAGAAATGTGTTAATTCAAGTACACACCAAAATGTATATTAAAATAATTTAAGAAAGAAATGGTCAATCTCCACCCTTAGCATCACATAATGTTGCAGAACACCATCACAGGAGATGATTGGCACACCTGCAGGAAGACAAAGGCTGGAGGGTTTGCTCCACTGTATGCAAGGGAAGATGCAACTTGCCCAGAGCACCTGCTCCTATCTGCTATCCATCTTAACACAAGAAAAAAAGGTTGTTGCTCTAAAAGACTCTCTGAGAGGTGTTTGCCTGTGATGAGCCATAAAAACCAGTTAGTGAGCTTCCCATCACAGCTAAGATAGATACTGAAACGACTAAGGAATGCTGTTACTTTTTTTATGTCTTTAATTTTGGCAGTGTGTTTCCTTGTTTTAATGTTTTTGTAGTCTTGCTTCACTGTTGCACTCTCCTGTGTCCTTATATGAATGTACTGTATTATCTTTACATCCTGCCTAGAAATAAAGCTACCCAGAAGTGAGCTGGTGAACAGCATGGCATTGTGCTAGCGCCAGCTTGGCAGCTCTTAAAGGCCAGGCACTCTTGCAGTGCTCAGCATGGTGTCTCTGAGTACTGCTCCAGAGCACGCAGAGGGTAGCAGAGTGCATTTCCACTAAACAGCACTGCTCAACTAATTAATAAAGTGCGGGGAAGCTGAGTGGAAGAAGCCTCTTCTGGAGGTTGATATTAGAGATGAAACTCCCTGCAGGAGAGTACCAGTACTCCCTGTGGGAATCCTCCAGGCTCATGGGAGAGTTATCTTCCATGGTGGAGCCCCTCTTCATCCAGCCTAGCTATTCGGTCCTCGTCCTGGCTTTTAGTAAAGCTGCTAGATCAATGAGTGGGACAGAGCAGCATCAAGCAAGGGATGGAGGCAGGGAGAAGTGTTGATCAGACTTGGCTGCACAAGACAACCTGTTAATCGTCTGTCCCTGCTGTATCTATTTCTAGACTGTAGTGAGTGATGAGAGAATTGAGAAACTCCTGCTTATGCAGGTCCCTCCCTGGAAACTGGAGCAAGTATCTGAGAGCATGAATCCTGCTTTGGCCACGTTTGCAAAACACCCATTTCATGTGATGCTATGCCACAGAGATTCAGGAGAGAGGCCAAGTCTTTAATGTAGTACTCAGCCACCAGGCAGGTCGGTCTGGAACCACCCAGAGCTCTTGGCTGAGATTCAATTCAGAGCATACCCAACTTCTCTTGTGGCTGAGTCTGGTGGGCTGTGAGGAAGCAGTGGGGACCAGAAGGTTTGAAGACTCCAGAGAGAAACTATCATAAAGGTTTGTTTGAGTCTGGCTGCCCGTGGCTGTCCTAGTGTCTGGTCCCTGGTGTGTGAGGAGATGACCAGACTTTGCTACCCTGGAGAGTGAGTAGAAGCACGTTCACACACAGCTCTCCTCAAACTCAACATGACAGATAGTTACCGGCTTTGCAGATCCTGCTTTGGTAGAGAAATGCATAGATTAGGGAAACCGGGAGCAGCAGCCAGCACTTTGAACTGATCAATTTTGGGGCTAGAGAGCTGGTAGGCCTGGGAATGCCTCCTAGGGTTGGAACTTGGAGGGAAGGATGGATCCAAGGTGGACATGCACAGAGCGCATGGAGGAGAAGAGAGGACGGAGGTGTGGAAAGGCTCCAGCTTCTGTGCTAGACGCACTGAGCCACAACAAACATCAGTGTCACCATGACTCAGGCTCCTAGAATTTCTACAGCTTCTTTAGAAATTGTACCCATCAGAGCTGGGTGCCACCAGAGACTTCCTTGGAAACAGGTGCTGCTACTACACTTGGTCAGACAGGAACAATCATGAGGCACCTACTGACTCTGGCTGTAGTCAACCGTGCTGGTTGGCTCAGCAGCAACACAGGTGCTTCCTCAGCAGGGCTTAGCTCCTGGCCATGACAGGGCCAGTTCAGGGGGCTTTCTTCATGGAGTCTGGCAAGATATGTTTAAAGAGCCCTGGACCTTCAGAGTCTGGATATGAAGCCAGAAAGTCCTTCATAAGGAACCCTAGACTGTGAGGCAGCAGCGCTTCGTGCTGGGATTTCTCTTCAGAGAATGGGAGAAGGCAGGGGTCTGTGAAGCACCAGTGGTTTCTCAGTGGCTTGGATGCCAAAAACCTCAGAAAAGTGCTCATAAAAATGACTTGCTGTCATGAAGTTGGATATTTTTTTCATAAGCTTCTTGACGTTGTCTTTTTTTCTTTCCTTTTTTCACTATTCAGCTACATTTTAAAAGATTATTCTCAGCCAGATTTCAGCTCTGCTGTCTGACACCTGGATTTTTTTTCCCCTTTGCGAAATCATGCCAATTGTTGGGGAATCCTTCACTCACTTTGGGGTTGCAGGCAGAAGATCTTCAAACTACCTGATGCAGCGCTAGAAATGGGCGAGCAGCTTTGCAGCCTGACACTGATGAAAGTTGGCAGGGGTATGCCAGTAAGAGTTTGGTGGTTGGGGGCTTCAAGGCACGGAGGAGATTGTGAGGCTTGCTAGGGGCTAAGGCAGAGCCAGCTGAAGCTGGTTGGGTTTGTATAGCCTATAAGGGTGGGCTGAAACACAAGCCAGAGTGGAGACTGTGTGAGCAAGCGGCGACTCTGGGCTTGCATATGAACTCAAGGCTGAGCCTAAATAAGTACTTGTGTAATATATTCCACGCCGGAGCTGCTGTGACAGTAAAGGTGTAATTTGTGTCACGTAGGATAGATGTTGTGCTCTTCTCATTGCTGTGTGCCAGTATTGTGTCAAGAGACATGAACAGAAAAAACAGTTTTAAAGTAGCTCAGCAGCTGAGTCTTTATATTGATTCAAGTCTTTATATCACACATAACAAAGCAGAAAAGCCCCATCAGAGAGACAGGTGGTAACAAGTGAGCTTTAGATGGGCATGAATCATTTCTTACAAAAGGTTTGGAAGTGATGCTGTGATTTTTGCTGCTTACCCATCTCTGCTGTTGGTGCCTAAGGCACTTTCCCAGATGGTTCAAAGGACACATTCTATATCCTTGGATGCTGGGATGAAGAAAAGTGATGTCTTCTCATAAGAAAAAAAGGTGAGGAACTTTTAGTCATCACCCTGTAGCGCTTGATAATCTGCTACGACTATATGCAAGGAAAAATGTGGTCAGAGAAGAGAGGAAAAAAAAGTAAGCCAGAGATTTTCCTTGAGATCACTTGATAGAGAAAAGTGTGGGAAATACTAGAGAGGGAGAAAGAAATTAGGACCTCAGGGACACCCAAACAGAAGTCCTGGCACTGCTGGAGACTACAAGTAACTTCGGTGGGGTAAATATACAGTTTAGGTATTTAGACAAAGTTTAAAGAAATTAATGAGGAAATATTTATAGATGGAGCTTGAATGATTGTAATCAGTTGTGCTCTGTTTCGTTAGTGTGTAAAACTGAAGCTATGCCACTGACTTCAATTACAATGCAAAGGTGGTTTTTTTACAAATAACAATGAAAATCAAAATTTGGCTTTCACTTCCTCTATGTAAAAATAGCTCTTGCACTTGATTATCCTATAGAAAAGTTGAACACAATATTTTTTTTTACAATCTACACCACCTGTGAGCATAAACATATTTATTATATATACGTCCTGGCTTGTTAACAGACGTTGCAATAGTCTACACCCTGTTGACGCAATTTTTCAGTCAGTGGGGTTTCTTGTGGTAATGGGCAAAAATAAAAAGTGGAGTGAAAAACAAAGCAGAGGCCGAAAGTCACAGAAAGAACGAGAAAAAACCGATCATTTTTCTGGTAACCTCAGGGGCTGACCGTGATGTGACATTACTGCTGTAAAGGGTACAAAGATCTTCGCTATCTGTGAGGAGTTTTCTGACATTCTACAGAGGAAGAGCTACTCGATTCTGCTCATTTGTAGAGCAGGAATGGCAAGGTCAGCTCCGCAGAGGTAAGAGACTTTGGAAGAAACACTTTGTTTCTCTCCTGGATGCTTTTCCAAAAAAAAAAAAAACAAAATAGAAAGAAAGAAATCCTTTCAGCTGAGCAAAAAAAGTAATTCTGAAATTACAAAAAAGCTGTCACAGATTTAAACTCTGATTTTCAGCATAACCTTAGTTCTGTAGGATTTTGGCCTGGGAGTTCAGTAGGCAGGATAATAACAGAAATTGTACCAGTAGCTGTGGGGTCTCTGATGAGTCTGATAAAACTTTATTTCTGGAAATTTCCAAGTGATCATTCATAAACCCTTCCCTCTGATAAAAATGCAACTCTGTCCATGATCGGAGCTTAGATGTTGCACGAAGAAAAGATAAAGAAGTTTGGTTTTTTTCTTCAAAAGTAATTTTAAAGGAGATGTTTGCCTATATCTTCTGTGCCACAATCCCGTTTTGTTTTAAGACCTTGCCATTAATTCCTGCCTTTGAATTTTATGTAGAGAAAGCCCTCAGAAAAGTCACCTTTCAACAATTCTCGGTGGTAAAATACTTTAAAATAACCCCCCTGTCAACCTGAGGAAATCTTAATATAAGAAAATGATTTTTCTCCCCTAAAAGTTACTCTCTGCTCACAAGCTCTCTCACCCTTTCCCTTTTGTTTGGTGGGTGAGGTGGCTGCTTTGGGATAGCTCTTCTCGGAGGCAGCTGGTTTTCCTTTCTGTGGCCTCCTACGCTATGTATTCAATCCTAAATAATTATCCAGGACCTGAAAGTAGAAGATGTGCTTATACGTATTGCACAACACTCTTATTGATCTCTTTTATTTCAACAGATATTTGTAGTGCCTTTAACTCCAGAGAATACATGTCACTAAGTATGCTGTATGGTGTGCTGTCTGCATTTCTGTAGTGAAGTGCTCAGATTTTCAGCTGGTTTCCTAACAGTGTGTTAGGGATTCAGCAGTGGTGATGCTGGGTATCCTGGAGCCCTAATTCATCCAGTCTTCATTAAATAGGCTTAACTTTCCACCAAGAAAGAAACTTGATGGCTGAATCAGAGTCTGAAAAACTCCTAAAAAGTAAGGTAACTCAGTGAGAATGCTGGCTGTCTCATGGTTTTTTTCCCCGGGACCCCTAAACTCACATTTTGTAGGTTAAAAATAATGTTCACTCATTGGCAAAAGTGATTAGGGAATTTCAGATGTGAGTGTGGCAGCTGAATCTGCCCTGATGTTTCCCATGCACTGCTTCAGCCATAGTTACAGGGAGCAGTGAGGAGTGCATGGAGGGTGACTTTGGACCATGAAATCATAATTAATGTGCTGCTCCATGCTGGCCGCGAGTGCCTGACAGGCTGGCACCAAGTGGTCTCCTCTCAGACCATCCCGTGGCAGGAAAGGCCAGGATGCAAAGCCACCACACATCGAGAGAGGCCTGAATCCCAGGACCGTGAGAAGCTAGGAAACCCAGCTGTTTTCTTCGCTTGGTCTCAGCTGGGTGAAAAAGATTGTTCCGTAGTTTGAGATGACGCTATAGGATGGATGATGATGCTCGCTCCCTGGATGCGAGTTCCTGCTGCCTGCTCATTTCACCCAGCTGAATGCCTTACCATTGAAATCAACATTTTTTTCGCTTTTCTCTGCCCCTTCCTTCAGCGTGCACTTCAGTTTCCATGACCAAGCAAAAGATGTTATCAGTCAAAACAGGTTTTCCACGAAACAGAGACAAATTTATCCTGAAATGAATCCTACTTTCCCCATGGAGACTGGAGGCTTTTTTCTGACTTTATGGATTCCCCATTGACATCGTTATATGGATGTTAAAATCAGGCACTTTCAAGGAGATTAGTGTGAGGGCAGGCAACATAAATCCAGACAGAATAAAAGAAATTTGCACTCCCATGACAACAAGAAACAAGAGAGAGTGGCCATTTCTTGCACAAGAGCAGGAGCAGCTGCCTGATGCCATTTAACAATTCCCTAAGAAGGTCAATGTGCCGTAAACTATAAGCCCAGAAATGGGAGGCCAGGATATCAGTACCATCATTACCATAAATGTCTCAGCTGATTCAGAAAAACCCCCACTCTGTGTATCTGGCAGAAATATTTTGTATCGTAATCGATGATTGCAAGGAAATTACTTGTGCATGTGTAGCTATGGGTTATGTTACACGGTAACATATAGGAAACAGCCCCAAACAAGGCACTGTATAGGTAGCACAGTTCAACAGAGGTCATGCTTCACTGAAAAGGAGGTGGAAAATAGATGAATTGAGGTCAGTGCTGCATTAGGTGTCCATCAGGCTCCCGCAGTGATGTCCAAAGAATGCGTTTTGCTGTTCAACAGAGAATGAAATTTAATGTAAATCACACTGTTTTTCATCTTTATAGCAGAGATTGCCAGCAAGATGATTTCCAGATGAACGTGCCCTCTTCCAGTCTCAGTGACTTCTAACAAATGAGAATAAAATGACCCTTAAAAGCTGGATTCCTACAGCTCTCCTTTTTTTCACATGGGAGTCTGTGTACACGTGGATTTATTCTCCCCCATGAAAGACTGTAAACTGTTTTGCATATAAAGAGCTTCATCAGGCTCAGGTTTCTGTGTGCAAAGTCAAATATTAACTTCCGTATACAGAATCACAGACGGCAGTTGTTGGAAGGGCGCTCTGGAGATCCCCCCCACCAACCCCCCTGCTAAAGCAGGTGCCCCCAGAGCAGGTCGCACAGGAACATGTCCAGGTGGCTTTTGAATATCTGCAGAGAAGGAGACTCCACAGCCTCTCTGGGCAGCCTGTTGTCGACCAGCACTCCCAGGTCCCGCTCTGCAGAGCTGCGGAATACACAAGGAATGTTTTTCTTCAGTGCACCATAAAGCAGGCAAAGCATTAGTTCTCAGTTTTCGTAGTAAGTGAAGAGGGTCAGACTGCTGTAACTCAGAGAAAGACTCTTGCCAAATCCTATTCTATCAGACAGAATAGTTGAAACATAGTCAATTCCTTCAACATTTACAAATGAAAGTGTATTATAGACCAAGAACTTACTCTGGTTTTGTTTGTTTGTTTGTTTTTCTGCTGGCTGCTTGTCCATGCAGTTTGTGGATCTATTGGGACAGTCATTCTTTTTTCAATATATTTTCTTCCAACTGTGTGTGTAGGGTGACAAAATAATTGTTTGCCATTAGAAAAGCCTCTGGATTAGTAAGTGTCCCCGTACTACACTAGAATGTGGGTCATCGAAACTACTAAGAGCTCAAAAATGTGCAGTGCAGATGTCTGATTCAGGGGAAAAGGGTAAATCCTAGGAAAAAAAGTGCTGTAGAGGAAAGGACAGAGGCAAAAGTTTATTTTGAAGAGAATTGTCGTGTGTCCTTTGAGTCAAGTGCTTTTGGCTGTTTGTATGCAAACAACAGAAACCAGCAAATGACTCAGGATAAACCTGGTCAAGGGCTGAGGTCATTATCACCTGGAATCAGAAGTGGATGTTTCCCCTTGGTAAAGCAGGGAAAGAGTGGATGCATTGCAGATGTTTCGCATCTTGGCAGTGGAGCTAAATGAACACTCGTGTATTCTAGGCAAATTCTGGTTTAAAGGTAGAGGTGAAAACAAATCTCTTATTTTCTCTGGTGGTCTATATGCTGTATATGGCAGCTGCTGCATTGTGTTCTGCTCTACTAGTTGTCCTTTGAATACATACGGCTCTCCTGGGAGCACAAATGAAGGTGGAGGAATAAAAAAAAAAAAGACAGTTGTGTACTAAGGATGATTGACACTGCGTAACAATTGGCAAAAAATATACACAAAAAGGATTTTGTGTAGATCTTACTGGGAAAGAATAGTAAACGAGGAACAGCAAGTATAATAACGTCGCCAGCAGATACTTATATCTGAGAAGCTTGGAAATGAGAGGAGATAATGTAATGATGTTCTTGCAAACATACAGACCTGTACCAGCATGGCTGCACTTCTGATGGTTCGAGGGGCTTCCCGTGCACTCAAAGGCAAAGAGACAGGTCCAGCACAAGAACAGGACGGCTCACCATACCCGCAGGGCCAGGTCCCTTGGGAATAGCTGTCCCCGCCGCAAGATGACAGCCAACATTGGGCTGTGACCCTGCACTCCCATTAAACCTCTGAGCTGATGGCCTCTAGCTGTGAGTATCAGTGCCAAAAATGTGTACAAAACACCAGTCTTGGCAAGCCCCAACGCCACCTCATAGAGTTAATGAAGTAAAAGGGATCACGCAAAGCCCTCATGCCACGTTTGACAGACAGCTCTGTATATAGGCAGCCACACGGTGACCTCAAAGTTGATTTGGCGACAGTTGTTTTTCCTTCGAAGTATAAGGTTTTCTCAAATCTGTTTGGACTGGGTGTTTAGAAAATGTGAGGGGGAGAAGGAAGGAGAACTACTCCAAGCCAACAGCCAAGTTTAAAATTAAAAGAAGGGCAGAGGTGATTTAATATGATTCTTGGGAGAATCACGGGCTGGCGTGCCTCAGTTCATGAGGAGGCACTTCAGTGAATCTCCCCTTGATAATGATGCTGCAAAGCTGCAGAGGTTGGAAGGTGCCTGGGTTTTTGACAGACTCCAGTGTAACAAACACCCCTCTCGGAAAAAAAAAAATTGGTAACGATTACTCCCTGTAAAGGATGTTCTTTCATCCACGGATCAGAAATATCACAAGTTACAACTCATTAAAAAGATTCTCTCTGGGCTTCTGTCCAAAACTAGTGGCAGCTTTCTCCAAGCATTTGAGCAAATACAACTGCTACCGCCAGTGCTGCCTTGCTGGGGAAAAATCCTTTGATGCTCGGTGGCTGTGGTAGCCAGCCAGCCACTCACATGCGTCTGCAGTTTGCTACTGCTGCCTACAAGGTATTATCAGGCTGAACAAAGCTGCGTGGCTGCAAGCTGAGGTGCCACAGCACGACGTCTTCTAACCCTGCTCACCTGCCAGGCGTTGCATGGCTCTGGGGGCTGGGTTATCCAAACGGGCTGTGGGTGTGGGTGAGGTACAGGCTAGCACAGGAGCAGAAAATGTTCTAGCTCAATCACAACAATGTCTCACAGCAGCACAGTGCCACACTGCAGGCGTCCAGGGTTTCTACAAAATTCCGGGGCAGAACAAGGCTGCTCGTAATGGGATGGAGAGAGGCCAGCCTGCTCGGAGCAGAGCGCCAAAGCTAATGAGCAGGAAACGTGGAAGGAAGATGCAAGCCTGAACTCATGTTACTTTTGGGAGTGTCATTCCCTTACAGCAGGCTGTGGTGCTGTAGCAATCCCTAATAAAGATTCATAGTCCTCCAACCAGCCATGGATTTGGATGCTGAAACCAATCACACAGGATGGGCTGGTGAGGGGCTGCTCGTCCCTTTGCCACTGCCAAGTAGTCATTAGATAATTACTGAAGTAATTCTGGTGTCAACTCCAGAGATGCTTGGGGAAACGGGTAAATGCCAATGTTGCGTTTGCAAATGTCAGATGTCTGCAGGGTCGGGTGGCTGCTGAGGAGGCAGTTGAAGTCAGGTACCTGCAGAAACAGGCAGCACCTAAATGAAGTTGTGAGTTGGCTCTAACATGAGGAACACATTGTTTCTCTGTTGATGGGGATAGTGGAAAGATTGCGGGGGACGTGTAGTTTGGTAGGTCTCCTTGGAGCATTTACTCGTGCTGTGGTGTACGTCCCAGGCAAGCCCCAGCTCAGTCTCCAGCGTGTTTCACAGCCAGCGCTTCTTGCTCCAGGCAGGAGTTTCAGGCACAGGTCCTTGGATGTTGAGTCCACTGTGCCACCACGTGACCTGGGGTCGGGCTTGAGAAGCATTTGCTCCACTTCCCTTACCAGCTCGCTGTGAGGGGAAGAATGAAGGGGCTTTTGATTACTGACTCTTTTTTATTTGGATACTTTCCTGGCCTCAGTGCTGGTAGCTAGCAGAGACATTTGGATTTTCTCCAAGGAAGAAACATGAGCTTTAAGAGGGCACTTCTGTTCCATTCACTAGATAAAAGACAGACTTAACATGTCGTATGTGGAAAAGATCTAACAGACGTTTACTTTGTGGCCCACCACGACAGGATTGCTCACTATTTAATAATACTTGTCACTCACATCATGCTAGTTAAGGACAAAGGACTGTACAAATATTAATTAACCTTCACAAGAGTATGAGAAGTTCAGATTTCAGAAGGGAAAACCCAGAGGGCAGAGATATTAAGCAAGGTCACACACACAGCATCATTGTTGTTTCAATAACTTCTGCTTTGGGAGAAGACCCTCAGGAGGAGGGGAATAACTTGAGGCATAAGGACCTAGTGGGAACTGCTGAAATGGCTGATGGTTGAAGAAGGGGAGAAGCCTTTTGCTGATCCAAGCAAAAGAGAAATGCCTCAGGGATACTGGAGAGCAGGAGTGGGCTGCAGAGTATGCTCAAGGCCAGTAATACCAGGTATGCCGTTGAGATCAAACCAGAGTGAACTGCTTGCAACGAAGCCCTGACACACAGGGATTAAAATAATTGAAAGGTTCCTGAGCTATAGCACTAAGTACGAGGTATTGGGTTTCACCTGTATTGGCCAAACAGCTGCTCCAGCAGCAGCACTTCCAATGTCAGCACTTGCCAATATTTGCCATTGAGTGGCTCAGCTGAGGGTCTGGCTCTCAGATGGAAAGTGTTACTTTGTGATCAAACAAAGAAATATGATGGTAAACATACTGGCAAATATAAGTGGGAAATAATTTTAAATGGTGGCAAATGTATATCATATCCTCTTTAAAACCAGCTACAGCAGAACCTAGTTTTAATTTCACTGGCACTCAGTGTAGGGAACTACCGTGCAGAGACCTGCAGTACGTTGCATGCTAATATTGAACCCACAGGCTTCTAAAAAAGATGTGAAAATACATCTTAAAGGATTGTAAAATGTATTCCACAAAATGAAGTGGGTTGTTGGTTTTGTTTTTTTTTTTTTTTTTTGCCTGGAGAATACTTTTATAAATTAATAAATGAACTCTTACAAATGTTCTCTCCTGAGACAGCGCTTACCTTTGCACATCTGGTAAAAAGCCTGCAAAGACTTTAGTGCAGGTGCCAGTTGAAAAAGTTACCCGCAGTCTTGGGATTACTTCTGACTTCCTACTTTCTTTTTAAAGGAAAGGAATAATGCAACTTGACAGTGCAGCATTACCTTGCTGCCCAGAAAGGCAGTTTTAAAAGATTCAGTGCCTAAATAAGATTTTCAAACAGTCTTTACTGCTTTTCTTAGTACACAGCCCTACAAGTCACTGTGCAGGCAGGAGGCTTATTGAACAGCATTTTACCTGGATAATAGTGATATCAAAGGTATCCAAATACGGGTAAAGCCTGGTTTTATGGATCTGCCATTTCTCTTTAAATCATTTTGCTGTTCTGCAGCAATTCACCTGTTTCTTTCTAACATCTCTGAACAGCCAACAAATATGTATGTAGCAATCAAGAGGAGTATATGCATGGAAGAAGGCTGGCAGCCTTTCTTTGAGAGTCAGGGGAAAGTGGCCACTTACAAAGAGATTTTCATGAGAAGGAAAATGACATTGTTTAGTGTCAAGGACAGTTGTGGAGTCAGAAGCACAACTTGGACTTTCTGGCTCTGATGGCAGTTTAAAATTGAGAAAACAGAATTGCTTTGAAGAACAATATTGCAAAACATAATCCTGTCAAATAAGCTATGTAATTCTGCTTTATTTTGTTATCTTTACACATAGCCACTTTAAACACACCATTCAGTAAACTAATATACCCTGGCAGATGATTTTTCTTAGGCTGTTGATTATATTAATGTATCACCCCAATGTATTAATATTGTGGTTTATTAATATACGAACTTCAGTTCTCAGTTTGGCCAATTCTGGAGCATGATTTCATTGGCTTACTGTATCTTAGTTAGTTACAAGTTCAGTACAGCAATATTCCTTGCTCCTTAAACTGTGGTTCTTCAGGAAATCTTTCTGAAAGTGAAAATGTAAATTTCAATGTCTGCACTCAATAAGGTATTGTTAACTCCATCAAAAAATTCTATCTATCTATCATAATACCATTTGGGAAAACTAAGCCTATTACCAGAAAATTCAGCTCTTTTCAAGTTCCAGGTTTGCATTTGAAAAGTAGGCCATTCAAATAACGGATGAGTGCTGCAGAGCGCAGATTCCAAGTGACTCCTACCTATAGATACATGAAATAACTTAAAAATTAGAATCAAATCCTTCATAAAAGAATGGCTATAAGGGAAGCAAACTTTTCCGAGATGCTGTTTGTGAGGAATTTCTAAGACTGAAGGACCAAAGTTAATTTTAAATTCCCTTTCGGTAGCTATAACTACCTTCTCAGTCAAGACCAAAATCAAGAACAAACACTATGTTGTTGCGCCCTGAGCTTGTCCACTGAAGTGCCGCAGAGAACATAATTTGGCCCATGATGCATTTGTTACTTGACGCTTTCATATAGTTCTTACATGACAGTAATTGGAATGATTGCAACCGTACACCTGCAGACTTCTGTTCTTTTCGCACTGATGAAAGTCTGGGATGATTACACTGATACCTGTTGGGGGATCCTAATTCAGCAATAATGTCAGAGCCAAATTTGCCACCCCATTGTTTAGTTCTTTACCACAGTCTTAAACTTCTCAGTGCACTGGAAAATGTTATAAGGCAACTGCCGGGTTACTGTAAGTTTGGCATACAGCACTGGCCACAGAGCAGGGCTGTTAAAGCGGCTTTAAAAGGACCTCATAAGAACAGGTATCCACCGGTGATACAGCATTGCTGACACCTGTTACAAGCCTGTGAGTCTTTCCAGAGACCTAAAGATAACCAGGTTGATTATGGACCCCAGAACTCCCTCCAGAGCCCAGCCGCGCACTGGTATCTGTAGGACAGGCAACAACATGCCACCAGACGTATGAGGTAGAGAGTCTGAGCACACTGCTGCCATCTAAACTGCTTGCAGTTCTCAAGAGTCTTTTGATTTTCAGGCTCGATTTCTTTGTGATCAGTTTGTACTTGTTCTTTCACTTAAACAGCCCTCCTGCCTCCTTGGTGTTTATACCCATGTATTTATATGCAGCAGACCCCTGTTATCTCAGCCTTCATTCTTGTAGTGTAAGCAAGGCAAGCAGTTTTAGGGCTTTCTCGTATGAAGACTTCCCCCAGTCCCTCATAACTGCAGCAGTTGTTCTTTGTGCCTTTCCCAGGTTGAGCTTCTCTCTCTGGGGCAGGAATGACCAGCACTGTTTGCTACATTCCCTGTCAGTTCTTGCATCTTCTTGTCAAATGCGTTAATTTTATATGTTCTGCTTGTTGCATCAGTATATCTGCTCCATATTACAGGTGGCTGTTCAAATGTATTGTGGGACCGATTGTATCAAATGGGAGCTTTTAGCCATCCTTTGCTCCACTACTACGTCCTCTCATGTTCAGCATACTCTGGTTTACGGTGGAAGCATTTTGATTACTTTGCCTAATTCCACGACCCACAGACGCCGGAGAATCAAAAGGAACAAGAAGTAAGATGAGGGCAGAGGCTGTTGCGTGTCCCCTGCTGAAGCAAGCCATGGTGGAGACCAGCTGTTACAGCAGCTGGCACCTACTGTGCCCCTTGGCTGCAAGCTGTTCTTCTTGTAGCAAGGGTAGAAGTGTACATGCACTTGAGCCTAAGGTGTCCCACTTCAGTCTGGTACCTTACCTGAAACATCTAAAGAAGTAGTCCATGCTAAACTGCCAGGCTGAACTGAGGATGTATACCCTGTCCTCCAGCTGTAATGGAGCAAAAAGGTTTGCTGGAGGGAGGGGATGCTGGATGCAGTGACAGCTTCAATTACCCCAGCAAGAATCACAACTGAATTTCAGCTAGAGCCTTTAGTGCACCTGCTGTCGTCATCATCGATAAGCAAGGAAGTTAGTGCCTCAGCTCAAGTGATGGAGGTCTCCTTTATGGGACTGAAAGCTTGATATCCAATGCTGGCCAATAGCCCTGTCAGAGGGAAGGTTAGCCTTGGCTGCAGAGAGCAAGAAGCTCATTTGCCTTTGAAAATCCAATATAACCCTCTCTTGGTGTAAGAACTTGACAGCAGTGTAATAGATGTGCCTGAGTTATTGATTTATCCTTCAGCTTCTGATCTACCCTTCATTTTATTAACCTAACTTTATATCACAGGTTTTATGACTGATGATAGAAAAATATAATTCTACTTCCATTCACAGGAAATGTTCCTTCTGCCCCTTTCCCCAAAGGAGAGAAGTTGATCAGTGACATAATCTCTGTGTCTTTACCATAACCTCTGACCAGTCCAGAATCTGCTTTCACCTCCCAAACAGAGAACTGGAGTAGTTTAAACAGAAGTACAGGAGTTGAATAGCAAATAACAAACATTATTGTTGCTCATGCATGAAGAAGGGTATTTGTATGAAGACCAGCCATACTCCAAATATTTGTTCAGAAAAACGCTTTTGTTTTGTGAATGCTCACAGATAAAAATGATGGTCAAGCTGGACAACAGTTGCTTCAAATATGAACAAATATCCGTATTTGGTTGGTTTTGTTACTCGCATGAATTTTCTATCACATTTCATCTGAAACATTGCAAATATATTCACTAGTTGCTATTTCCCATCCCCTGTTTGCTGATGGATTCCTCTCCTGCGCGACAGTTTGCTACAATATATTGCTGAAAGATAATGATCCATCGCTTAAGCACACTGCATTCTTACAAGATAACAAAATAGAAAAACACCCCAACATACTTTGTACCTATATCCTACTTCTGCTGTCAGTCACTAAGATTGATGTAATGTCTTCTGTTTCTTTTCATTCATGATTGTGTTTTTGTTCAAATCATTGATTTATCATGGATCTAATGATTCTTTTCTGGTTTTCAACTTGAAAAATATCCATGCTCTGGCTCATTACTGTAGTATTTGTCATCAGAACAACACCATCAATCATTTTAAGTTTAAGATCAGACTGGGAAGGTGGAGGAAGGTCTGCATGATTTAAAGACAATGTGCAGAAGAGATCTGAAAAACTTTTCTGCTGTAGAGAAAGAATTTATTTAGACAATAATAATAAGGCTTTACTCAAATTAGGCTTTCTCTAGGAAGTGAGTACTGTGAACTGTGGGTGTTGTTAGAACAACATTATAGATGGTTTTATGGGTGGAGAACTTTGGAAGTATCTGTCCATGGATTTGGGTATTGTATTGCCAAGAAAATCTTACATCAGCCTTAGCTTTGGTTTTCATGTTTAAACTCAGTGGCTATCAACAGTTGTTAACTGAAGTATTCAAACAAAGATGTCCTGGAAATAGACCTTTGCTGGGGTGGAATAAAAAATGTGGCTTATCTGAGCACAGGGAGAGGGGAGAAGAGTCACAGCTTTTCAGAGCCACAGGGAAACGCCGCAAGAGAGACCTTGGCCATAGGTTGGGCCATGGTGGAGACAAGTTGGTTAATAGGGTTTCTGGCCAGACGAGGATCCCAGGCTTCTGCTCTGACAATCATGAACTTAAAATTTGGACATGGAGTGAAGCAGAGAGGTCAAAGATACAGCTTGCCTGCAATTATGTGCAATTGTATGTTCAGGGTCTATTTGCAATCCCCTTGCCCTTGTTGTTGACACATAATCCTGGTCCTGACCTGTGGAGGTATCTTTACAAGGCATGAACATACAAAAGTAGATTGAAGAAACTGAGCATTGATTCCCGCTTTCCAGTGAAGTCCAGGCACTTTGGTATCAGTCTGAATTTCACGGGCATGAAAACTACTGTACTCATGAATTTCAAAACAGATTGTGATATATATATAAAGATGATCTTTCAAATCTAACTCTTTTTTTATGCCCAAGGAACACAACAAAGAAAACAACAGAAAATCCATACTGCCTTTTGTGTGATAAATAATTTCAGCAATTTCAGACTCTTCCATTTTAAAAAGAGTAATATATGGAGAAAATACTTAGGTCCAAATTAATCCATATCTTAGAGTAATAATTACAAATCGCATTTCTGTGAGGAACACTCTCTTTGTCTATAAGGGTCAGGTAAACCTCTGGTCCCCTTCATAACTGTACGACCATAACATGTCCTTGGAGATACAAAGGTGTCACTGAAACCCAAACCTTACCCAATCTTGTTAATGTACCATTTAGCTGACATCTAACATACTGTAAAATGGGATCTACTAGGTTTGGATTGATATCAAAATTCTCCAGAAAAGCCGAGAGAAATTCTTCAAATATATTTTAAAATTTATTTTACTGAGATACTGGCACTGATACCACGAGACAGAAAAATGTTAACATTGCCTTTTTAAATTAAGAACTTGGTATTAATATGCTTTAAATTTATAAATAAAGAAAAAGTCACATCTAGCTTCAAACTTTCAATTAGAAATGCCAACTTAGCTGAGACTGACAAACTTTGCCAGATCAAAACAGGCTTTTAAAATCCAAGCTTAAAACAAGACAACCTGAGGGAGTGATGTTGATCCAGTAAAATCTAGAAATGTGTATACTGACACACAATAGGCAATTGGTGATAACTTCTGTGTGCAGTCTTCATGTCTGCAATATGCCCACAACTCACTTAATGTAAGAGAAAATGGCCAGCTGGTCCTGCTGAACTGAAGACAGCAGGCTCTTCTCCCTTGCCATTAAGCTAAGGAAAGACATTGTTATTGAAAATCTAACTTTTCAAAATGACTCAAACTATTCTATTGGCCAATATCAAACCAAAGACCATAGCGAAAAACTACGTGCTGTGGTATTATGTAAATCTGTATAGCGGGACTTTATAAAACATACAAGAAATTTGTTTCCCATGTTAAAGAGCTTTCAGTCTAACTTAGATGAATGTAAGGATTAACTGAGCTATGTGAAGATCAAGGGAAAGATAGCTATTAACAAGGTCCTGTATTTTTGTAATCACTTCTCCATCCAAAAATATTCCATCTTGTACTGTTACAGGTACTCTGTAACATACATGACACCTGGAATAATTTTCTGGCTTCTTTTTTTGTTTCATAGTCTGTTTAAGCATTTTAGATGTAAGATTTACTTTTTCTTCAGTGGTGCATGTTGCCTGCAGGTGCTGAAAGAGGGTTTTTCACCAGTGGTAAACAATAAAAACGTAACGGCTACAGTTCTGTTTCCTTTTCAGTTGACCAGAGGTACTTTAAAAAGAAAAATAGTTTAGAAATCTACGGTGTCACAGTAAGTACTGACCTAAGGAACTTTTGACAATATATTTAGTATTATTTTAATATAATAGCAATCAATTATGCAGCAACTGCTACATTTCAAGTGTTATACAGGCATTAACTGACCATGACCAAGTGTATAGCATGCTTAAACAAAGAAACTGAGATATATAATCCAAACAATACTTGACATACTTGAAAATGCATTAGACTAAAGTAATTTTTGCATCTTGTACAGAGCTCACTAATACAAATAAATCAACATTTTTTTCCGAATATTTCCATAAATGATTGACTCTTGTAACTCTGACAAAGACCTTTAAAAGAAGTTTCAAGTCGTGGTCAAATAACATGCCTGTTCTCAGAATTTCTTCTGCAATGAAGAAAATATAGCAGATCTTTTAATGTACTGTAAGGTGATAATAAGGGAGAATAATAGTTACAGTGTCAAGTTTTCCTTAGCAGATGGGCTACATATTGCTGCTTCGTATCTTGAAAATCTTTGAGTAGAGCACCATTTTTGTAGTAACCAATTCATTATACTTGGCTACGATAACGGTATTTGCCACTGCCTTCAAGTGAGGGTGAGAAATAAAGACAGACAAAACCATATTAGGATCACTGCGTAGAAACATATGGAACAGCTAGATACAGAAACCTTTGATCCTTTGAGGCTCCAAAAAGTTTGTCTCACCCTTCTACATAAATTAATTTACCAAACATGAAAACACAGTCTCATTTGGAAGAATATGATAAAAACAACATCAAAAAGTCGCATCAATCCTTACGGTTTACATTTACTTTATATAGTGTACTATCCATGATTATAAGACAGAAAAGAAGCAGAGGTATTGAGGGCAACATGTGGATGAAAGCTAGCTGCCCTTTTAAAAGCGTTTTTCCTCTGCACAACTATTATTTCCTTCCAGCAGTGAATCTGCACAAAGGTTTCCTGCGCAGAGAATATATAAATTAACGGATCTATTTAGAAAGGACAAATATTATACTGCAAGCCATGCTCATGCCATCATGGCCAAACAGATGCTAGAGAAGTAGCACTTAGACACTGTTTTTGCAGAAACAAAAGGTTTATCACTGGAGTGGTATAATGTTAACAAGAGTGCTAACCTACTTACACACCATAACACTCTGAGGAGTGTCTGGGGAGATAGGAGACCCTGGAGCAGGGCATGTTTTACAAGCCAAGTCATGAAACTGTGACCAAGAGCACAGCTTTCCTGGTAGCAGCCATTTATCGTTGACAGAGAAATATTGGGTGAGTTTATTTCCATCTCAGCACAGATATTTAAGTTTTAGTTGTCTAATTCTCCACTGATTGCTCTAGGCTTCCACTACATTCGTTGGAGAGCAATCCACACATGCAATCTCTCTGACCTACTTTAACTACCTACCTCCAGATGAGATTAATTTCTCCCTGGATGTGTCTGCTTCTCCCAGCTGTCTATAATTGGGAGGCAGGGTAAATAGCTGAGAGTTTGACAACTAACTTTTGGAGACCTAAGTGAGATAGATCCCGCCCATGATCTAAGAAGAATGCCTCCATGACTTGCTAAGTCACGAAACGAAATGAGCACGTTCTCATGAGTTTCTCATGAATGCGTCTAACGAAATAACCACTGATACTGGGTCTGTTCACACTGCACCACAGTCTCTCCCTGGTGAGCGAATGGATAAATTACCCACCTTTTCCACTTAGATATTCTCATGGTTTACCTCATGTTGAAGTCTAGACATACCTGAAGTGGAAAAGCTGGATAGCATCACATCTAATCACCATGGTGACAAAGCAATGGGAAAGGTCTACCCAGCATAGAGAAAATAAAATAGCTGAACTAATTTTACTGAAAAAGGTATATGTCTGTTATGCAAAGACATCTTTTCTGGGTCATCTTCTCCATCAACAAAATCTCTACAACTTTCTAACTTATTTTGAGATGTGCCTGCTATCGCATGCCATAAATCCATAAGGGAAAACTAGTTCCTGGGTACTATTACTCATGTGTTTCCCAAGTATTGACTTTTTTGGCTGGGTTCCCTTTGACAGCTCAGCATGCTGATGAATTGCTAGGTTTGATAGCATTTCTGCTTGTTCTAAGGGAATACTTTTTATAATCTTCCTTCTTAAAAAAAGAAGAAAAAAAGATGGTTGTTTAGACCCTTAATGTCTTCATAACAGATTGTCTTGCTTGGGAGGAAGCATTCAATTCAGTTTACCTAGGAACAGAGGAGAAAGTATTTAAGGAGAGGTAAATGTCCAGCACGGTTCAGAGACGTTTTGTTTTTCTATGTCTCCTCTTGTATGAATCTGCATTAAATCTTCACCTGGGAAATGCTGAAAAAAAATGAGTGCAACCCCATCCCTTTATAAAACTGATCTTGTTCCTGGCTTGGTGCTCTGGATCCAAAGCCTGGCTGTTCAGTGGGCACTGGGCAAGGCACAGATATGGTAAATCCAATTAGTTTCTAACATACACATGGGATTCTAATACATGGATTTATCCCACCTGATGTACCAACTTCCACTTCAGGGAGACAGGTGCCATATACCAGCTCCGGAGCTAGTGTTCTGGTTCACGCTGTTGGGAGGTGAGCTCTTCAGGGGCTCTGTTTGTTTGGCACACTTTGCTCATTGTAAGACACACGATATTTCTGCAATGCTATATAAATATTTATTATAAGCTCCTGATACACCTTAGTTGCTCTCACGTCTAAGTCTCTCCTGTAAGATGACACATGGCTACGTGGCTTTGATTTCATAATCTTTGCTGATTTTTAGTTCTGGATTAGATCCTACTCACCTGCTGAAACAGTGAATTCCCAGGGCCTGCCCAGTAACCTGGTGTTTTTTATAACTCTGTGTGCTATATAGAGTACATAAATGACATGTGCTTGTTTTATAGCAAAGCATCAAGCCTAACCAGCCAGAACTGTTAGCATAGCTTTTGAGTATACCACTTGTCAATATTTGTATTACAGCAGCACGCAGAGGCTCAGCCAGGACCAAGGTCTCTTTGTGCTGGTGCTTCGCCAGTTCCCAGGCAAACTCCAGCCTTTGCCCAGCCCCATAGGCAGTGGGAAGCTGGGAAGCGAAGTCACAGCATGCAAGATGCACGTACTTCACTTTTTAGAGTCAGCAGTAGTGCATCAGCTCTGATTCAAAAACAAAGAGGCTGCATCTTCACAGTGCTGAGGGACCATCACAGCGGAGAACGGGATGCATAGGGGTCCTGGCAGCGGGAAGGTGTCGAAGAGAGATGCATCTGAGCAGCACCAAATAAGTGGCATTGCAGTTTGTAGTTTGGCAGGCCAGGGAGAAGCCAAGACAGAAACAAACAAACAAAAACAACCCAAAAAAGAAAATCACCAGGTAGGATGCTTTTTGGTTTAGATTTATCATAACACCATAGAACCATACGGCAAAATCCTGATGCTCTAATTCACTTGGTGTTTGCATTACTTTGTAAGCAAGAAGTTGTAAATTCAGCCTGAATAAAGGCAAACAAGAGATGGTACACAGATATGCAAGCTGCGAAACTCCTTATGGGCACCTACGTAATGATTTTGCTGGAGAAATTTTGGGCTTTTCAGCATGTTCTTGTTTTATTAGTCTTTTATTGCTCGTATAAGCCTACAGTGTTTCTGTAATTAAGTTTATAGGCTCATGCCTTTGACATACAGACAGAATAATTTCTGTTCGATATGCTGAGGTTTAGTCTATTAGTCAGCCATAATATATCTTAATATGCAAGATTGAAAATCCCAAACCAAGACAAATAAAATATATACATACTTTTCTCTGTGTGTGCGTGTGTACACGTTTCCCTCTTTTCTAAAGCTAGTTTTAGTTAAAAGATTCATAAAGTTATTTATTTTGTAATTGGAAAAGAAAAAGGATATTCCTGTGAGAATAGCAGAAAACAGCTAAAATAATGCTTCTCTGCAGAGCTTTTTATTCCTCCCAGCGCAGACACTACTGAAAGGAGCTAGCAGAGGTGAGATTTGCTGGTGAAAATTAGACTCTGAGCAGCACAATCTGAGAATGCTGCCCATGGCACAGATTGTCAACATTTGGACATGTTAGATACTGAAAAGTATTCTTCAGAGCACACTGCAGAGAGTCCTCTTGTCAGCTTCTAATTTCTGTGTTTTTTGTCTTTTTACTGAGAAAAACAATATTCCCTTAACTCTTCCTACCCTCGTTCCTTTTAAACACTGAGTCTTAGATGTGGTGTGCTCAGCGCAGCCTGTGTAGGACAATCATAACGGAAATGGTGTGTAAAGTTTTCTAGCCTTTCATTTCCTTCTGTCCTTCATACGGCTGCGACGCACAGCTCCCAGATGTCTTCAAGCTTGTCCACTGCTCAGGGCTGTGCTGAGTTAACGGGTGCCCGGGGGCAGTCCTTGCTGCTTATATAGGCTATCACAATGTGCGCATCATTTGCAGCGTCATCGTGCTGCATCGGGTGCATTGTTTGTGGTACTTATCTCAAAAAGTATTTGACCAAATTTTTCCGGTGCATTGCAGTGGGATACCTGCTGCCTTGCTGTTCGGTTGCTCATGATTGCTAGCTGAATCTAGCAAGGACAGGGGAGGCCAAAGGTGGACTTGGATTATGGCTATGGAGGCTCTTCATTTGAGAGTCACTTGTCTCTTCATTAGGAAGAGCATTAATTTTTCAGGGTTTTACTGTGTGATTCTTCCATTTACACTGTTTCCCCTTTTGACTCCACCTGTCTCCGGACACCCGTTCAGCGATGCATGCAATAGTTGATATAAAGTTTACTTCCAAATTCAGCTCATGGACTTCTGCTGCCGCTTTTACTTTCTACATGCTCCTAAACCTTGCTGCTTCTACTTTAGAGTGAAATCCAAAGTATCTTACAAGGAAATTGTTAGTCAGCATATTCGGGGCACCTTGAAGCAAAGAGTGGAAAGAACATGTTGCTGTTCCCACCACCCACCTGGCTCTGGCTGAGCTCAATATTAAAATGCTGCTCAAAACAGAATGACCAAATTAACAGAAGAAACTCACGGAGGCTTCTCGTTAGCTCAGAAGTCCCAGGCTAGCTTCTGGTTTGGCTGGAAACCAATCTTATGGGATAAGGTCTCCATATTTACAGGCCGACTTGAAAAAGATATCTCAGAGATTTACCTGGGGACAAAGCAGGGAAGTGTTTTAAAATATGGAGCTCTCAAAGCCTAGCACATCTCAGCTGTTAAACACTAAACTGAAACTAATCCAAAATAGTCAGGCAAAATTTCATGACCTTAGAGAAGACAGAGCCATGAGCAAGCACTTTACTGTTTCTCATTCTGTACAGGTTTGGGGTCTGCCACTAGAAGTTTAATCTTGAGGGCAATGTGCTGTCTCCAGCTTTTTTCTGTTGTGTGGACATGAATCATCCAGCCTCAGAACAGTCCGAAGCCAGCTGCCTGTCGTCATGGCACTGGGCATCAAAATGCCGTTGTCCTCTCCTCTAACCCATCTCCAGAAGAGAATGAAAAGTAAAGAGAGAGAAAATGTTTTCCAAGGAGACACAGAGCATGGAAACATCAGCAAGCTTCAATTCTTGCCAAAATGAAATCTTCCTGTCCTGTGAAAGGACAGAAAACCTAATAACTGGGACCTGCAGTCAAATCAACAGCAGTTGGAGTTATACAGTGCTTCAGGCCACACTTATTTAGGGATCTAAATATGAGTCTAGGTACCTAACCTCAGGCATAAAGGCAAAGCTCAGGCAATAAGCAAGCTTCAACTCATTTTTTTTATTACGATAGCAGCTTGCTTATGATAAAGGCTATGCCTAATCCTACATTTATAAATAAAACCCCAATAAAACAGTAACTCTGTTGCTACTGAACAGTTCAATACAGCAGGCTAAAAATATCCCCAAATCAATCTAGGGTAAAAAAGTTTGTGAAGTTACTGAACTTTCTTATTTTTTGACAAAATGAAGGTTTACATGTTGCTGTCATTCACAAACCTTGCGTGTATCAGAAAACAAGATATTTATTAAAATAATCAGATATGGGGGCAAGTGAAAAACAGAATAAGACAGTTTAAGGTATGATGGATTTTACTGTAACTATCTAGGATATCTGGTTTTTAACATGAAGATTCAGTATTGCATCTTGGATTTAAAAATACATCATATATGATTAAGTTTGTGTATTTAGTTCTTTTATCAATTAGTTCAGCGGGAAAAGGAAATCGTGTGGAAATGAAAACTGCTGCTAATGAAAAGGTTAGCAGTACTAGCGCTGCAAACAAGGATTTGAATACCAAATAAAAGAACTTGGCTGAACCTTTAGATTGGAATTATAGCAGTGGGAGAAAATTTAATAGGAACTAATAGCAGTAACTACCACTATAAACCTGAGATTTATCATTAGGAAAGGAGAGAAGAAGAAACATGCATGTGATGGTCAATTACACTCAATGAGATGCTGTAACAAAGAAAGTAAAAACAAGGCTAAAACCTACCAGATTAAATATTTCTACCGCAGATAAGCAACTATTAACCCATTATACAAGCTGTTGTTACAGTCTCTCTGGAAACCTGATTGCAGCTCTAGTCACTCAGTTTAAGAAAATAACAACAAAGTGGATTCCAACTGCCGAAGGTGCAGAGGAAAGTCACTCGGAGGGTCAGAGAATTTCTGTCATCTTGGGGGAGACTGGAAAGACTTTGGCTTGCTCACTCTGGCAAAGCAAAGTTTGGATGGGGCTAAAAGGGCTGTTTTCGTGCAGACTGGAGCTGGGGGTTAGTGCTATACGGAGTGTAGAGCTAAGATAAAGGGTCTCCACGTCATGAAACCGAAGGGTACAGCTGTCTGAGAATAAATTTAAGATGCAAGTTTGAAGAAAGTTTCCATCCTTCAGAACAGAGCTTAACAAGGCAAGAAATCGGGCAAGCATCCACAGCATTTTTAATACGGAACAAGATAGATTTATGAATCAGTTTACGTGGTGTGATTGCTGGAGATAGCAGGGGTCTGGATCTGATGACTCAGAGGTGACTTACAGTCCTGCGGTGTACTGAATGTTCCTCCTATATGCTGGGGCTCGAGGTGGTCAATTTATTTCATTATTTGCTACAGAAATACAGATTTCAAGCTATGCAGCAAACTGCCCAGGAAGAGCAGGAAAAAAATTATACGCCCATAAGTTTTTTTCTCTCAGGTGGCTTAGACCAAATGGTGTTGGATTGCAAGGGAACAGACTGAGGCTTGATGGTGGGTGAGGTCCTTCAAGCATTCCTCAAAGTCCCCTTCCTCCTCAGAAGCAGGTTTAGTGCCTAGGTTTATTTTAAAGCTATCTTGCTCCAAGTAACTCAAATTCTCTCCTCTTTGTTTTTAAACTGTATCCTGGGTTCAGAAAATACATTTTACTGAACTATCTTTACTACTCTTCTGCTGCTGCTAGATTTCAAGAATTTGAGGCTCTTCATCATGTGTTTGCCCTCCACCAAATCTAGTGTCTTCATCTGTACTTTTTTTATCAGTCACACTAGATATCTTAATTGGAAGTGCCTGAAGTGAGCCTGACTATGAATATGGATATGGAAAGGAGCAGGGGAGGGAAGTTCACAGGAAGAAAATATTCACTTTCCACAAGATTTCTCCATTTCGATGGGCTGGCTGTTGCCACTCAGCGTTCTGCTTCTTTTCTCACCGCAAATTAAAGATTTTTTTTTTTCTCATCATTAGTGGACAGATTCATAACCCTATCCTGCACTTTCTGAGTCACCTAGTGACAGCTCCCTGATACCTGAGTGGCTACATCTTCTCATTCTTTCCATTGTCTCCCAAAAAAGTAGGATGCCAAGATGTGATGGGAGAAATGAAGCAGGACTTCGGTGTGCGCGGGAAGGGTGGTGGCAGTGGGGTGTATATTCCAATGAAATCTTGACTTTGTGCTGAAATGTTTCCCAGCGTATACACGAAAGGTGAGGCTGAGCCTTCGTGAGCAAAGCCCTGTAGGAATTGTTTTCCAGCGGCTTATCTAGCCGTCTGAGACACTTCTTTGGCCATATCTACTCTGGAGTTGCAGCAAAGACCTACCTGATCTAGGATTAGGTTAACTGCCTTGCACAACAGCAGGAATCCATATGGGGCAGACTGATCAAGCCACCCCTTTCGGGAGGATCTGTAGCCCATGCTGAGCTCCTTGCTACTGCGGCTAAGCTGCTATCAATCACGGCACAGTTGGAGCAGTGGCTGTATTATAGACATTTTCTTTGCTTGTAAAGCGTGATAAAGTTAGGCCCACAGCTGGTACAGAGAGGCTGTTTGAAAGTCGTGCTGCAGAGTGGAGCCTCCAGCCCCCTCTGAATTCCTAAATGATGGAAGGGCAGTATACTTGCACTGTTTGCTAATGCTTGTTCCTGTGATGCCATATAACAATAAATTGAGTTCTGCATCTTCTAGTTGATAAAAGTTGTTTATCTCCAGCTGAGATGTTGGACTTGATTTATATTAGACTGCTTTTTTCTATTTCTACTGAGTTATCTACAAGACAAACCACTCAGGGAAGGGGAAAAAAGCTGGGTTTGTCTTTGTGTTGTTCATTTTAAGGTCAGCCTCACTGCCTCTTTATAAGGATTCTGGAGAATGGATAAAATTGGGATTGTACTGTAGCCCAAAGTTTGCTGCTTATTCCAGCAAAGATCATTAGTAAATGTTAACACAGGACTGCAGGGCTAGATAAGGTATTAGAACATTTCCTAACCCCTCCTGCTGTGGAGGTGGGTTTACCTTCCTACAGACTTTTACTGGTGGACTGCAGTACTAATACATTAATTGTGCCTGGCACAGTCCTCTGATCCCGAGATCACATAGCCCAGGGAAAGATGCTTTGAAGCTCTCCTACCTTGCTGTGAAGGACGGTCCCATTGAACCTGTCTGTTGGAAATTATCCCTGGCCCATGTGAACTGCCAGCCTACACCCAGGAGCTGATGGACCCAGAACAACTGATGTTTTTGCAGGGAGGATGACTGAGTGCCCAGGCTAATATTCTAGTATTGCTGAATTGCTAATATTGACGTAACCTGAGTGTCCTGCACTGATGGAGATTTCATAATCTCCCAGGGTCACCATACTGCTCTGTCTCTACCCTTATCACTAAGAAGTCTTCCCTAGTATTTGCCCTAAATACAGTGAAGGTAGCAAGAACAATTTATATCAATCTTTATGACGATACAAGACGATGTCTTATTGCACACCTAATTTCTGTGATGCTTCCCAAAATGAAAGTTGTCTTCCTTCTGCAGCGCTAGATTGCTGCCTCCGTGCCAGTTTTGTGACCCTTATAAACCCAGCTCTTTCGCCAACACACAGCTGTCTAGCTGATTGTTATCCCCATTGATTTGTTCTGTAATAGCTTGCCTGGAATAAACTCCTTGTGTTGTATTTGAGGCAAAGACAGTCTAAATTAATCTTGTCGATTTTGGACAACTACTTCACTAGATAATTTTAAAATTTGTCATGATCTTGACCAGCTTTTATGACCCCTGTAGCTTGTCATTAACCATTTTATAGCTCTATGTAAATGAAAATATTGAGTAGACCGAGCAGAGGAAAGACTCGTAATGCAACTCTCTTGAAATCCCTTCCCATTCTGTCTCTCTGAGTGTATTTTAACAATCAGTTGTGGACTGCTCTTATGTTATTTTAAGCTAGACATGATTTCCTTAGGTAACTGTGGGAATGGTGTGCAAGACAGCACTGGAATCCTCCCCTTAGCCCAGCTATATTTTAAAGACAAAGTATATTCTTCCTTTCTCACGAGGCATGTATCCCATCATGGTAAGAAAATACTTTTCCTGCACAAAGTCAGAAATGGGAGACCTGGACACGTAGTACTGGTTCAAAATGTTCATCCTGGCGGAAACCTTAGAAAATGTTTACTCTGGAGTCTCAGTTAACGCATGTTGAGCTGATCTGCCATAGGTTGCAGCTTCTCATTGCAGAAAATAGCTGGGTTGTGTATTTCTGTGTGTAGTAATGTTGTAGTCTGAGCTGTGATCCTCTGAAGATCAATCTTTTCTAAATTACAGATCTTGCTTGCCCAAATAGGTAACATTTGTAAGCAGGGGTAATATCTTATACGAAATTGGCTGATGTAGGTCCTATTTTAAATAAATTACTGTAACAGTAAAAAGAGAGGAAGAAAAGAAATTGTTCTGGTGCTATTATGGTAATGAGTGCATTAGAAATGCATACAAAGAGCATCTCAGTGACTTAAGCAATTGCTCATATAAAATGTTGGCTCTCAGGTTTTTGTGATGGCTTTTATGTTTTCTTCGCTGTGGTTTTCAAACTGTTATAACTTGTTCAAAGGACAAAACCTTGGGCCTGTGAGCAGCGCTACATTCACCTCTCCAGCAAGGAAAAGATAGGGTGCTTGTGACCATTGGGTGCTCATTCCAGGTAGAAACCTCACCTGAGTGATGACTCTTACAGTGAGATACACTTTCGGTTTTGCCATTTGTCCTCCAGGTGTCTGTCTGCATTTGGGAAGTCCGCAAAGGAAAGACCAAGGAAGAGGTTGATTTGTAGCTTGGTGCTAGCTGGTTTGCACATCAGTCAAGACATGTAGGATGAGATGTCTTCTTTGATGGTCTGGATACATAGTTCAGATTGAGAGAAGAGGCCAGCTAAAGATCTGATACAATTGTAGGAGGTGAGTGGACGTGGAAGCATTAGACCATCATGCAGCAGAAATCAGTACTGCATATCTTAACCGAATGTTTTCCATTTGCTGGTTGCTCGTGGGATCTGCTTAGTACACTAATTTTTAAGTACATGCGTACTCCCGGGATCTGTTTACTGCACAACTGAGACTAAGAGAGAGAATGTTTATATTCAGCTGCTCATCAGTGTGTAAATCCCCTTAATTGAAATATCTATCAACTTGGAAAAAAGCGTAAGGACCTGATTCTGAGAGCCATTGGATACTGTCTGTTGACCTTCTTTGGACAAGGCTTTAATCCATTTTTCTTTGACAAGACTAAATGACAGTAAATGTCCCTTTGCCTATTTCTATTCTTTTGCCAGTTTGTAGAACTCAGTGTGCAATGTGTGCTATTTTTATTCATGAGATGTAGTACAAACTTAACAAAACTACTTATAACTGCAGTTTGCAGACCTAATTTTCCATGCCATGATGTAAAAGGTGCTATATTATGTCTTTTGTTAATTAAACCAGAAAATATAGATGTAAGGGCTGCTACAAGGCAGGCTTAAACCAACAAAAACCAAATGAGAAGCAAAACTTGCATTTTAATTCATCTGTTGTTCAAGTCTCACACTTACAACGTTCAAGATGTAATTATGAGATGTTATAATGTAAGTTAATCACCTTTAATTGTTCGGCCACTGTGCCACAACAAAAATTACACTTTACAGTCTATTTATAATTATTTTTTTAAAAAATATTTTCTCTTTTTCAAAGGCAAGAGCTTTCTCTCTTGCTGGAGAGTTTGGCTTGTTTAGAGATCTTTATGTGACACTTTATGTGACACTACAGCTGAAAACATAAAACAATTTTCAGTTTGGAGCCACATGCAAGCGACAGTCTTCTGACACTGGCAATCTTCCTTTCCTGTCTCAGCAAGGTCCCCCTCATCCAAATGACATACTTCTGTGTACGTTGCCTCTTCTACAGATACATATTAAGAGTTTACATGTGTGAATGCTCACACCAGTGCTCTTGATATCATGCCTGTCTTTTACAAATCAAACATAAACAATTTATGCATTTGGAAGAATACTGTTTGTACTCTCTGAATTTTTAGCTGATCAATCCTTTAAGCTGGAAGTAAAGTATAGAGGTCTTTGCTAACCAAATCTAGTTTCTAGGGCCTTGCTCTTTATTCTCGGAAAATGCAGCTGAAAGGACTATTTTTCAATAAGTCAGGAAAGGAGAACGTTTTAATCCTACCATGTGCATTTCCATGAATGTCCATGTACATCTACTCACTGTCTTGTGCATGATGATACGCATCATGTAATTTTGTATGGTCCTGCACTGTGCTGGGGTAGACTGCACATTTCAAATCTTGGCCGAAAATACTGAACCTTGTTCTGTTTGTAGAATCTCCTAGCCCTTCAGAAACGTGCCCATTAGTGGTGTGACTTGAGCAGAGCTCACTCATCCCTCTTCCTCTTCTTCCTCCACAAGCCATGCACCTCCAACCTTGCATGGCTGAGGATTTGTAGCCTGGAAAAGAAACAGCCAAGGGGTCATGCTGAGAATGGAGAGGCGTGGAGAAGGCTGGAAACTATGGTTCTAATACAATAATGAGGGGCACCAGGTGGAGCCAAAAAATTGAAAGTTCAAAAGAATCAGAAGGGACTCATGCACACAGTGCAGAGGGACATTGAAATCCTTGCCAAAGTGTATTTCTGGTGCTAAAAGGTTATGTGGGCCTAGAAAGCAATGGGACACATTAGCGGCAGAAAAGTTCAACGAGGAGTCCTAATTGCAAACATATAACTTGAGAACTTCTGGCTCAGGGAAGTTTCTAAACCACAAATTATGGGGCCTTGAAAGGTATTCTGGAGAAATACTGCTATAGACTTATCTTGTTACACTCTTTTCTGGGCGTTCGCTAATGTCTGCTGTCAAAGCCGGGATACCAGAAGAGATAGCTGCATGAAGGATGCTGAAGCTGGTCGACATGCACAATGATTAATTAGTGGCATCTGTTGCTGATGGGATGTGTTGATTTTAAAGGTACAAGTTAAGTTTTGGGAAAACTGAAAAACAGAAGAGAGAGAAAAGGAACAGGAAAAACTCCTCCTGGTGCCTATTCATGAAAGAGCAGTGGTGAGGTCCCAGATGATCGCTCACCATGGGGACCATCTCTAGTGCAGCTAGTGTCAAGAATGAAGACGACAAAGAGGAGAATGAGGATTTTTGCTGTGCTTTTTCCATAGAACTACATATTTTTCATGAGTACCTGCCCAAAATCCCTACTGTTTTTCCTGTTAGTGTTGTTATTAGTGCTGACTCTCAAGGAGAGAGAGAGAAAAACATTTCAGATTAAACTATTTAAGAATATTAAAAGAAGAAAACTGCACGGGCAAAAGAAGTATGTTGCACAAGATTCATTTAAGCTACAGCACCACAGTTATATATTAAATGCATTAAAAGAAAAGAATTAGCAATTTTAAGGATTAGTTTGCTTGTCAAAAGGAAAAAAAAAATAAATGTCCCCATTCTTCTTTTATAGAAAGACAATTGCTTTCAGAGCAATTCAAAAAGGAAAAAAAAAAGGGAGTAATTTATTTACTTACTGTTCCAATATGAGAAAAACTAGCCAGGCTTGCCAGCTTGACCATATGTACACTGAAATTCTAGACCTTGTTCTATCAAGTGTTTATTGTTTAACATTGAAAAGGCTGACAGACTTGCCATTACACAAGTGATACCAAATGCTTAAAAACAAAATACTTCATAATACAGCCTTACTTCAGGCCTCATGAATTTGTATCTTTTTCAAACATCAGCAAAGATGAACTCTGACCTTACAAGATCTCATGCACATTTTCACCCTCACTGAAGTTTCTTCTGCAGCAGAGCACACCTGTGTAAGTTGAAGTCAATGGCATAATTTTTATAAGTGCTCCCCAACACAAGTGGGTGCCTGCCCGTGTTTACCATCTGTATCTGGTTTTACGATACAAGTATGTAATAGGTAATAATACAACTTCTCTTAGTACAGGCTACAGACGAATAAAGACAAACCTTTGTGACTAACTCAATCAATGAGAAGCAGGAATATACACTTAGGTTTGTGATATGTATAAACTGTAGGTTTTTGAACATTGTTTTGACGACTTGATTTTACAGCCTTACCTTCTTTACACACTACAACAAAAAACCCCACGTAACCTTGGGCAAGGATATCTTACTTGCTTAAGAAGTGTAGCTTTAGGGATTCCTTGAATATCCTTATATCTAAGTCAGGTAAAGAGCTGTGCCACAGCTCAATGCAAATGGGCTGACAGTGCTCATGAGTATACCAGACTAAAGAATCAAGATCCTGTCTCCCAGCTGAGTCTGAGGTTATAAAAGAGAGACTGAGTATACTTTAAATAGAACAGCAGTAGGAAAGTGGAGATTTTATATTTTTTTGATGATTCTAAGGCAGCAGTCTCTCAAGTAAATATGATGAGCTGAAATAATGTTTATACCTGACCACAAGATTTATAGGTGTAGTAAGAGACATCATAGGCAGATAAATTCTACTTCTTATCCCTCTGCTTGGGAGTATTCCGGTTTTGGAGACTCCCACAAGAGCTGCAGAAGCTGTTTAAGAATATTAGTTTATAGACCTAAGATGAAATATTAATATTTTGCTCCAGACTTTGATAGAAACAGCAATAGGAACAGGTTAACTCTCTCAGTCTTCATCCAAGGAATGAAGCAGTTGAACACTGTGATGGAAATGAAAGGACAAAGCATGGTATATTGGAGAGTTCATGCTACCTCATGTTTGGGAATAACTAGTGTTTAGCTACTTCTGGATCCAGACTTTGTTGCAGCATTCTGTTTGTTTTGCATCTGGTTTTGAGAGTGGCACCTGTTATGTAGCTCAGTGCCACAAGACAGTTGAATCTTTTGAAAACCCTTCAGGTGGCAGCAACTAGCTTGATAATTCAACCTACAGGAAGTCATAGGGTTGGGTACTGAATCCTAAATACACGAGTCTGAAGAGGATTTAGGGGTCAGACTGAACAGGCAATTCAGTGTGAAATGTCAGAGTGGTGCTGGAGCACGAAGGATTAAAGGAGACCTTGATGATGCAAGCAAAGAGGTGGTGAATCATAGCACTATGTAGTTTTACCTCACTACACCGCATTGGTGAGCAAAACATTGGAATAACAGGCTGGGGTTCATCAGCACTAGCTTAGAAGAATTTTGCCTCATCCAGAAATAGATATGCAAGCTGGGTTGAGGTGAATTATCTGCTAGCAGAAAGTGATTATGGAGGGAACCTTTTCGGGATCTGCTGTCTGGTGAGATAGGTCCCATCTTTGCCACTTACATTTTGCTTGCAGGATGTTGAAAAGTTGGAGTCTGGTCAGAATAGGTCCATGAAATGATTTAAGAACAAGAGAGTTGTAGTTACAGACTCAATCTGTTTAGTTTATCGAAAGAAAACTTGGAAGCGACATGATTACAGTGTACTTTGAGGATACAAAATAAAGGCCCTAAAAGGTTCTTTATCCTAACAGACAAAGGTATAAAAAGAACTAATGGCTGTAAGCTCAGACTTGTTAAATACAAATGAGAAATTAAGAACATTCATTATTTGTAATCAATTAGAAACAAATTACCAGGGTTGGTAGCAGATTCTTAAGTTTTAGATAACTTCAAATTATGACTAGATGGAAGATACTCTTCAGCACAACACAAGTTCTTTAGTTTAATATAATCACTCTTTATTTGCTGTTGTTAATAGGAGTATTAAATCTTTTCATTCACTAAGGCTCCATAACGATACACTATCTGCAGATCTTGCTCTCATTTCTTTTTCTGTAAAATACTAAATGTAATTTTGTTGTTTGGTTTTTTGATTTTTTTTTTTAACAGTGACTGTGGGAGGAAATGTGTCTGAGAAACTACCATGTAATAAATAAATAAATAGCACATATAAAATACATTTTCAAATGTGGCTCTGCTTCCCCTCAAGAGGGTTGAATCTAATATTGGTTCCAAGATCAGCATTTCAAGTCCTTCAGCAAAATTCATGCTAATAGACCCAATAGTTTTGAATTCTGCCTCTATTGCCCTGACACAGTCAAGAATGTCATATTAAAACAGCAAACACCAGAGTAATTCCCATCATTATTCCAAGCAAAAAAAAAATTGCCTCAGAACCAGTGAAGCTAACGCAGATGCCATCATAGGGATTTGTTTTCTTCATTGCTTCATTTCTTCACAACAATAGCCCAGTACCTTCCCTACCTCCCGCCATGATAACGCACCAGCCACCCCCTGAGGTCATTGCCCAGCTTCCCCTGCGTTATCTCCAGTTTCCCTCTTCCTTTGGGCCCATCCTCCCACACCCATGGTACACCTATGTCTCGCTCATGTCCCTTTCTCCGTGGCTAGGCAAGGGACTGTGCGTGGGTCAGAGTTGCGTGTGTGCTGACCCATCAGCCAGCCAAGGCACATGATGAATTTGTTCTGACTGGGCTGCTGGCAATTGCTGTTAGACTCACTCTGCAACATTTCCCTCAGCGCATGTGTCCTGGTTTGGGCCAGGACAGAACCAATTTTCTTTTAGTAGCTTTACTTTTTAGTTAAGTCTCTTCTGAGAAGCTGCACTCTCTGAAATTAACTGCGTGTTTTTCCAGACAGTAGCTGCTTCCAGCAGTGATAAGGCTCGGTGTTTATAGTTAGTGCTGGAGCATCAGTAGGAGTGGTATGCAGAAAGGCTCTTGCTTATAGTTATTCCTATGGACACCAAGGTCGATGCTTGCTTCTGCTAACTTTCTCATGTGCCAGAACTGAAAGAGCAGAGAAGGGGTCACCCCTGCGACCCTGCGGTGGGGAGGAGCGGGTCGGACAGGTGACCCAAAACTGACCAAACGCAGTATTCCATCCCATATGCGTCATACTCGGAATAAAGCTGGGGGATCACGAGGGTCTCGCTCTCTTCTTCTGTGGCTGGCATCAGAGGAGGACTCTGTCCGATTTTTCTGCCTTTGATCCCAATCCAGGCATTCCTGAATCCAGCTCCTGCCTGCTGCTGCTGAGCACAGTCCGGGACTTTCCTGGGGCGTGCCCTGCAGCATCCGGGTGACGTATTGGTCATCGGTGGGGGGGGACCTCGACATCGGTTTTGTACATACTTGTATATTTGTATATATTTCATTATTATTTCTTCCCATTATTATAATACATTATTATTATAGTTAGATCAAAACTGTTTTAACTTTTCCAACCTGTAAGTCTCTTTCCCTTTTCTCTTTCCTGCCCCTGTTTGGGGAGGGAGGGGGTTAACAAAGAGCGTCTGTCGTTCATTTAAGAGCCAGCCCAGCTTTAAATCGTGTTTGCAGGACATTAATTTAAGTCTCTCTCATCTGGCCTGTCACAGACTTTCATGAAATTTGTAGGAAATTATTTGTCAATGATATCTTACCGTTCCGTCAGATGGGCTTGTAGTCAGCACATGAAAGATGGATGGACAGAGAGAGCAATATCACGTAAGCTGCATTCCCATGGGAAACCAGATTGAAAACACATAAGGTATGTGTTACAGAGCACACTGGCTTAACTTTTCTTGCCTGTAAATATGTTTAAACCATAAATCTTCCATGGGAAATATGCAAGTTAGTGAGAAGCAGAACAGAGAGAACTCAGGATGAGTTCAGGATGATATACTGAGTGTCTGTATCTCCAGAAAGTAATTCTACATCTTTTCACAGACATGTACTTTTTAATATTGTTTTTCTTTGAGTAATAGCATATCTCATACACCATTAGATATTACAAAATTTCCTAGAAACATACAAATGGATTTCAGAAGCTTCGTTCTTCTATCATTTATAGTCTTAAAAATATTAACTAGTTTTCCTTCAGGAGGATAAAAAGTCTGAGCTAAGTGTAGAGTTATGTGAAATTTATTCTTCCTTTTCACGTATTTTTCCTGAGTATCTGTGTCTACGTTATTGTCATCAGCAGGACCTACGAAGGTAACAGCATGGAGCAATTGATGAGAACAGGCCTTAAATCTGCAGTGCTGCTAGCTTCTAGCTTAAAAAACACAGAAGTGGAGGCAACAGGAGTCTGTGACTCCCTTCGTAAACCCGTTTAAATAAAATTTAAATTAATTCTATGTAAACTAATAAGAATGCAGACAGGGACAACGAAGTCAAAGATGTGAAAATCAGCAGTAGGCTAAATGAAGAATAACTTTACATCATGAAAATCCTCCTTTTTGGTAGACCAACTTTTGCAGATTTCTCTGCAAAATTATCGCTAAAGATTTTAAAGTACGGATAATGAACACCGCTATGAAGTCCAGTTCTAAAACAATGCCAATTAAGCCCCATGTTCCCTGAGGTTCTTGGAGGAAAGGATTATGAAGTAGAGCGTAGAATCCAGATAACTGATTTAAACATAACTTGGAATTGAACTTGTAAGAAATAATTACCACTGTGTATGAATATGCCAACTTTCCCATTTCCTACACAGGACTAACTGTCCTACAGAACTACGTGGTGCCAACTAATTTATTTTAGGTATTTTATATTCACTTGCGCATTCTTACATGGTTGTAATTTTTAAAGAACTATTGCTGTGGAAATGAAAATTTGTTCCCCCTTTTTATTTGATTTCTTACAGGCAATTTCTCTTAACTAGAATTGGTCTCTCTCTGCTCGTTGACCATTTTTTTTTTCTCTGCCAGACTCAGTGTCAGATAGGAGGACAAAACTATTGGATACCAGTGATAACAGGTAGTATTTCTAACCCAGCTGGCATGCTAGATGATGTTTTCCTGAGGAAATGTCACCCTCTGAGGAGAAAAGCAGATTTTTTTTTTTTTTAGTTAGGTAGATCACTTCTATGTTGCACACACTGAGGAAATTGGGCTTTTCAGTGTTTATCTGATCCTCTTTACATGATTTTTAAAAAGTGGTTTTCATTGTACCTGCTTCCGGTGGCTGAGTTTTGGGCTAAAATAAGGAATAAAAAGCAGGTGTAGAAGAGCTTTGAGAGGCTCTACGCCCAGGTGAATATACACTCAGTAGTGCTCTCTCATTTCTAGACACAAAACATAAAGATTGGAACAATCATCTGCCTCAGTCAAGAATCCTCTGCAATGTCAGAGTGAGTCTGAATGGTGTAAACCGCCATGCTCACGGTTCTTCTGACAGAAAAAAAAAAAAGGATGTTAAAAGGATACTGATACAGCCATAGAAGAACTAGTGAAAACTGAGTGACTGATTTGTTCATTTGGAACATACAGACCTGTCGCAATAGGCTACACAGCCTGAAACAGCTCCAGCAGACGTTTACACCGAAGCTTAAAGCCATTTCTTACGAGTGAAGCACAGCAGGGTTTTGGACCTAGATCTCTCACATCCCAGGGGCATCTTCAAATGACTAAGATGGTTTTCCCTGTCAACCTGTTTGGGAAAATACTGCAGAAAGTTGACACCAGATCCATCAAAGTACTTAGGCTTTTAGTTCTCATACAAAAGCTAAATAGGAATTACAGGCTTGATGCCTTGAGAAACCACCTTTTAGTTTAGAGTTGTGCTGCCATTCCGAGGGACGTTAACAGGCTGGAGAAATGGGCTGAGAAGAATCTCATTAAGTTCGGCAGGGGCAAATCCAAAGTCCTACCCCTGGGGAGGAACAACCCAGTGTACTAATACAGGCTGGGGTTCAGCTGTCTGGAAGGCAGCCTGGCATAAAAAGACCTGGGGGGTCTTGGTGGACAGCCAGTTGACAATGAGCCAGCAACGAGTCCTCACAGCAAGGGTGGCCAACAGCCTCCTGCATTGCGTTAGGAGAAGCATTTCCAACAGTGAGATATGTCTGGAGAACTGGGTCCAGTTCTGGGCTCCCCAGCAGACGTGGACATACTGGAGAGAGTCCAGAGAAGGGCCATGAAGATGGTGAAGGGCCCAGAGCATCTGACATTCAAAGACAGGCTGAGAGAGCTGGGCATGTTCAGCCTGGAGAAGAGAAAGCTCAGCGAGATCTTCACAATGTGTATAAATACCTTATAGGAGGTGTTAAAAATGATGGATCCAGGCTTTCTTTGGTGGTGCCCAGTGACTGGACAGACAGTGGGCACAAACTGAAATAGAGGAAATTCTATTTAAATGTGTGCTGGTTTTGACTGGGATAGAGGTAGTTTTCTCCGTAGTAGTTGGTATGGGGCTACATTTTGCATTTGTGCTGAAAACAGTGTTGATAACACAGGGCTGTTTACATTATCGCTGAGCAGTGCTTACACAGAGCCAAGGCCTTTTCTGCCCCTCACACCAACGCACCAGCGAGTGGGCTGGGGGTGCACAAGGAGCTGGGAGGGGACACAGCTGGGACAGCTGACCCCGACTGACCACAGAGGTATCCCACACCATATGACATCGTGCTCAGCAATAAAGCTAGTAGGAGGGTTGGTGGGAGGGCCACTGCTTGGGGACTGGCTTGGCATCGGTAGGTTGGTGGGGAGCAATTGTTTTCATTTGCACCACTTGTCTTTCTTGGGGTTTATTTCTCTCTCTTTTTTATTTTTCTTTTCATTACCTTTTTTAATTATTAGTATTATATTTCAATTATTAAACCGTTCTTAATATCAACCCACAAGTACTCTCACTTTTACTCTTTCGCCCGTCCTGCTGAGGGAGGAGTGAGTGAGTAGCTGCGTGGTGCTTAGTTGCTGGCTGGGGTTAAACCACTACAAAATGTAAGAAAAAGGGTTTTTTCCTGTGAAGATGGTCAAACACTGGAACATGCTGCCTAGACAGGTTGTGGAGCCTCCGTCTTTGGAGGCAGTCAAAACCTGAGTGGACATGGCCCTGTGCAAACCTGCTGCAGGAGACGCTGCTTGAGCAGGGGAGTTGGACAATGTCCCTGTGATTCCTACTCTGGAGGCTCCTGAACAGGACTGGTGAGGTAACGATCACCTTTTTGTCCCCTGGCACATTTTTAATCTTCCATAATAAATAATGTAAAATATAGATTAAACAATTTTCTGTTTGTTTTTAACAAACATTTCCCTCTAACTTGCTTACCACAGATTTTTCATGCGGAACTTTCTAATCAACACCAATTAGACAGGTTTCGGGCAGGGAAGATGCATTAGGCCTAACGCAACACTTGTAATGTGAAATGTATTATATAGAGTAAGAGCTGACAGCCCACCCTTGGGAAAATACGGAAATTTGGCTTAGAGCCACAGTTTAAACTTGGATTTTGCTTGTTAAATTCCCAGCAGGTCAGTGATTCAGTGTATGCATTCAGATAACCAGAGACAAGATCTTTGAAAATGACACCTTGCTACTTACAGAATGGGAAACGTGGGACGAACTATTAACTTGCCTTCCTCTTCCTCCTATTAACTTATCTATCCCATTTTTAACTCCTATATCTATCAAGGGAAGAAGAAGAAAAAAAGGATAATACATATGCTTTTCATTGTCATTGCTGTGACATGTTACAAACACACGCACAGACTGGATCACCTCGTTAAATTCTGGTGACAGGCTGTGCTCAGAGCTCAGACACCTCCCGGTTCTTCACGATCCACGGGTGACCTTTTCCAGTCCCTCACCAGAAATTAATACAAGCTGGTACAAAACCAATACCAAATAATTTTAAAAGGATTAGCAAGCCTGCATAGTTCAGTGTGTCCTGCTCTGCTGGAGAGGCACATATAACTCCCTCTCATGGAAAAGGGTTATTTTCACCTCTCTAGCGGCAGCCCTGGGAGCGTTTTCCATCATTCTCTTCTGCAGCACACTCGATATTTGATCACTGAGAAACTCATGTTGTTCCCCTTCTGAGTCCTACCTTCCAGGTTGTACAAGACAAAAATCCGTGGGACTTTTTTTTCAGTTCTGTTCTGTGCCCATTATATCATTCCCCACCTTCTTCTTCTCAAACTCTTTTGTTTTCGATGAACTGTGTTTGTGAAAAAGAAAGTGCAAGCTAGAGCTCAATGAATAATAAAACAAACTAAATTACAGATATTTTATTTACACTTTGGGGGAAAATTTTCCTTCTATAAGCTGTGAAAATAATGAAAAAATGAATAATGTATGGAAAATATCATTAAATGCATTGGGTGTCTTATTTGAGGAATATTATTCAATAATCCTTAGGGAAAAGAAGAAAATGCCCCACATACCAAGCTTCTAACCTGAGATACTCCTGCTTTCCACATGCCAATCATAGATGCCATATTTGAAGCTGTTATTGCAGAATACCCCACTGGACAAAAAGATAGGCTGGTAACAACTATTACAGGTGATGATTCGAGGAAAAAGAAGACCCACGCTCCTTTAATGAGATGATAGGTAATTTCTTAGCATCTTGCATATTGGTAGAGTGGTCAATCCTATCTCTGTTCCCAGTATGCTTGTGAAATGATCTGTGAAAAGCTAAACTTTGTTGCAGCCATTGGAAAGATTTCCTAGTCTCAAATCCTGGAAAATTCTAATTTTTCTTAGTTTAGTATTGTGGGCTATTGACAAACTAAGGACATACTTTCTGGAGCTAGAAAGAGCAGGACTATTCATTTAAGCACACTTGCAGATTCTATGTTTTGGAGTCTTGATCTCCTTGTATGTCAGGTTTTTATCTGTAAAACGTGCTCAACAGCCCTTAATTTCTGCAGTCCTCTTCTCTTGTCTACTAAAACTGCAACATCTTGAGGGCAAGGACTGTGTCTTTTCTATATATTTGTATATCACCTACTGCAATGGAGCCTCTGGATGCTATCATAAGGCATTTTAATTGGGTATTACCAGAGTGAGCTCCTAGACAATGCAACGAAAATTAGTATTATCCATTAAGACCTGACAGTATTACAAACTAGAACAGCACAGTCTGGAATTTGACATTGGTCTTTGAACAAACACTTGAGATTTGACAATTGTCTTGAAGGGGTAACTTAGCATGGGATTTGCAACAGGCAATGCAGTGGAGCTAACTGATGTATTTTTATACAAAACTAGTTAATCACCCAATATTAATTTCTTGTTTTGCTGGTTGACGCATGAAGACTCCAGGATTTAGAGTGCATGTGGCTGCTTATCTCTCCTAGCTTTCCTTTTCAATCCTCTATGAAGGCTCCTCTTCAAAGCTGGGCAAAGATTCTAACAGCAGGTTGACCGCAGTTAATAGCACAGAGTCGGCCAAATCTCTTTACCAAATACAGGTGCAACACGCTTTTCCAGGAAGTAATTAGAGCATTGTTCAGACTAGGAGCTCAGTGTCACTGCTGACCAGTGGCTATTCCCGTCACTCACTCATTCTTAAGAAAGGCTGTGGCCCTGTCTGTGGACAAAGGCTCACGAACACTCATGGTATTGGCTCCCAAATAACTTTTCTCTTTGCTTTCTCATGTACTTATCTACCTTTCAAACTCAGCATCTTGACTTAGGGTCTGAAAGCACCTTCTTGACATCAGAGTGCTCTCCAGGGCATCAGCCCACCAAGACCACAATTAAAGAGATCCTGAAGGGGTGAACTGCAAGCAGGAATTTAATCTGTGCTTTAGGACAGATTTGTAATACATTATTACTTCTACTGTCTGCTTTTACATCTCCTTCTTATCTTGTTTCAATTTTTCGTGCTTGAAACAAGACAGATATTTTCTTGGTGGACCTTTGGAGTCCCAGAAAGAGGCAAAGAAGGTTGTGGTCACTGCTGTCGACTGAAATCCAATCCTCATTTCGGATTCTCTTATTTCAAATCTACTTTTGCAATGAGAGTCAGATTTTCAGGGGAGAAACACAAAATCTTCAAGGGTGACAGTTGCATGAAGTCATTAAGTGCAAAAGAAAATAGTGCAAACTTCTTAATAGTTTGACTGTTAAGTTTTTTAAAAAAACTTAACAGTTTTTTTAAATTGATGCTTAAAGCAATTACAACACTGTCTTGCTATAGCCTGTGCCAATGTGATGTAATGTGTGTTGCTCCACAGGCAGGTTGCTGTAGCTAATTGTCTCTAGTGTTTTGCTTTGGCACCAACAGCATCCCTCATTAGTTTCTTTATTAGTACATTTAAATACCCCTTTAGCACCATTAAGTCTGAAATGGCTTTATTCTTCATGCAGCAGTATTTGTGTTCAACTTATTTTCTCAGCGTTCCCTACAAGGGTCCTTACAACAGATGTTATGACGCAGTCGAAGGAACGTGAACCAAATTGTAGGTAATGGTCCATGCTTATTTGTTTTGTGTAAGCTGTGGTTTCTATAGCTACTGTACATCTGCTTCATGCCATTTGCTGATCACTTTATGTCGCTGTCTCAGTCTAGATATTTAAAGCACACTGTACCGGTTCTGCTTGGCACAGCAATCTGATAACGGCTCGACATGTGAACCAAGCTACAAATTTGGAAACATGTTTGGAAACAGCTGTTAAGTCTACATAGTAATTCTCTATCTACTATGGGCGCAACGGCCACCTCACCAAAAATTAAAACACGCGGAGGTCCAATCTCAGCAAAAGACTTGAAAGGATGACTAACGTTGCGTGCAATTAGGCATGGTCTCAAGCTGGTGGCTAAATTGGGCTCCTAGTGCGGGAACACAGATGCGGAGATAGCAAATTTCTCTGTATTCTGCACTTTTACCAAAAATCAGAAAACATCCCTGGCTGAGGGATGTAATTCTCTTGTCGTTGGTAGAATTACCTGAGAGTTGCACCAAAGACAAATTTGACTCATTGTTTTCTACTGAAGTTTTTCCTTCTGACATAGAGGCACAGCAGCAGTGTCTTGGCCTTTCAGACTTTGTCTTTATTGATGGAATTCCTCTTCTGTCCTGAAATCTCTGTTTCTGTCACGGAAAATAGCGCTATTTGACTTAAACTGCTGGGGTTAAAGAATGACTGTAAGGTCTAATGTTTTGTAAATTTTACGTAATTTATGTACTTTTTTTTCCTGCCACCCTCTACCAGACATCCTAGCTGCTTTTTCTGGTTTTAGTTGGTTAGTGTGAGTTCACTTTTCTAAGTGTGTAAGGGAGGCAAAGAAGCTGAATTTGTCCATTCTGCCTTTATAGCTTACTTTCTGGAGGAAGTTGGGCTTACATGATCTGTTTTTGAGGTTTTCCTTTGCAACTGTTAATACGTCAGCTAATTTCAGCTATATTTGACTAAAAGGGTAGAGATCTCAAAGGTATTACATGCCTACAAACTACTTCTCCCTGGCTCCTTTTCCCCCCTATGAAATATTCAAATTAGTTCCTCCACTGAGGAAAAGGCTGCAACGCTAAGCTGCATTATTAGACAGCTGAGAATCCACCTGGGAGACAGTCTCTGGAAACAGCATCTCTGATGTGCCGCAATACACGAATCTGCAGTTTCCAGATAGTGCTAAATGCTACTTCAGCTTCCATGGCAAAACTCAGGGGGTTGTATTAATATTCAGCATTCTTTTTCCACTGAATTTTAAGGCATTTCTCATCTTGATGGCAACACAATAAAACTTGAATTAGTACAGCGTGCAAAAGTTTCTTTACATTCGATTAATAGGCTCATCTATTTAAAATATGATGAGAAGGTACCCACCACATTAATTGCCTTCAGCAACTGTCATGTAATAACTGGCTGGGTTTTATCTGTTCATAATACTGGTCTTTCTGTCATAATCTAATGTTACTGATTTTCTACAAAAAATGAATAAAAATAGATGTTCCCCTACTCTCTTTTCACTTCTTCTCAAATTTCAGATACTATCCATACTTTCTTGCAGCTGTGGCAGAGCCCACAGAAACTGTAGTTTGTGAGGAAGCAAAGAATGCTTATTGCATATGAGAAGTTGTAGCTCTAAGATAAATGTAAATTAGATCCAGAGGAAAGAGAGAAATCAGATTCTTTACTCTGGGAAGAGAGTGAAAATCAGCAAGAAGAAAAACTTACTGAGATCTTACTTCCAGGGCAGAAGGGATTTTCTAGGACTAAATATGCACATTTTAATCATGAAATGGATGAGTTTAAGCTAAGCGTAGCCTAAACAAGAAAAGCTCAGCCTGCTTTGTGCCTGAGCGAGAGGCATTCAGGCTTTCTCTACCTGCGCAATGCATCACCGTGGGCCACGGTTTGCACTACACACACTGCTGCAGCAAAGATCACGACTGTGTTTTCCCATTTTGCTCAGAAAAGTTTCATTTTTAATTTAGAAGAAGTTTCCATGGCTCTGCTCCAGCACTTTATAGCATTGATGTGGCAATAAAGCGGCTGCCGTGCTGCTGGCAGGAGCTGCCCNAGCCTGCTTTGTGCCTGAGCGAGAGGCATTCAGGCTTTCTCTACCTGCGCAATGCATCACCGTGGGCCACGGTTTGCACTACACACACTGCTGCAGTAAAGATCACGACTGTTTTTTCCCGGTTTGCTCAGAAAAGTTTCATTTTTAATTTAGAAGAAGTTTCCATGGCTCTGCTCCAGCACTTTATAGCATTGATGTGGCAATAAAGCGGCTGCTGTGCTGCTGGCAGGAGCTGCCCAAACTTCTTGCCTTCCAGGGAAGGAGAGGGGAGCCGATGGCTGCAAAGGGAAGATAAGGCTGTCCTGTGGTGGAGGCAGCGGCAAGACGGCTCCACAGGGCGCAGCGGGCAGCTCGTGAAACACTAGGTAGGTAGGAGATGCACGCCGGCCCTCCTCCTCCAGGCTGGGTAGTTCTTGTTCAAGTGTTGGGCACGGACAGGTTGGCGCATGGGTTCAGGGATGGTGCTGCTGCTGCCGGGCTGTTTGCTCCCCTTGGGAAGCAGACGGGCACCACGGCATCGGCAGCTTGAAGGAGTCGTTGGCCAAGCACAGTCAGTTACAGGGCTCTGCTCCAAACACAGCCCAAACCAATTATTGTCCTGTTTGCTGTTCCAGGACAAAGGATGTTTAGTGTGACTAATGTACACTTGTCAACTAGTGTGTTGTTCGATAGGGCAGATCAGAGAAAGGGGTGGATAATGCCAATAAAATGGTATTTGCTACATGAGGCAGCAACATTGACTTGGACGCGTGGATCAGATTTAATACTCGGTCTTTCACTTTTCCCCTCCTTTAGCAGCATTACTTCTAATCATAATATATTATTGGTTGGCCCAATATGAATAGGTGCTAAATTAGGAAAAAACCAATGTTGGTGATCCGGATTTTTTCCTTCCTTGGATGCACAGAAAATCAGGAACACCCTAGCTATCAAATGAACAAAACGCATCGTGATGCTATAGCAGCACAATCTGATTTTATGATGCTCTTTATATCAGAATACAAGAAAGTAAAGTTGTTTTTTTATATAAGCAAATCTGATTTGAATATCCAAGGCAAAAGTTTTTTCTTTCCTGCACATCAGTGAAGGATTTAAAAGAATTGCTGAGAGGTATCTGCTCACTGAAATTCCTAAACTCACTGAAAGAGCCCATCAGTCTAACATTTTTTTTTTTTACTTCTAGTTTTTACAATACTTTACAGAGTATTAACTACTATATAGACAAATGATACAGTCTATCAGTTATCTGTTATATGATGTATCAAGAAAAAACCTGGTATATTACATTTATATAAAACTCTTCTTCCAGTGCTGAGCCAACTCTCACAGTTTCCCTGCAGCCAGAGAGACAATGATCCAAAGCATGAACAGTCTTAAATGCATTTACTTCCAGCAAGGGTTATGACCTGGTTTAACTATATCCTGGAGACTAGTCTGACTGCCAAGCGTGTCAGAGTTTGCAGAGTAGGTACCTTAATCCTCCAGGCCTTTCAATGATATCTGACACTGTATTCACTCTGTCAGAGCTAATAAATGGCCCAGAGGATGATCACCTTTAAATATTATAGCTGTTGAAAGTAAATTATTGATGGATATTACCTCATCTCTTTGAAGATAGCTTTTACTTCTATTGCATTAAAAAATAAATAAAATAACACATGAATGACCATCTTTTTTGGTTAAAGGAAAAAAAATAAATTGAAACTGTATACACTTTGTATATGGATGGTAATCTGAATTAGAATGCTATTTTTTGACATTTTTTTATTGTTGCATTTGATTTTGCACTGAATTCATATTTTTTTGTTCAAAAAAAAAGAGCATATATATGCTTTGGTGAATCATTTTGTGAATTAAATTTGCAAATCGTAAGTAGATACGGCATAGCTTAGTGTTAAAATGTTGACTTGTGGTGCAAAGTAGGCAGTTTCTTCAAGAGGGTGATTTTTCTTCCTACTGTGTATTTGGAAGAGTACAACCTAGGACTCAAGCTGTCATAAACACACAGGAACATTGGAGAAGGGAAAAAATGTCTTTCTTAGTGGCTATGAGAAAGAAGAAAATGGTTTGAGGCAGTCAGAAGCCCTAGCTTCACCTAAATTAGGAATACAGAGAAGAAGCAAAAACACTTCTCCTGGAAGCAGAACTAAGCAACTACCTTCTTGCTTGGCTGCGGGAGGAAACCTTAGGCTACGTATAGTGATGCAGTGAAGGGCTTCAAAGTAGTATTCAAAAACAGCTTACATACTGAGCAGAAAACCTACCTGATAAGAAAACAGGGAAGGAGAGCACCTCCCTTTTTTGGAGCTTACGTGCCTGACTCAGAGGTAGAGAAAAATGTAGCTTCACTGAGGATTCACGCACCACAATCCTTCCTTCCTGGCAGGCAGCCGCCGGCACGGTGCTTAGCCCTGGCACTGGGCAGTTTCCTACCTCTGCTGCAGTGGGCAGAGGCTGGAGCATGGGTGAGGGGCAGGGCTGTGCACTTAGTTGGGTATCGCAGGGGTGAACACCCAGCATGATGGGTTTTGCATACAATTGGTGGGGAAGCCTAGGAAGGGCACCCAGCTCTTCATCAGCTGTGGCATCAGGCTGCCTCATGGCCGTTCTTTCACAGCCCCAGGGACCTTGTATCCCTTCCAAGTCTCTCTGAAGCTCTTGAGATGTTCACACTCCCTACCATACACTGGGACTCAGAGCCAGCACATCCTGGAAGATGGCATGTGTGTCTGGGTGCTGCTCTGGGACGGTGCAATTCATGATTTTAGTACCAGAAGCACTGCTCCTTAGCACAGCTTAGAGAATCAAGAATTACATTTCTGTATTTCAGACACTACTCAGGAGGAATGGTCCTACAATGAACAACAGGAGTCCCAATAGGTGGAGAAATTTCCTCTTCCTCCCCTTCCAGAAGCAGAGCGAACCTGTGCTGCTCCTCCTCGTTGAAGGACACAAGGCTTGCATTCCACACTTCCCTGCCTTACCGAGACCATAGATCATTTTTATTGTATGTCATATGTATGTCATTTGTTAAGCACTGAAACAGACTGCGGCATTCAGAGTCAGAAGCTGCTGTAGCTGGGGTTTCTGTTCCCAAAACCTGCCCTCCTCCATCAGTCACTCTGTGGGACCATTTCTCCACTTCAAAGAGGGCTGAAGATGGAGAGGCATGTGAGGAATTTTGAGTTGTTAAATCACTTCCTTCCTCAGTTAATTCCTGCATCCTTGCAGCCACACTACATATAAATTAGGTTTGGGGGGCTTTTTTAAAGTGCATGGCGTCTTTTTTAAAAAAATTCTGAGCTCATTTCTGAAGCAAACCTGTTAGTTCTCTCTAAAAGAAAACATAAACAGACCATTTCATGCCACGGTCTACTCCAGGCCAGAGTATTTGGGTGTAAATCACACCAAGTTTGGCTTCATTCATTGGTGACGATCTTGTAACACAATCCCAGCAAGCACTGGGAACACTGGTCAATCCCCTTTCCACACCTGGGCAGTGTAACACATACCATTGGCACCGTATTACACACACACACCTTTCCTGTGCACTGCAGCACAGACCTTCCAGCTGCTATGTGGAAATCATTGTAGCGCAGGAGCAAAGAACAACCAGCCAGGACAGAAGAAAAGAAAATGTAATTCCACATTAGAGATGTATATCTAAAGGTACAGAAATATAGAGAGGGGTGTGTGTGTATATATATACATCCTCAAGCATAAGCCGGATATTTTCATGAGGAGGCTGTACTTTAAGAAGTAGCAGAAGCACTATTTCACATTTAGATGATGAAGAGATACCACGTTTGCAGTACGGCTGTATTTAACAAAGCTAGGCACTGTGTTGCTGTTCTAAAACAGGGGTCTGAGACGTGGGCAGCACCTGCTTCCTCTTCATCTCTTCTCCTGTTACTGCATTATATACAGAGAGTAATTGCTGGTCTCTCTGCCCACTTCCCTGCTTAATACACAGATGGCCAGGCCTCGTACCTACGGCTTGTGCTTGGATCAGTGGCCACAGGACTTGGTGTTGCAGTATTTCAGGTGCCTTCCATGGAAAAGCAGCTGTTAGGTCTCGGTGCTAGAGGGGCACCCAGAGGAGACTGTGAAATGAGTGTGCAGCGTGGGTATGGTCAGTCTGCTCTAGCAGGAGCCAGTCCCAAGCAGTTAGGGCACCAGACCCTCTGTGCCCTGGTTTGGCCTGAGAACAAGCAATGCTCCCTTGGACAAAAGCCTTCAGCAGTGGAGATGTAGCCACAGAGAGCAATAGTTCAGATACTCAGAGCTGCCCTCTGAAGGTGTCCATCCCTGTCGATGTGATGGGGAGTCTAGAGTAGCCAGCAGATAACAAAGATGCCACAAGTGGTTGAAGAAATATTAGCTCCCACCTCCCTTCTTGGCGCACTGCCTGCGTAGGCAGGCAGGTCAAAAGACTGATAGAAACAGAGCAGAAATTGCCTCTTCATTTTTTGACTGCCAATGGGCAATTTATAGGCAGTTGTGATGGATTGTCAGAATAGTCTACCCAAGGTTGTGTATTATTAATTAATCAGACAACTAAGCAGCTCTTCACCATTACTTCCTATGATATATTTCTTCTGGTATCCTAGGCAATTACCTTCCAGAAAGAGAGTAATATAAGCTATGGTGCCTCCGGACACCTCTTTCCCACCATTTACTTGCCACAAGAGATTAGTTACACACATCTCCAGCAAGGCTTTCCGTTCCTCATATGTATATATTGTACTCTGTTTGGCACATCTGCTCTGGTCTCTCCCCTCAGTTTTTTTTTAAGATGTTAGAAACAGCAAGGCCTTATCCCTCCTCACAATCTCAAGGCAAGTAAAAATAACTGCTGCCCTACCTCCTGGAGACTGATCTGGATACCATTATCCCACATTTCTTCCCTTTTCTCGCATATCAGTACAAGCCCCAGTACTCCTATTCCCATCTTTGAAACACAGGTGAAACATTGAAATGTTTTTCAGGATCATAGTACTGACTTTAGGCATTTCTCAATACCTGCAGGAAGAGGCACTGAGTTCAGGATTTGACATTCCCTTTACCATAGGATCCAGGCCCCTGACTTTCTAGGTAGCAGTTCTCAGTTAGGGCTGGAGAGTGCTTGAAGGAGGGTAAAAAGACACAAGGAACCACATTCAAGGTTGGAAGCTGTTGCTTCCCTTTGGATAACATCCTACCCATCAACAGCTCTGGGCGAAGCAGCGGTTCCTGGCTCTTGCTGCCTTCCTGCAGGTGCTCTGGCAAGCCACCACAGGTCAGTCGACCGGCAGGAGCTTGCCTTTCTGGGCTGGTGGCTCATGCACCAGCAGTCTGCAGCGGGGTTGGAAGAACCAGCCGGGAAATATTGCCCTGCTCAGTGTGGTCCATCAGCTACGCCTTGCCTTGGTGCAATGCCTCCTGGCATTGTGGAGCACGCTGCTTGTTCCAAATGCCGCTCTTTGGCTAAAAAATGAGACAGGGTGGTATTTGCTACGCGTCACCCATCTCTGAGCACAGGGGATAGGGGATATAGCTCATGTGAGTGTGGGAAAGCACTTGGAGTTGAATTTGTTGTCTTAAGGCTAACGAATCAGACCAAAGAAAGCGTATCTATCTCAGATAGTTCAAACAATGAAATTCTGAGCATCAGTCTCCAGGCTTCCTAGAAAATAGTCTTCTGGTCACTTCTTCAGCTGTTTTTTACCATTTATGAGAGTATATGCTTTTTTGATGAATAATTCAGCACTTACATTTATCACAGAGCATTAGGCTCCCAGAGGAGTTCAGATGTTCTCAAACTCCCAGAGCAACCTGAAGAATTCCCTCAGGTCTACCCTCCTTTAATGTCTCCAACCTAATATTTAATACATGAATGACTTAAAGATTGTTGAAAATTATCACAAATGCAATAATATCCTCAAGCTTAGAAGGATCAAGGTTTTTTAATCCATATTATTGAATTCCCAGCAAAGCATTTTTTTTTTCGCTCTTGCTTTTTCAGACTTGTAGTAGTGATATTGTAACTTTTACCCTATGGCTGCTTTAAGTTTGCTTTGATATCTTGTTTGAATTGATAGGCTGTTCGTAAGACCAAAGGAAAAGGGTAGCTAGATTGTCATCCTCAGACTAAGTGAGGAGACAGTGAGCCATTTTCAGGTAGCAATACTTTTCTCATTATGAATCTGAGTTTCTCATTTCTCTCTCAATATCAAACAAGACTAGCTTTGCTACTTTTACTGGTTCTTTTGAGCAATATTGTACTTTGCCTTATATACAACAGATTAATATTGAAATACATTCAAGATAACCGGAGGAAGGGGACTCATCACCCATCAAAAAAATAGTGCAGTAAGTGAAGACCAAGGTTGCCCTAAACTGCACTGAAGTTCCTCTACTGCTGTGCTATCATTTCTTGAAAGGGACTGCAGTATCACATTCAAGTTCGGAGGCTCTGGAGGAGAGACACAGGGTCTCCAAACTCAATTCTTCAGTTAGAAGCTCAGGCAGGGTGAAATCATGCTTGTTTGCATCTCTGCTAGATTTATTCAATCTGAGACAGAGCAGAAGCACTGCCTAATATTAAGGTTTCTTGCACCATGTCCTGCTCAGCCACCACAGCAAGTCTTTCCTTGGGCATTTCTGTCACTGCTGGGAAAAGAGCGATGTCATCACGAAGGAGATTTACCCTGTTTTTAAAGACTACTGCATTGGCCTAATTGTAAGAGATGATAATAAAACTTACATTACTTCACTGGAAAGATAAAATAATTTTTTTTTTTTTTCCTGAGAAACACAATACATAGGCCTTACGCTCCAGCAGCAGGCTTGCCTCATTTCTGCAATAAGTGTAGAAGAGCATTGGAGGGTGTAAAAGGCAAATCCATGCCACAGGGCTAATCAGCCCCGTGCGGTACCAAAAGAGTGAGGCTAATATTGTATGGGAAATCTGCTGTCGCACCAGCACCGTACAGTCTCTGCCATGACACTGGCAGTAGGGCTCCTCTGGACTGGGACTGGGTATTCCCACTGGTCCGCCATCTGAAGCAACCCTGTGCTGGGATCTGCAAACTTGTGGGGGAAATTTAAGGTAGGTTTCTGGGTGTACAAGGACTCAGAATTAAAGGATGGATGGGGAACTGTGAGTCTTCAGCCTACATTATAGGGAGAGCACAATTAAATCTTTCTAACTTTTTTGTTGAGATTCTTCTGACTTAAATTCCCAGCAGCACCTAGTATCATAGTTTGTATTTATGAATACAAGAAGTACCCTCTGTGTTATTTAAGCTGAAGCAGCTCACTGTGCACCGGCCAACACCGCTGCCTTGTTAGAAACATGCAGGGGGGTAGCGACAGATGGCACTAAATAAAGCTCTGTGGGGTTTTGTACTTGGAGTACTACATGCTCTTAGTTTCCATCACCATCTGCATCAGGAAGCACATGAACTCGCTTCTTTTGTACACATTCAACTCGGTCATAAATTTTTACAGCCAAGTTTACTGAACTTTCTCATACAAACGCTGCAAACAGAATAACAAAGCACATGAGTTCATGTTTCAAAGGTGACTCACACCAGCAAGCAATTTATCAAGGGATCTTTCGCCGGCCTATTTTTGGTCCGCTCGCAATGCGCACGGCCTCACTGAAGACTCCCAGGTGCTCTTGCTCAGAGCGATGCGATATGGTGGGGATTGCCCTGAAACGAGTGAATGTGCTCATTAAAAATGATTTCTGGTACAAGAAGGAGACAAGTGGCAGTTAGAACGGCTCCTTGTTGTGACCCTTCTCCTCTCTGCAGAGGTAGGATGCGCAAATGTGGCTCAGAGTAGTAACTTGTTCTTAGAAAGCATGAGTGCAGGCTGGAGAGAGAGGAAGGGTTTTTGGTTTATGCTCTGTTCAACGTATGTATCTACGTATTTGACTTGCATAGCTCAAATTGCCCGATGATACTCAAAAATTTGCATTTGTGAGTACACAAGAGGAATGGCCACCGGATAATCAATTTAATAAAATGTGGCATCTCTGTGGGTGGATTAAAATGTAATTAAAATGGGATTTCTCTTTTAAAACTATTCCTTTAAAATACATGTCTTCAGATGGTAAAACTCAGCGTAAATTGGGATGGGATATGANCATTTGTGACTACACAAGAGGAATGGCCACCGGATAATCAATTTAATAAAATGTGGCATCTCTGTGGGTGGATTAAAATGTAATTAAAATGGGATTTCTCTTTTAAAACTATTCCTTTAAAATACATGTCTTCAGATGGTAAAACTCAGCGTAAATTGGGATGGGATATGAAACTCTCTCCTCAGGATGCCAGATTAAGCGGTGGAAGTAAATGAAAACAGTTCAACTTTCCATTAAGGTTTTTTTTTACTTTTACACTACGTTCATAGATTTGATTTACTTTTTCCTAGCAAAATTAAACAAAGTGGACAACCTGTCACGTGTCACAGATTTCCATACCAAGTGAGGAAATTAATGCACTGTATATGTTATTTAACTGTTTAAATACGGATTTCACTGGCAAATAAATGAAAACAGATCCTTTCATGGCTATAAAGGTGCATCAGATGTTCTAACCGCTTGTTTGTAAGTCACTAGGCTCTGCACTTGAAACACGAGGTTTTGTCTCGTGGTTGCACTACTCAGTTCGAAACTCAGAGACAGCTGCATATGAAGAAGTTTTAAAAACATTCTTAACAATGTATCTTCCATTCCTGTTTTAAACAGGAATGACTGTTTCTACCTATTTTATTGCTTTGGAATATTTTAGTTTGTATAAACGACCACTAAAGTTGCTAACAAAAAGCCCTAAAGCATGATGATTACTGCTAACTTTCTCTGCTTGCCCCTTTCGTCAGAGCGTATTTCTTCCAGAGAAGCATTCTGCCACAAAATGGAAAAGCTGAAACTTCCCCTCTCTAAGCCTTTTAAAAGGGAGGTCATAAATGTTTTATATTGCATCTCAGCGTATTATGCTGCTTCCCCAGGAGGCCAAGTGTTCAATACGCAACTCTGAAAATGCTGTAGGTTAGTTACCTGCTTCCTCATTTACTGTCTGTGTGATCATAACATCCCTTACACTAACCACGCAGTAATGAGTCGTAAGGAGAGTAATGTCTCTGGCTGTACGAGTACCTCTCTTAGAGACTATTACATTTGCAAATGAAGCGATCTTTCTGTCACTGGTATTTTTTTTACATCTTGTCGCTGCTGATCAGCATGAAGAGTCTTTACAGAGAACTCCCATTTCCATCCTAAGGGTCTTCTTCTATGGTTGTTACATATTAAAAAGAAACAATTTAATAAACTAGTGAACCTCTCTCCCTGAAAATCTGTCTTTTACTCTCTCTCCTTAGAGACACAAAATTCCTGGTAGTTTTACACCAAAATGGCCAAGCACATTATGCATTGGCCAGATACAGGAAGAAAGTGAGTTTTAAATTTTTTTCAGGTTTTTTTTTTCTTTTTAATGTTCTACTTTTTAACTGGGACTGAGAGCACAGCTCTTTCTAGAGCAAAAAGAGAGCCCTGAGTGAACATACTGAGCTCTGAGCTTATGAGTGATGCCCACCATGCAAGTGTGGCAGAGGACTCATCTCCTGTGTCAGCCTGACAGTTCCTTCCGGAAAACCAGGAGCTGCCCTCGCCTGCCTTTCTGTGATCCCAATAGGCAGCTCTCCACCTCCCATGAGACCTAACTGTGCAGCACAACCTCCAGATCTGATTCCCTCTCACTTTTCCCACGTTAGGCTCTGTGCTGATATTTTTATTATCAAAAAACCAATTACTTTGTAGAGGGCTGGCACAGATTTCGGCCATGATATTTGCAACCTCTGGCAGTCAATAAGGAACTGAATCGTTATAAATACACGCTAGATACAGTTGTGATCACGGTAGGGAGAACTTTCACTGTTCTGAAAGTGACAGGTAAAAAGTAATTTGATGTTACTGTTCAAATTTTAATAGTCTTTGTTAAGCTTCAGAGTTAACATCTACAGCTATTAATGAGGATGCCTCCCATCTCTTAGAATTACCACTCGGAAACCCCTCTGTCTGCATTTGAAGGTGACCTCTGTAACTGTAGAAGTGAGGTATTAATGAAAGCTAATTAATTAACTAATTCATGGAAGCTAATTATGCAGGAGCTTAAAAGGAGTTGTCGAACTACATATTGTGGTTGTATTACCACATTAAACATTGAGCTCTGACTTGTGTAATCAGACAATATCTTGCTGATGAAAAGGGATAGAGAAATTTATCGCATTTCACAATATTATTTCTTTAATGATAAAGTTTGGTTTAATGAATAAACCTTGTACAAAAAATACCTATAAATGAGGAATAACAGTTTAATATTTGTATAAATAAAAATACAGTTTTTACACTTTCATTTAATAAGTACTTTGCAAATGCTACCAGTGAAAAACTCTAGTGAAATACGAACTGTACCTTACAGCATGAAGTGCTGTTTCACATAGTTTTGGAAAAACACTATTGCTTTGGGTGAAACAAGCAACTTGGAACAGGCACAACCATTTTCACAAAGAGGGACAACTTGAGGTGTTACTAAATCATAGAATCATAGAATTGTTTTGGATGGAAAAGGCCTTTAAGATCACCAAGTCCAACCACTAACCTAGCACTGCCAAGTCCACCACTAACTCATGTCGCTGAGCACCACATCTGCACGTCTTTTGAATACCTCCAGGGATGGTCACTAACACTTCCCTGGGCAGCCTGTTCCAATGCTTGACAACCCTTTTGGTGAAGACTTTTTCCCTAATATCCAATCTAACCCCCCCCCGGCACAATTTGAGGCCAACTCCTTTTGTTCTAGCACTTGTTACTTGGGAGTAGAGACCAACCTCCTTTCTGGTAGCTGTAGAGAGCGATAAGGTTTCCCCTCAGGCTCTTTTTCTCCAGGCTAAACAACCCCAGTTCCCTC
>VZSC01004874.1:719869-735065 GCA_013398225.1 Steatornis caripensis
AGAGGGCCCTTCCAACCCCTACCAGTCTGTGATTCTGTGATTGTATGAGCCTTAGGGCTTACTGGGGCCTTCAGGTGATATGAAAGTCTAAAAATCTGACATAAATTACACAATTAGAGGAGTATACTAATCTTATTTTACTAAGAAAGTACTAACAATTGGGTTTAGCAGCTCATTGTATTAAACATCTTTTCTAGTGATGAGTCAGAAGAATTATGAGACAAATTACAATCCGCTCTCACAGAATAGAAAGTACTATAAGTGAATCACCTGCTCTCTCCAAGCCTTCCTCGTCTCTCACGAATTAAAAAGTATCATTGGTGCAACATGATCATAAGAAAATGTACTTGAGCTGTTTCAAGATAATTGAGGTGCAGTGTCCAAAGAAAGCATATCTAGCTGTTTTCCTTTGGAGCAGACTCAAAATTAACAAGACACAATACAAAAGGCTTGGGAAAGCCATCGTCTGCCTCCTGCTGCTGTTTGCTAAGGCTCTTTTAATTGTAAAAAGAACCCATGGCTTTGTGCTTGTGTTCCTCCAAAGTTCAGGACAAGCCTATTTTGCTGGCCAGGAATATGAATAGCCTGCTCAGAGAAATCATCTGCTTTAAGCATTGGATATACCTTTCCGAGCACTCATCTACGTTCAGAAGCTCCCACTGAAGCCTATTACAGTTCCATACACAGAACCAGACCTTGGGAAGTTCAGCTCTTTTGAGGAGGGTAATGTAACATGGCCAGCTGGAAAAAAAAAAAACAAGGAGGAATGGAGCAGCTGCACACCTGCCTCGCTCAGATGCCTGCTACTAAGTGCTGCTGTGTACTCAAAAGAGCTCAGCTCCTGTGGAGAATAAATATTTGTTACAGCTAACAGACATCTTTGCATAAAATTAGCACATTTGGAAGCATGTGAAAGAAAATAAATGAAAGAGAAGCAGTACAGTATTTATGTTATTTTGATACAAATACTTCAAAGCAAACTAGCCACAGTCCTTAACACTTACTGGGCCAGAGCATCTCTCTGCAAGGGGATCCCTTGGCAGAGGTTTCTGTGAAGTCTCTTGAACAGATCTTTTCATCGACTTGTTTATTAAAAGAACGCCCACGATCCGTTTTGCTGCTGTCCTTCTCCACAGGGAGTTTGTTATCAAAACAGGTGCTGTGATGGCTGATGGGCTGGGCACACCTGACTGTCCCCAGGAACGATGGAACGGCTGGGCTGGACTTTGACAAGGAGCCTTTGGCAGGGGCCAATGTTGTTCAAATGGGAATGGATCCCGGCAGAAAGCCTATTTCTGGTACAATCTAAAGCATCTGGGATGCTTTCATCCTCTTTCACTGCGGTCTTTTCACAACTTCATTCTTGGCCACTAAATAGGATTTTTTTTTAAAATTATTTTTGTAGCAGAGTTCTGTCCTGTATTAGTTTTTTAATATTTTCTTGAAGAATTGTTATGGAAAATAACGAGGATATCTTTTTGTTGTTGTTGTTGCTGCTGCTGTTGTTGCTCTTGAAAGAGGCAGCCTCTCCGGCAGAGGAAATTCTCTTGGAAAGAGTTCTGTATTGCCACAGCTAGACTTCTACACAAAGGAATGCATTTAAAGCCAACTCGGGTGTCTCTGCACCGAACTGGAGGCTCCCTACCCCCAGTTTAACACGCAGTATTCAGCTGTCTGAAGAAGAATTCTTAGGCCTCTCTCAACTTGTCTCATTTAAAAATCTCTTTCTTGGCAGAGCCCTATTATAACCTTGAGTACTTTGTGCCTAGAAGGTGCTATTTACTCCATGCTAAGAAGGAGGAGGCTCAGGCGTTTAGGGGATTTGTTACCCTATTCTAAAAGCATTGGTGCTGTTAAAGCAGTAAGTGTTATTGGGGAACTAACAAAGAAATTGCAGTGTATCAGTCTGCACGGCACTACCATTATTTATTTTGCAGAAGCATTTGGATGCTCCTGACAGAGAACAGCAATTCAATGTGCCAGGCAATGTGGAAATACAGAACAAAGCTACTCCCTGCTCCGAAAGTTCACAATAAAACATGACGGCATGCTTCTAAAAACATTGTTCCTAATGTATGTAGAACATCTACCTATTCCTATTTTACAATACTTTATTGTTGAGTTATAAGGTCATCATCCGACCTCCACAACTCCTCATTTTTGCAGTATTCACAAGTTCTACCTTTGTAGTATCCACAAGTAAAAATGAAGTTGCAAACGAAATCAGGGTAAGTATCCTGCCGTTTTCTTCCCTTTTTCAAAGGCTGTCCTATGTGTTGCTACTTTGTGCTACCAGGAAACTGGCAACTGTTGGGCTAAAGAGAGCTCCCATGAGCGCCTAGTAAAAATTACAACATAGAACATTTTCCCGGTCACTGCTAGAGCTCTGCCTCCTCGAGTAAATATAAATTATCTCTGCCAAGAATGATTGATCCCTAGGGCTCAAGAAAATACCTCTGAAGCTCCTGTTCTCCTTGTTGGAGCGCCCCAGGTCACACCATGGGTCAGGCAGTTTCGTGATTCTGGAATAACGACGGAGCTCTAGTCCTCCCCTGTAACCAGTCTGTACAAAACAGCCACAAAGCCAGGATAACTGGCCACAAAAGGATCACTGGCCCTGCAGAGAGACCTTCCAATATCCAAAATCGTTCATTTGCCAGCCCACAGACAGTGTAGTGGCCCCCAATGCAGGAAGGCCAAAGAGCCATTACGTGATGTCCGACATGGCCTCCTTCCCTCTGATGGCTCTTGAGAGTTCCAAGGCACTGGCGTAATGCAGGGGCCTCTCTCCTTTACAGCCCAGCAAATGAGCAATCCAGGACAAAAGCAACACCACATCTTAGGTCATCTTTCACAGAGGTGTCCTCACTCCCCAACTGCATTTGAAGATGGAGACAGGTTACAGGAGCAGGACGTAACACCCGCACAACGCACTAACCATACCGACACCCTCTCATGAAGCATGACCGCCCACTCTCCCATTGCCGAATTGTATTGTTTCTTGGTAATTATCCTGTCGGTTTTGACAAGAAAATTCAAAAATATCCCAGTCCCTTGCTTTTCTTTCTCTGAAGGCATACCATCAGAGCTACACAGATTTTAAGGAGAAGAAAAAAAAAAGTGTCAAAATATTGGCAGCATCTTCATGCCGAAGAAGCAATAAAAACAAAGTGAAGGCATAGGAGTATTTCGCGCTAAGCTATTCACCCAGGATAGGTTTCTGTCTGACTGTTTTACAAGTTATGAATTCTAAAGCTACTCACAAGACTTAATAGATGCTAAAAATTGCTATGCTAACCGGCGCTATCATTCCTGTTATCAAAACTGCTTACTGCAGAACTTTACTGCAAGAATTAGTTCTAAAACATTAGACTCTTATTTCTTTTATCTAAAAAAACCTGTGACCAAAATATAAATACCTTTTAATTAGCATTGTTTGTAAAAGCCTGCACAATGAGATAAAACTGAAATACTAGTTTCCAGGAAGAACTGCATGTCGAGCCCCATCTGTATATAGGGAGCATATATAAAATCTGTAAGAATTTTAAAATGTATTATATAAATGTTCATGTATATATATATACATGCATGTACATATAAAAATTCAAAATGTATAAAATGAATTTTATTTATTTGTGTCATTATGAGGTGAAGATATGAAGAACAAAAGGGATGGAGATGTTTCCCCTTGTTTTTTAAAGGCAGTGAGAGCAATTCACAAGATGACTAAGTTGCGTGCACATCTCCTGTTTACCTCGTATTCCTCATGCACTTAAACTGCAAAGCTCAGATCAGCACATGGTAAATTTCGGCTGATGCAGAAAAGACATTAAAACCAACCCTGAGGTGCAAATATTGTGTGTCCAGGAAGGCAAGAGGATGAAATTCATGTCCTTTTAGCTGGAGAGTGAGACACTGCTCAGTCAGGGTAATGCAAGCTATGGCAGTACCATCTGCCTTGATAAACTGAAATTACAGTCAGGAATAGACCCTCTGTGTGCAATACAACTGTACCTGCAATGGAATGANTGGAGAGTGAGACACCGCTCAGTCAGGGTAATGCAAGCTATGGCAGTACCATCTGCCTTGATAAACTGAAATTACAGTCAGGAATAGACCCTCTGTGTGCAATACAACTGTACCTGCAATGGAATGAGGAGGAGATGTAGCTGAGTGGCAGTTTCAGGTTAGAGAGTTCTTGTCTTCTGCACCCTGAGATAAGGAAGGAGAGGGAGAGGGAGAGGGAGAGGGAGAGGGAGAGGGAGCAGACAGCAGCNTGAAATTACAGTCAGGAATAGACCCTCTGTGTGCAATACAACTGTACCTGCAATGGAATGAGGAGGAGATGTAGCTGAGTGGCAGTTTCAGGTTAGAGAGTTCTTGTCTTCTGCACCCTGAGATAAGGAAGGAGAGGGAGAGGGAGAGGGAGAGGGAGAGGGAGAAGACAGCAGCAGAGCACCCCACAAGTTATTAGGGCACCCACATTTGAGAGCTTTGCATATGGTCTGCCCTCTCACAAAAACCAACATGGTAGCAAACTCACAGAACAGACTCGATGCAGAAGTGCAAACCGCAATTTGCTGTTGAAACCCTTTGCCCTGAGACCCAACTATATCATGACACTGAGGTTTCTGCTTGGAGTGTTGCTCCTGTTACTAAAAGCAGTAGGGATGTCTGCGAAGATCTAAGCTAAAGAATGCTTATGGAGGGAGTTTATTTACTGTAAGGTAGTTTAAAAACCTATTTAATTAGTAGGACCTGTATGACTTTTTTCACCATTTCTAAACAATAATTTTCCTAACAATTTCATCATGCTCCCAAATTTATGCACAGCTTATGTTCTACTTCCTGATGTGAAAGAAAATTTTAAGATTATTATATTCCTTTGGAAAGATGAACTTTTAGGACTAAATTAAAGAGGAGAAGAATGTACCTAACATTTTCTCCTGAAGCAGACAAAAGGCTTTTTGCACAAAACTTTCTCCAAGCAGCAGGTTTTCCAAAGGAACTTAGTCATCCAGGAATCAGGGAATATCACAAAGCTAATCAACCTTCTGGTTTAAGCACGAGGTGCTTTACCTCACTTACAACGTCTCTCAGAAACATAACGCAAGACTGCATACACTGTCCCTCAGCCAGTGTACACGCTTCCCTTGGGAGGGAAGGAGAGAACAAGTGCTTCATGCATTACTGGAAGGCACATAGTGCAGCGTAAAAATTATGGGAAGAAAATGTATAGCACATTCTGGCAGTTATATTTTCTGGTGACCTAGATTAAATGTTGGTGTGTGAATTAGCCATGGGTCCAACAATGCAAAACTGTGAATAAACCTAAATAACCCAAACCTTCTGAAAGAAACTGTATCTTCCTCTACTTCAGCATCACTAACGTTGCCACATCGTTATTCCGTGAGGGCAAAAAGGACTGTCATTACAGGAGATTTTTGGCACTAGCACATTTCTTTCTTAAAGAGTTTGTTCTGTCAAAGATCTTCCCTTATTTCCTTCTCCCCTTTGCATGGCAGAATAATAGAAAATTAGATTGGATGGATACTGAGCAGCATTGCTGTGCTACTCATTGGTCTCTTTGCACTGAAGACTGCCTCTGCAAATTTCTATGTTTAGTATCCAGTGTATAGTAACAGTGTTGAAAGTACAATAACTAAGAAATATGTGAAGCCAATATATTTCTGTGAAAATATCACATACAAAATTTCTTGAATTCTCATCAATAATGAAATCAGTAACTATTATTATTTTGAGAGATATGATTTACATTAACCAGTTGTTGCTTGCTCCATTTTTCCTTCTAAACCACAGAGGAGACATACAGTTTTCTGTGAACTATTACACAACCCGTATACAAACAAACCTGCAATTGCTGTGGTGGAGGTGGTGCCTCACACCCGTATCCAAAACCTTTCGGATATCCTATATTCTATATCAACGGCTAAATAAGCAGGGCAGTTTGTATAGCTCTCTACAGTGACTAGTACTCGGTTTTGAGTCTTCTCCTGCCAGTTAAAACAATGATTCTAGCCGGTGAAAGCACGAGTACCATCTACTCTAAGCTGGTGCACCACAGCATCACCTATGTGTGTCTGAAATAGGTCACATCAATCCATGTTACTCAGTGTCATTTATCAAATCCTATCTGCTGTCTCTGTGATTGCGATCAGAAAAATTGCTAAAACTACAAAATCTAGAGAGCTTTATTAAGAACAACAGTAACCCCTACTGGATTGTGACTGTCTCCCTGGAAACCTAAAACACCTTGCACTGCTTCATGGAAAAGGCATAGCCCGCGTAGCTACGATGGAGAACAAGTCATCCCTCTGCTTGCAATAAATTTCAGTGTCATCATTTCTTGGATTATATTGGAAATACTGCTGAATTTACACTCAAGCTTGCTGAAAGACATCTGTCCTTTGCAAATTCAGATTCAGAGCATTTTTTTGTTATGAAGTTACAAAACCAGGCTTTTGCCAGCTAGTTTGTTTCTGTGTTAAAAATTACAAGTACTAGAACGTATTCCTGTATGTGCCTGAAAATAAGGGCCTTCATATATGATTACGAATCTAAACACATTACCACAATCTGCTGAACGCACGTCCTAAACTCATCCGAGTCCTCTCCAAGCATATTAGGGCATGTGTGGGGCTGCAGGAAGGAGGAATCGGAGCACATAAGCTATGGTAATAGAAATCTCCCAGTCTTGTAAACAGCGCATATATCAGTATCACAAATTCAGCATTCCACTTCTTTCTGTGTATATAGCGTTTCTGACAAATGAAGAATGTGTTAGCAGAGCTATTTTCAGTGACATTTTACTATCCCGTCAGAAAAGTTCGGGCAATGTTTCTGGAAGTTTTTTCCTAGGCTATTGCCTCAAAGTAAGATCTCCTTTTTCATTACTGGAAATCAGAATCAGAGCTCCTCTGGGCTACCACAGAAGCTTTCTGGTATGCTGGAAAACTAAACAGAAAGGGACAAAAAGGAAAAGAGAAAACCTGAATGAAAGTCTAACAACCGATATAACCTCAATAATTCACTGCTGTTACTTGATGCTTTTACATTGCCAGCACGAAGCATACGCTGCATTCTGTTAAAATGTATTTGACATTTGATAACGTCAATTTGACAAATGAGTTCTTCGTTGCATAAATGCCCGTGATTTCATGTAAAGTTACCCTGGGCTATGCCATGAATAAAATTTCTACTAGAACAAACGGAATACGTGAAGTAGACTCTGGACAGATACTAAGACATATTAGTCCTAAGATAAAATCAAGGGCAGATCGATCTCTCATGTGTAAAGTCAAACATCCTTCCGTGTTAGGTGTCCTAAGAATGTGAAAAAAACAATAGCAGCAAACAACTTTGACACAAGACTAACCAAGTTACCAGCTATGCTCCTGGGACAGCCCCAAAAAAATCACTCCATCCTATTAAAATTTCAGACGTCTGCACTAGCAATCTATGAGAAGACGAAATTCCACCCCTTCCCTTTGTCTTTCCAATCTGAATATTTTCATTTTAAAAGTTGTAAGAATAAAAGATTGTGCCATCAGAATGCTTTTTTCTCTAGAGTTCACCCTTCATTCTCTGTTTCAGCAGCACTTTCCTTTTTCTTTTCTCTCCTTGACAGTAAGAAAATTCACACCATCAATAATAACAGTACCTCTATATTTCACTACGTAAATATGTAGTTGAAGACTTTAAAACACAGTTTGACCTGGTCATTAAAAACCTGAAAATCCATTACTGTTAAATTTAGAATTGGCATCTAACTCGAATATCAATACCGCATATATTACAAACCAAAAAGCTATCAAGTATGTCCATCAATGTCCAAAATAACAAGAATGATTAAAACACAATCCCTTATATTCACTGACCGAATTTCTTTCTGAAGAAATTAATCAGGCTACCTAACAGAAGTTGCTTTTTCACTATTCTGTCATGCAAATTCAGAGCACAATCATCAATTTGAGCTATAAAGAATACAACTATGCCTTTAGCAAAGACCTCAATATCTGTAAGGATTTACAGTAATTAAATCAACAGGGTGAATATAGAACACTTATAAGCAATCTGGTAAATATTTTATTGTGGTTTTCTTCAAGAATAATTTTTAATTAAGAAATAAAACTTCAATCTGAAAGTTACAGCAGTTTCTTGCACATCTAAAATTTCTAGAATAGTGAAACATTCTAGAACATGAGATGTCTAACATTTTCATCACTGTATGCACTCAAACAACATTGCTAATTTATTCAGATGCTTTCATGCATAATTACTAGAAAACACTGATCTGTTACTCTGTAAGTCTATCAACAGAAAGGAAAAGCTGGGGAAAATATAAATAATTGCAAGTATTAAATTAACTGCAACATTAATACACTCCCCAAAGTACCATTTTCATTTTCTTAATCATTCCCTTTTTCTATTTAGGCTAACATTAGGAATGCAAGGCCTGATTTCAAGCCTTGCCTATGCGACAGATGACTGCTAGCATAGCAAGGTTGTCCAAGGATGTGACAACACATAAAATCTAACACCGTTGAGAAAGCAAACCCCCCTTTTAAGGACATACTCACGCTGCAAACCCATGTTCCTACTTCGAAAAGCCTGGTGGGCTTTTTTCCCAGGGTGGGAGAGGAGTGCTGTTAGGTTTATCGTATTGGTACCAAGCAACACTTTTCTGCTCCTGCTGTACTAACTCGGGAAGCTAGCAGAGTATGCTTCTGTTTCAGCAAAGGATCCTCTGCTCTCACATGGCTTATGTCTCTTTTTCTAAGCACGTGTGAAGTATTTAATAAATGTTACACTCCCCAAACGGACTGCTCTCTCTTCTTTGGTGGGCTTTCACTGCTTGATTATAAGCCGAGGCCTTTGCAGCTAGTAAGCAGTACGTTTGCAAAAAAGGAGCATTAAGATATGGGCCCGATCTAGTCATCATTAAATCAGCAGGCGCTGAATTAAATTCAATCTTCTATTATATCCCACAAAAATGTCACAGTGGAAACACCTGCATTACAAATATTACAGGATGTGAGTCCACTTGTTAGCAAAATGTTTCTATTTATAGCAACAGGAAGAAATTAGCGCTGTATCCATAAAACACGACCAGAATCAATCAGCAATTGCTCCCATTGCTAGCACTGTGATTTCCAGTGCTGACCCATTACAAAGGGATATCTCCGTTTCCTTTACAAGCTTCTCCCTTCAACCTTCTCTCATAGAATATAAACGTCATTTGGAAGCTTGAAACGGAAATGTTTTCCTTACCAAATGCTATTTTCCTTCATCATGTTCTGAGAATGAATGGTTCTTCTTGAACATTCAGCTGCTAAAGAGAAAGAAAAAGTGCATATCAAATTCTCATTCTGTCCCCTTTGACAAAGGCTCTTTTTCACATTAACGCTTAAAGGGAAATGAAGACGCTAAACCTCAAAATACAGGTGAAGTCGGACCGATTTCTCTACCTGTGCAGATTCATGATACTCCTTTTAATGGATTTCTTGAGAAAATGAGGCGAAGAAGAAATTGTGCAGATGCATAAAGAGCAGAGTATACCACAGGGAAAATGCTGGTAAAATAATGAGAGTTAGGATCCTAGCACAGTCGTATTTTGAATATTTTGCCATGCCTGCCTTCAGTAACATCTCAGTCAACAATCGAATACAAGTCTGAACAGACTGCTTTGCTAGCTGGCATGTCACTGGGGATTGTCACCAGTGTTTAAAAGGTAAATTACCCTGAATGAAAAGATTTAAAGCAGTTGCGCAAAACTCCAAATCACTTTCTGCATGTCAAAATTATGGGTAATATTATGGCTTGCTGCGAATAAAAAGAAAAAATGTCGGATGATCTAATATAAAGCTACCTTGGACAAAGACAGATTTGGGGAATTTTCTGTTTCTTACCTGGCAACAGTGCTTATCCAAGGTACTTCAGGAAAATACATTAAAACTATGTCAATTCCTTGTGCTATTTTAAGAAAATTTTAAGCTTATTACATCTCACACTAGTTTTAAGAAAGCAGCTGAACCTTGCACACACCGTCCTTTCCACTTCTCAGCTGCGCAGCTTTCCCTGAAGACCTGCCCACTACTTCAGTCTAGGTGTTTTCTATGAAACATCGGTGACAACCGTGCCATGCAGATCTTTGGGGGGTTATGTATACAAAACACATTTTAGAGGCATTTAGTACTGCACGTGTTTTATTGAAGAATTAATGAATAAAACAGCCTTGCTGATTAAGCTGCTCTGGAAATGGTAATAATCGATTGAAATTTCAGGTGTCAAAGCAGAGTAAGATTATAAAATGTGTTTCAGAAGAATCCTTAAACTAATGTTATTTTAAACGTATACTTTTTGACCAAGTTCTGAAGCACTTTGGGAGCTACTTTCTAAATGTCTTCTGAGTACCACTGTAACTATTTCATATTAGGAAAGGAAAACAAATTTCATGCGCTGCTTATGGAAGGGGATTTAAGATCAAATGCACTGTACAAAACACCAAAGCGTTCACTGTTGGTCAAACACTGCAGGAGAACATTATTCAACACAATACTGACACATGCTAACTGTTACATCCTAATAAATACACACGTAAGCAAATGGCAAAACTTATTTTAAAGTAGCCATCATCAGGTCTCTAATAAAATTCTATTACAATGATGTTCTATGATATGAAAATAATAATAATAATAATAATCTTTAGAATAATAGGTGTAATACAACAGTTACACTTGCTCGCTATACAAATACTCGGTCCATTGGTGAGAGACTGCGATGAAAGCCGTTGCTCGTCCTTACACAGCTCTATAAATGCATGGCTGTTACATTAACACATCACGGATAATTGCTTTTACTGTAGTTACTTTAAAGTATCTGTTAACAAAACCCAAGAAATTGCCCAAGAAATGGCTTGGTTTGTACATATTTTGTCTATTATATTACAGGAGCATCTTAAGCAAGGATGACACTCTACTCCTCTTGGCACTGTACACATAAGTGTGAGTTGATAATCTCCGAAATGACCAATACAACAAAGCACACTGCATAGCTATTGTAAATTCTAGCTTCTTACATAAACTATCTTATGTAGATCAAGTACGAACGGTTTGCATAGTTGCACAGTAATATTTATTCACACTGGGGTTTTTATACTATTCCTAAAATATGGGCAGCTAACATTCAGAGGAGCAGTCTGCTTTTTAAGAATCCACAAACTTAATTCATACTCTGTTAACCAGATATCGTTCATACATTTAAATTACAGCAGGAGAAATAGGCTACCACTTAACTTACATTAATTGTAAAATATACTGATTTATCAAAACATTAATTGTACTTAATACTCTTTTTTTACTTTTGAGGGCAAATGTACAAAACTACATTAAAAAAACACTGCTATTAAATAAAGCCAATTTAAAGCAACAGAAGATGAGTCTGAACCAACTTGTGCTACTTGATTTGTCTGAAGTCGCAAAGAGAGAAAAATGTATTTGAATAATACTGATGCCCGAAATAGATTATACTTTTTCTGATAGTTTAAGGACTATTTTATATTTATGAGCTCTTACTAAAGGCATATATCCATGAGAAAACTGTCACTTTTGAAAGCAAAGAGAATTAGCCAATAATTCATAAAATTTTAGAGATGCTCAAGAGCTTTAAGTAACAGTGACCATGGAAAAAGCTCCACAGATATACTGACAGATACCACCTCACATTACACTTCCACAGTTAGTGTATTTTTTTTCATTAAGAATCTATAAATAGATTAGAAAAAGTGCATTAATTATTGATGGCCATTGGAAGGTTCTTGCTAACCTTTCCATATGTCATCAGAGTTGCATATTAAACAATGCATTTTTGAAGTTTTTCTTTGCATGCTTTATCTATTTACAAGAAAATGCATTCCCAAGCAAGTAATAAGCATGAGTAACATACAATACTGAAACACACCTGTTATAAGCTTTAAGACAAATGTAAAGTTCCATCAAGTTACTCGATGTAGATCTCTACAGAACTTCACGAGTACCGAGATTGTAAAATGAAACAGCAAGCACTTAATTTAATAAGCGCTGTATTGATTTACAAGCCTGAAGCTCGCCGACTACACGACTGAGCTGTATTTAATTTAGTTCAGGACATGAAAGTACATTTTCTTTTTTACAATAAACAATTCCATTCAGGTAAAACTTTCTTTAGCTTACAAACTCCACAGTTTCATTTTTTTTTTATTATTTGGTAGAGAAAACCTTATGAAAATTCTGTCAGCTTGTACCTTCCCAGCAAGGTGGATCCTAGCATCTGTCTCAATGTTTTGCCGTTGTTTTGAGAGAGCAGACCAGAGGTTCTGTCTCAAGTGAAACTGCTCTCATCGTTCATCAGTGTAATTCTCCTAGCACATTTCACAGAACTGTCAAACATTTACGTCTCCAAGCTACACATTTGTATAAAATTTTATTCAGGTTAGTACTGCAGGGCTATTACTTCAGAGCCTATGAAGCTATCCACATTCTTAGATGTCCATACATTTCTCATCGAACAGCAAACTTCAACACAACAGTTCTTGTAAGACTGTTTATTGAATTTAACAGTTCAGATGGAGTTCAGATGCAGTTTGTATAAAAAACCTCTCTTTTCACGTAAACTGCAATCAAAAATAACTTTACAAAATAGTAAGAGACTTACTGAGACTGTAAGTTTCCTAATACGTAAAACTATAAAGTATTTGTGCATGCTCACTGTTCGTTTTCCTTCTCTGTAACAGAGTTGTTGTTAAAAGGAGTTTATTTTTTTTTTAAATCTCACGGTAGTCTATGAAATGGAATCGTCATCAGAATTCAGATATACAAGATCAAAACTGGCACAGAAGAACATAACATTTTTTTCCCAAAAAGTTGAGGCAGCTTTTGTTGAATGGTGTCTGCATCGGTAATTTTCTTCTAAACTCTGGTGGCTTTGGAGCATCAGAATCCTTTTTTCCCTTTTGAAATCTTGAAAAAAAAATTCCCGTAAGTACAGACAGGTAAGGAGGAAAGAAGTAGCAGCTTGTTTCCTACATACAGCCCCATGCCATGCGCAGCTGCCCAGTGTCTCAAAACAAAATTGAACTCAACACCACAGGGAGGTATATCCCCCCTCATGTTACAAGCACGTCCCAGATTTCTCTGGGGAGAAGGAAGCAAGCATGAGGATAAAGCAAACGTCTACTTTTCATGCATAGCTACTGTGCGCTGCGGCACTTTGTCAGACATCCGAGTTGGAGCTGAGATTTGTTAACCTGGGGTCTGCATTTATCTCGTATCTGTAGTGGTAGCCCTCCATGTGATCCCTACAGGCATCTCTGATGTTGTGCATCCACTTTTTGATTCCTTTTCGGTTCAAGTACAAAACCAGAAGGAAAATGGCCCCGATGAGAGCCAAGACTATCCCTAGGAAGACATACGAAGTCTGTAGCTGGGAAGGCAGGTCTGTGGGCACGGAGCAGTTCAGGTCCGAGCTGCTGATCTTCAGCAGGGCTTTGCCCAGCATCTTGTCAGGGTAGGCGCAGGTCAGGGCTTCCTTGCCCTCCACTTGGTCGCTCTCCTTGAGCCAGGCCACTAGGTCCTCTATGGCGCAGTCACACACCCAGGCGTTGCGGCCCAGGGCGATGCGCCGGAGGGCAGGCAGGCCACGGAACTGAGCCAGGGTGCCATTCCTCAGCACGCCCAGGGAGTTGTCGCTGAGGTTGAGGCTCTGCAGCTGGCCGAGCCCCTGGAAGGAGACGTTTCGCAGGCCCACCAGGGAGTTGTTGCTGAGGTCCAGCTGCCGCAGGGCAGGCAGGGCGGTGAACATGCCGGCGGGCAGCAGCAGCAGCCCATTGTCGGCCAGCTCCAGGCGGCTGAGGTTGTGCAGGGCGCCGGACTGCAGCATGGCAGCCAGGCTGAGGAGGACGCTGTGGTTGCGCAGGGCACCGCGGAGGGCCAGCTCCTCCAGCGGGCTGCCGCCCTCCCCGAAGGCCTGTGGGCTGAGCGAGACCAGGGGGTTGCCGCTGAGGTCCAGCTGCCGCAGGGCGGGCAGGGCCGCGAGGGCGCCGGCCTCCACGGCCCGCAGGTGGTTGCCGCTGAGGTTGAGGGCGCTGAGGTCGGTCAGGCGCTGGGCAGGGAAGGCGCCGGCCGGCAGGCGAGCCAGGCGGTTGCCGGTGATGAAGAGGTTGCGCACATAGGGCGGCAGGTCGGGGGGCACCGCCGTCAGGTTCCTGTTCACGCACTTCACCGTCTTGGCCGCCTCGGAGCACACGCAGAGGGCCCGGCAGCTGCCGGGCTGCTGCACCGAGCTGCAGCCCAGCAGGACGTGCAGCAGCAGCCCCAGGCAGAGCGCGCCGCGCCCCGGCATCGCGCCCGGCTCGGCCCCGCACGCAACTTTCCCCTCCGGGCGCCTTCGGCTCCGGGCGGCGCGGCGAGGCGAGGCGGCTCTCGCCGGGACGCTGCCTGCTCCGGGCAACCCCTTCTCCGGGGGCAGGTGCTTCCCCTCCGGGGCTGGCTCGGCTCCGCTTCCCGCAGCGAGACCTGCGGTAGGGGAGGAAAGGGAGAGGGCAGCGGCGGGGCAGCTCCGCTCGCTCGCCCGTCCGCCCGCCTTCCCCCGGCCCCGCGCCTCGCCCCCCGCCACGTGGTGCGCCCGGGCGGCCTCGGCCCCGAGGCGGCGCGGGGGAGCCCGCCGAGGAACAAGTTTTCCCCCGCTTCCAGCTCACGCCGCCTCCTCCGCACCGGGCCGGCGGCTCCGCGGGCGGGAGTACGGAGGGGACGAGAGGGTCTCACCCGGCGCCCCTCACCGCGTCCCGCTGCTTCCCCGCCGGCCGCCCCCGCGCCGGGGCTCTCCCGTCCGCTCCGCCCCGCGGGCGGTACAAACTCCCGCCCGCAAAAACCCACTGCGGAGCGGCGCCGCGCCCCGTCCGCTCCGGCGCCGCGTCCCTCACCTCCCGCCCCGCGTCCTCAGCAAACTCCGCCGGCGCCAGCCGCCGACTGCCCCCGACCCCGCCACCAACTCCGCGCCCACCCTCGCCACGCCTGGTCCTGCCTCCGCTGACAGGAGAAACCAACCGCCGCCCCGGCCGGGGGGAGCCGCCGGCCGCGCCTGCCCCGAGGGGCGGCCCCGCCGCTGCTCGCGCCCCTCCCGTTTCCCGCCCGCCGCCCCC
>VZSC01004874.1:745130-783199 GCA_013398225.1 Steatornis caripensis
GAGTGCAGCTTCTCAGAAGAGACTTAAACTAAAAAGCAAAGTTACTAAAAGAAAATTGGTTCTGTCCTGGCCCAAACCAGGACACAGAAAAGTAGCTTGATCACTTTCTTGCACTTCCAGTATTTCATTTATTCTTTCCAATCAACTTGTTCTCTCTGGCATGTTTAGACAAACTGCTAACTCCTGTACCTTTACAGAACCGCTGCAAGCCAGGAAACAGAGCCAGACAAGACAGGGAAAGAAAAAGGGCAAGATGCATTCATTTGTTCTTAACTGTTTTCAACCGAAACTCAAAAAGTATTACAAAGATAACCATCTATTGCTTTTACATAAAGCAGAGGTAGCTTTTATATATGCCGTGACAGCTGAATCTCCAGTCAGTTGGCATTTTGTCCAGCATCTAGTATCAGTTTGAAAAATGCCTTCATTTTGCCAATCTCACGTTGCCAAGTCACAGTTCAGGGTTGCAAGAGAACAAAGGCAAATTCGATAGCTGGAAAAATACAAGAGAAGAAAGACTGGGCTTGGACAAGATTTCATATAATGGTGCTAGGAGTTCTAGCACTGGCTAGAACTGTTTCAAAAGCCTGTATTCTTCTGCTCTTCGTTCAGGAAATAATTTGTTGGCATACCTCAATCCCAGTGGAGCCACCCAATGGAAAACTAACTATATAATGCACACAGTGCCAGATGCTGTTCTTTGTAGGTGTAGGTAGAGCCACAAGTATCTCGAGTTAACCTGCTCTGAGATAATTTAGATACCTCTAGCCTTACAGTGAAATCTGCAGTAAAGATAAAGACTCTTCTAAGTTTTGACTTCAGAAGTGACTGTTACTAAGATCCCCAAGTTTCCCAGTTTCTATGTCTTTTTGATGTTTTTGAAAATTGTACCCGTAACCCAGCAAACCTACCAAAAAGCATGCCTGTGAGTTGGTATGTAATCTGACCAGAGGGCATTGGCGCTTGGGACAATAATGCACACATTAATGTTCAAGGACTTTCTTAGATGCTCTGTCCCCTCTCCCCACCCCTTACTTTTTGAGAGCAAACATGATTGAGAGCTGATGGAGAAAATTATTTTGGAAAATAAATGACAAACTGATTTTTAGCTAATCTCTAAGCATGCATACAAGATGCATGCTTTCAAAAACACTTAAGATACCATCATACACTGATATTTCCTGAGCACATCCGTCACTCTCATGGGACATGTCTTTTCAAAACTCTCCTTCATGCATACATCTCTATGATCTTGCAGATACTTAGCATCATTCAAAAAATTCCTTTCTCCTATCTGAAGTTAATAAAGAGCTTCAGAAGCAGACCGAGAATCAGACTTGAGTTTCTGGAATCAATGAATGGAATGAAGGACTTCATCACCGCTCATGATCAACAGAGCCAAAAATCTTTCTTCATCACAGCAAAGAGAAAAAATGTTGACCGTGTCATCATGGACCTTTCTGGACCAGTCTTCCCTGTTTAAGTGAATGTGTGACAGTGATCAAATACAGTTTGCAACCCTTTGTCAGCCCCGTTGACTAACTCTGAGGTTTCACAGATGGCCTGAGAAGCACGCAGTGCCTTGGGCGGTTTGACAACCATAATGTGGCAACCATCCGTTGCATCCCCTGAAAGATCTGAGTGCCTCTCAGCTTCCCACCAGATGTTCAATTATTTTTTCTTTTCCTTTCTTCTCATATAGAGACCTGCATGGCTGTAACTGACTCTGTAGCTTGTGTATGTGCCGTTTGTCCCATGACCATTTCTCAGATCACAGCTTGACTTGTCTTTTCCACCCACATAGAGGTGCCTTTAATTACTTTTATCATTCAGACTGAACAAAGGGTTTGGCGTTTTCAAGGATGCTTTTAAAATCACGCTCCTTTTCAGTGACAGCATGTTACTACCTTGCAGGAGCACAGGATGACTGCCAGGACTATTGGCCACGGTTTCATGAGCCAAAGATTTTAGTGGCTTGGTAGGCAATAACAGTTCCCCAAAATCAGATGGATCACTGAAGCTTGTGCTTTGCCTTAACACTCAGCACTTCATTTGGTGTCTCCTAAATATCTTTAAAAAACCCAAATAAACCCTGGCTTTATGGTGCCCACTGATGGAACATTACTTACTTACATAGTTGCCCCGGATGGTGTGTGATTATTTTTAAAAAGTGTTGACCGGTGCTGAAAATGAGCCTGTGTAAGTAGAGAAGGAAAATACATGTTGAAAAACTCTCTAGAAAGGCTAGGACTGGCATTTTAACCAAGATGTGCATGAGAAAGACAGTGCTGTAACGTCGTGAAATCCACAGGTAATGTGACATTCTGCAGATGTTTTTAATGGGAGCAGAAGCTCTGTAGAACTGTTTTAATCTGATTACACAATTACTTATGTTCCAGGCTGAGAATTAAATAGTTTTCCAATTCAGATAGGATGAAGTCGCAGGTTTTATAGTTGCCATTTTCACTGGTAAAGATACGGAACAAGAAAGCTAGAACAACCATTTATTATCTCAAATCTTTTTCAGCTTTCTCAAAAGCATGTTAACTCTTCTCATTATTTCTTCCTCAGTTAAGGCCTTTTATTTGTTTCCTTTGGGTTAATTGATAATGGGCTAACGAGTAATCCATCAGAGCGTGAATTCAGGTTCTGATTCTGTGTGAAGATGAATTCCTTCATTCAGGAAAAAAAACCACTTTAGGAAATGTTAACCTTGTTGTGGTTCCAGGCATCTAATTTATTCACTGCAAGTAGCTAAATTCTCAAGTCAGGGCACTTTTTAGGACTTCTGTTTCTTGGTTACAGGGATATTCTCGTCCCCAATACTCACAGTTGGGGCCTCTACAGGGTAAATTTATACTGTTTGCAGACTCCTGATGAGTAGAATAGCACTACCTAAAAATGAAGGTTCTATGTATAATATCAAAATAATCTCCATTGGGAATAGGGAAAAAAACCTTGAATTAGCTTTTCTTGTTGCCTAAATTTTACTATTCAGTCTATAGGGAAAAAAAAAAAAAGGTATAAATTGGGATACACTTATTAAATCTCAGATTTTACCTTGTCAAATGTAGTCCTAAAGAAGGTATATTCATATTTCAGGCAATGCCTTTAATAGTGAAACATGAACGGGGAGAATGTATCCCATAATTACTTTTTAATGGCAGCTTCATCTTGGAGAAAAAAAGAAGTCCTGTAGTTATTTAATCTAAAAGTCAAGATAATTTGCAGAAAGCAATACTAGGTGTGTGAAAAGATCAAATATTGAGCTTCAGAAGAAAAGAGAGCTAAATCTGTCTAGGCACGTGTTAATTGTGTATAGCGGAGGTCTTCCGTTGGATGGGGAAGATAACTAGTTTTTCATTCAATTAATTAAAAAAATTATCTCAAAGCTTGGAGTAGATCTGAACAAATCATCTTCTCTTTGTTTAAATTATGTTTGCTAAAGTCTGAAACTTTTTTTAAAGCAGAAATGTTGAGTGAATTTCGTGGCTTGTTTACCTGCAGTAATAAAACATTTCTGGTTTTGGAAAACTAACCTGTCTCATATTTACACAATCAATCAGGTTCGTTTCTGGTTTTGGATTAGTACAAAGCTACTTTTATATGAATCTATGCTGCCTCGGTGTAAGCGAGCTTGGGACCATGTACACCTCCACCCTATGTGGAAGAAACGAGATGCACAGCAGAAAGATTTTGCATGTGGGTATCTTAGGCTGTAACCTCAGCCACTACACAGGCTCCTTTTTTTTTGTACTAACCGTTTCCACACTGCCAATGACATTTGCATACCTGAGACTGGTCCTGATGCACGGAAACGTTGTTTTTTCCTATCTGTATGTTAAATTGGACTTTTCCATGCACTGTCAGACAGCTTTGGGACTCAGCGAGGTGATCNGACATTTGCGTACCTGAGACTGGTCCTGATGCACGGAAACGTTGTTTTTTCCTATCTGTAAGTTAAATTGGACTTTTCCATGCACTGTCAGACAGCTTTGGGACTCAGCGAGGTGATCACACTCTGTAGGTTTTAAGTCAATCAGAAATTTTCATTTTATTCAAAATTCATCACTTACGTTGGTTTCTTTTGTTTCCTATACTGTTTGTTCCTTATCGACCTGCTGTAGCTATTTCCATTTCTTTTGCATACCAGATTGCTTTGACTGCGTTAATATGCTAAGACCCACTATTTTTATAGGAGCGGAGTGTAATCTTTTTCCTTTTTTGCTATAAGCATGTCATAGAAAATACCTGTCAGCTTGAGAATCCCAGAGATGCATTATGCGGAGTAGAAGTAAAAAACCTGCTTTTATTGCAATGGATGGAAATTATTTCAGGTACAATGTTAAATGCAAATCATAGAATACATTATTTTGCTTACAAGATGGTTCTGGTATAAACACAATAATGTGAAAATAAGGAAAAAGATTATTCTGACAACTTAAATGACTTGTTTGCTGTTTCTTTGTGAAAAGTTAGTATCTTTGAATATTCTCCACTTCTGATGAGGCAGTTTTTATCATATTCTTTTTGTTAAAGTATTTCTCCAACTTCAGATACGGCTCCTGTTACAGTTACAATAGACTTAATTATAGGAAGGGAATAGCTCTGCTGGGTCAGGATGGATCTAAAATTACAGAAGATGCTTGCCTAAATTTCAATGCTGATTCTACAAACAGCTCCATATGTTACACTTCTGTTGCTAGCTGAGTCCCATGAAGTGAGCTGCAACCCAAACTGGGAAGTATCAATACAGAGACAGAAAGAAGATCAGCCCTGTATGAGCATTTCTATCAACTAAAATATTTCTACTTGCCTGTTATTCAATGTAAGAGTAACAGAAATCTAGATCCTTGGAACCAGGAAGTGCTTATTTCTCACCCCATGAGAAAATCTTACTTTAGGAAAAGAGTTAATAAGAAAGGACTTGGAGTACTGTTTTAAAAAAAACCCTCCATCCTGCTTTGTTCCTCTGGAAGGCACTGATTTCCATACAAGCAGGGTTAGGCTAGTGCTGAACTCTTTTAACCCATTCCTGTCCCTTACTGGTTTTTCCCTTCCATTTCTGGAATTTTCTGGGAGCCTGATCAAAGCTATTCACCAGATACTGTTGCTTAGGTCACGCTGGTTTATTACTGACATTGTTCCTTTTTGATACTTTGGTATCCTAAATGTGAGTGCAACTTTCATGGCTGTCTGATACTCCCCTTATGGACAAAGTAGCTCTTCAGCTGTTAGAAAGCTTCTGTGACAGCGTGTAGGGCATCCTGGAGATGTGACAATGTGTAGCGCATCCTGGAGATCTTTAACTCACCATCAAGAGTAGCCTCTGGACAATGTAACAGATGCAGTAAGTACTAATGTTTCACAGTAATCAACAGATTTATGAACCTAGCTGAGTCAGTTTTTAACAGTATTTCTTACAGGATAGCTTCAAAACTCACATTTTGAACAAGCTGACACTGATAACCTTGTGCAAAACTTTTTCCTTCTTTATTTTTTATCTAAATCCTTATTAAGGATTATTGGGATTTATGTGTTTACCTTACTTTAGAGAATTAAAATGTTGATATAATTGGGCATGGGGGATAGATCTAATGGGAAACAAAAAAGTGTTCTGAGGTGAAATGGCTTGTGAAGGAGTCATAGCTGTAGTACTTTGAGTGAACCTCTTTTGCTTAGCTGCATGTAGAAAGTCTGACTAGCATTGGTGTATACAATTATAAGCTGTATATATGTATGTCTGAACTATGCACAAACACTATAAATACATAGTGCTGCATGATTTTAGTACACATATTGGTAAAAAAGACCAATTAGACATGTTACAGAGTCACAGGCCTCAACTTTTTCCAGCAGCTGTAGTCTTACAGGGAGGCTTTCATGTCCCGCAGGAGGCAAAAGAGCAAAGGAACGCCTTCCTCTCCCCTGGCACAAGTGGCGCGNTCACAGACCTCAACTTTTTCCAGCAGCTGTAGTCTTACAGGGAGGCTTTCATGTCCCGCAGGAGGCAAAAGAGCAAAGGAACGCCTTCCTCTCCCCTGGCACAAGTGGCGCGGGCAGCTGTTGGTAGCTCGGCGTCCTTATTCTGAAGCATTAATCTTTCCAGTACTCCTCTTGCAGCATGAGAGATGCACTGGGAATATTCTTTCTTGTGTTGAGAGAAGAAATTAGCTCCCTACCAGCTTTTTCAGGTACAAGAGGCAGACACCTATCATTTCAGCTATATTGTTATAGGCACTGCTGTGCTTGCTGTCCACAGGTAAATACTGATAAGTGCCATGTTAGCATACTATAGAAGGAATCACTGATGTTTATTAGAGTCACTGAGCACTCTGTTGAAGGTAACAGGATGACATTGGTTCATACGCTTTCAGGAAAAACTCCTGAAAACATTTTTATGGACTTCTTTCATTAGATACCTACATTTTGGGATCTGCGAAAAGCAATCCTAAATAAAGTGTCCAGGATCACTGCAGAATCCTTTTTCTGCTTCCCTGACTGATGGGAGAATAATAGTTTTGTTTATCTTCCGCTATCCTAGGCAGCTGGTAATTCCTGTTCTCCTTTTCTCTATATATTGTTTTTTTCCTTCTGCAGGACAGATTGGAACCACAGACCTAATCTTTTCCTACTTTATATCCTATGCAGCCACTTACAGGTGTGTGTATAGTGTCACGTTACCAAAATGGCAATGCTTTACAGAGATATAAATTAGAAGGTACAAGCAGTACAAGCAATATAAAGAGCAAGACAGGTGATAATCAAGTCCCAGGGAGAGAGAGAAACTATGTTTAAGTCTTACACCATCTGGACACGACTCTTTGTGAGTGCTTATGAGTTTAAAATATCTGTAGGTGCTGAGGCATCTGAAGGTTCAGGGGCATATGCCATTTTTATGTGAGGAGCAGCTGAGTCCCAGATCAGAGATTTACTAGCTGTTAAAGGGAGATACTCGTTAAGAGACTGGAGCAGACAGATTAAGCTTCTTACTTCTCAGAAGCTGCTTTTATAAAATAAATTTTCTGTTATTTTCTTCCTCTCCAGCCTGTCCTTTGCATAAAGCTGTGCCAGCTTTGGCATTTGGCTATGTGCAAGAACAGGGAAAATGCAGTCGTGCAAAGATACTGCCTTTACTGGTAATACTGAGATTTTTTTTGTTGGGAAGAATGAGAAAAAGCTGGCTGTAATCTGCTCAGGCTGAAAAAGGCTGAGCACAAAGCTCTAAGTCATATAAAAGCAGGCTGCAGAAAGAAAAGGACCCTGAGGAGGGCTTGTAACAGCAATGTCCCACAGAGTAACCAGTGAATCATCACATTGACTACGTGGTATCATTAAACCACATCTATTTGGACCTGTTTATTACAAAAATCACATATTGTGTCTCATTCCTGTCACAGCTGTGCAACACCAGCCACTTGAAAATTCCTTAATGGGTCTCTAATCTCAGAATACGACCTCTGACTATCTTTTGCCCCAGCCTTGTTTTTACGTGCTTTGGTGGAAGGATAGCATAATGTCACTTAGCATAAAATGCGCTTGCAATGGTAAGAACATAATAAAGGTTTTCTTCTGCTGCCGCATAGCTGACCCAAGACATAAGGCAGTGCTGAGGTGAGACATTGCTGCAAACTCTTTACTAAGGGAACTAAAAATGTAGACAAAAATAATTTCTCTCATGTCAGCTCATTAAGGATGCTACTGAAGTACAGGGAAAAACTGGCTCCTGAGTTACTTTTTTCCTTTCCTTTTCTTTTTTTTGGGGGGGAGGGGAAGCTGAACCAAATTTGCTTAATGAGCTTTGGCATGAAAAATGATCTTTATTTTTTCCTTCCTACTATTTTCTATAAAAAGAGCTGAGGGAGCAAGGAAGAGGATCTGGCAAACAAATGGGTATGCTCAGAGAGAAACGACCATTAGTGGGGAATAAAAAGTGGCAAAATAGCTCTTCCTACTGCCGCCAACCCCCTTCCTCGAGACAAAGCGAATGTCAGGGCAAAGCAGGGCCAGGGGCTGGAGCAGCAGGGGCTCCCCTGGGGAGGGAAGGGTCTCGAAGTCATGGATCCCACTGCCCCAGCAAGGGAGCAGGACGGGCCTTTGGATTTTTCTTAACCACGTCATTGGTGGGTGAGCTGATACCCAGCACTTACAGCTGAGAGTTGCCTCCAGTCTTTCTTTTCTTAAAAAATATTTTTCTCCTGTGAATTTTTCTTACCTAATCTTTTTCTGTACTATTTTGCAGGACAAGGAGTCTGTACTCTTGGTGGTTCCTACTACATTTACACTGTCGTTATGTGAAGCAGCTGAAATGGAATCAGTAGGGTGAGCTGACTTGGAGCTTCCTGGCTGTCATAGTGATTTTGAAGTATTTTACCACTTACCCGGAAAATGTTACATACCTCTGCTAAAACATCCATTTGTGGCCTGGGCAGTATTATGCTAATATTTCAGTGTTATTGCTGATAGAAAGGTACTGGAAGGATGCTGTGAGCTGTGTAACAGACTGTGATGTTGTTCACAATGTTTTGTGCCTACAAAATTCCGGCCTCTCCATCCTTTCCTCTGCCCTGAACATTCATTCCCATGTCTGTGCTGCAGTTTGCTCAGTTGTGCTCAAGTAGGTTTGTGAGGCTGCACTGAAAACAAGATCTGGTCTGATTTGTGTGAAAAATAGAGTAGTTTTTAAATCCGCATCACTTCAGGAGGTAGTGTAGTTCTAGTGACGTGCGTCTACAATATCTCCACTGACCTGAGGAAATACTTACTGGCTTGGTAAAAACATAATCCAGTCCCGTCTGTAATCTGCCCTCACAGGTTTATTCTGTTTAAAAAAGACTTTAAAAAGCACCAAGCTGATAAGACTGTTTTTCAAGAAGTAGCAACCACATGTTCTGGAATCAATTTACTGCTGACCAAACTTGCAAGCAGCAACAGCTGGGGAAGATGTATGCATGGTAAACAAAAAGACTTAAAAATGAAGAATGACTGACTGTCTCTGAATTTCTAACATCTTTTTAAATTCGAAATACTACAGATTTTATTTCATTTTTCAAAGTACTGAACATTCACAGAATTTCCACTTAGGCATTCTGAGCGCAAGTCCTTTTATTTTTTTCGAATGATGCCGTATTAAAACACTCTCAAGTTAGCTCAGAATGGCATCGGAATTACAGCAGAGTGTCACCATTTCTCAGTCAGCACTTCAGGTCAGTGTCCCTGTTCTGCTAGCCTGCCGCCTGAGCCTAGAAACAATCTTGTTGCCTGCACGTACCTTGGCAGAAGCCGAGTAATATTTAGCACAAGGATAGCTGCTCAGATAACCACGAGACCAAACAAATGCGGGAGCATGTGGACACATTCTGCTTCAGAAGGAGAACTGCGCATGACTAAGGGATTATTTCAGTTTTCAAGGTCTAGAAACGGGATTGCAAAATTGCTTTAGTCCCAATCGAATAGGTGGGTGGAGGAGTCCTACTCCACACAATACCTTCAGGGTAATGGGAGACTTCTTATATTCTTCCCTATTGGAAAAGAAGGAGGAAGAATGGTCCAAGTTATGGGCTTCTTTCTTTTTCTCCTGGCTGTTGCTTATTAGCTGTCTTTCATGTCAGAACGAATAGAGGTTTCTCAGCTGACTGAGGAAAGCATATATTCCCAGATAAGATGACTTTGGCAAAACTGGGGAAGAACTGTTTTTTTCTCCTGGCCAAATTACACAGAGATCTCATATGCCACCTTCTCTCCCTAATTTTGATTCTATAATATTTGAATAGGCTTGTGACTAGTGAAAGACTTTAACTGTCTCTAAGTGGTACCATAACTATTGAAAACAGCTAAATACAAAATAAACTCATTTACTTGCAGTAGTCTGAAAAGATTTTTCCCTGGTTCTACTTCAGGAAATGATACCATATTCGCTAGAAAATTTAGCTTCTTCAATTGCATTTTCCACTCATGTTTTAAGAATAAGGCTTTCCAAAATGCTACTAACACATATGTCTCGCGATTTTTAAAATTTCGTTTTCCTGATTGCCTTTGGAGAAGCAGGATGAAAGGAGAACAAATGTGTCTCGACGGTGTCATCTAGTGGCAAAATACATACGAGGCCTTTGAGAGAGCAGCAGCAGCTGAGCTGAGCTGGACAGCTAGCCAGCACCTTCATTTACACGCTGATTAATGACTGATCCACAGGTTTGTACTTTTTTGGGAGGCCTCCCTGCAGGCGACTCCAAGACTTTTTCCATCCAGAACAGATGAGAGAGTACTCCTAGCAGTTTGCATAGGAGATGATGAGGCCGTCCGTGTTACTCTGGGGAAGAGGTCCATGCTTTCAGTTCTGTTGCTAAGAAAGATTTGCCCTTTGCACACCTAAAAGTATTTCCTGTGTAGTGAAATCATAAAGGGAGATTGGTATCTTCCAAGAAAGAAGTGTTCTTTATGTTAGCCTGACACAGAAGGCCAAACTACATAAGCATAAGGATTATGAATTTGCGCTTTGTGGGGAACTGGTATAGCAAGTGAGTGGAGAATGTTGTCTGGGTTAGCAAAACTAATGAGAGCAATTAAACAACCAGGGTATTTTTAAAAAGGCAAGATAGGAAAAAAAAAATCACACAAATGTACTTTTGTGTTTTCCAAACAGCTTCACTTTTCTTATGTTTTGGCTACCGTGCTCTGATGTGTTCACTATATTGCAAAAATCCAGCCTACCAGTCATGAAGATGTGGATCGTCATCTTCAATTCCTCATCAGGCTGCATGAGATGTATTCCCTCGGTCAGAACAGGAGAGAGGAGCGTACCTATAAACAGCACGTGTGGCTGCCCAGCAGTACTGAGGAGCTGGCAATGAACGTTAAGTATAGGAGCTGGCTTGATTCTTGAGGGGGAACTTTTATGAAAATGAGATACAACCATATGTGGCAGTGAGATACTAAAACAGCTGGGCTCCCTTTTTTTTGAAGGTCTTAAATCAGAAACAGGTCATTGAACTAAGTGTCTATTTGGGAAAGGAAGCAGAAGAGAGCTGAGTGGTTTTTGTACTACTGTTGTTCCATCCATGCTGTCTCACAGGTGTTTATGGTCTTTTGGCCTACAGTTCTATTAAAACGCCCCTTTGTACCTGCAGTCTGGTACTGGGTGTTCACATTGCAGCACCCAGTGCTAGTAGAGGAGACAGATGTCCCCTCCAGTTTTCATACCTGAAAGTAAAAAGATTAAATAATCAGAAACAATTACGCCAAACTTGGGATTACTTTATCAAAATTTACAATCAGCAGAGTGTATGGAATCCATCAAATATCATGCATCCTCTATGTGAAATTNTCAGCCTGGTACTGGGTGTTCACACTGCAGCACCCAGTGCTAGTAGAGGAGGCAGATGTCCCCTCCAGTTTTCATACCTGAAAGTAAAAAGATTAAATAATCAGAAACAATTACACCAAACTTGGGATTACTTTATCAAAATTTACAATCAGCAGAGTGTATGGAATCCATCAAATATCATGCATCATCTATGTGAAATTAGAACAAATTCTACAAATAATCATTTCCATCATGACTGCTAATCAACCACTTCACCTAATTTTATTTTCAATAAACTTTGAATAGTGTATGAAAACGTTATTTTTATATAATGGAAAAATCTTCAAAAAATCATAAATCTTCAGTAACCTTAAAGGCCATGGCCACAGTTCTATGGCAACAGGACAGAAAATAGTGTGAAATAGTGTGCATTTATGTCCATTAGAATTGCAGTTTCTAGATATGCTATTGCTTGGCTTTTGCTATTAGAATCCTTAGCAGAAACTAAGACAGATGTATCAAAGTTGCTAAAACTAAAGTTGAAAGCTATTAATCAAAAATCCCTAGAGCTTTTCTTTTTTTTAAAAAAAAAATCTATAAATTTCCCGATATATTCTGTCTGGAATACAACGTACATATGCACAATCTTTTTAAATTAGACCTAAATGACAGCTGGGTAGGTGTACTGGAATTACTTGAGAGGGAAAATTTTCATTGTTAAGGTTTATTTTCCCTCTACAATTTGGCATATCTTTGTTTTAAAAACAAAAATTCTAGAAAAAATTTAAAAATTCTAGAAAAAGAAACTCTGCTTGTGCCTTTTATAGTTTCACTTGCATCATATGTCACTTCATAGCAAAAGTAAATCTTAAATTGTAAGTACTGAAATATTTCCCACTTCTTATGCAGACTTTAATCTACAGTTTTCAGCACACTTTAGATGATAGCCAAAATCACAATCCCCCTATTTTGCACGGGAGTCAATGGTCAGAAACAGGCACATACAAGGGACAGTTTAAAGCACATAAGTTAAATCCCTGTTTTCGGCAGGCTTAATTGGAGCTTATTCTGATTCTGCATGGAGACAGACCATGCTGGAAGCGAGGAAGGATGAATATTCTTCCCAGTGCCTGACGCAATATTCAGTGAGCCACTGGCACAGCTGAGACGAGCTCAAGAGAACTGCATTGAGTCCTAAGCCTGCACTCCACAAGCTCCGCGTGTGAAGAAAACCGTGGTGATATAATTTTTGTTGCAGAATTATTGTGCGTAACCTGTGAGCTGTTAACCAAACGGTACTTGGTGTCATCTGAGTGTCAAAAGACTTTTTCGACTGTAGATGGCACTGCAAGGTAAATGCAAAGGTGTGTCTAGGAGCTGTGGAGATTTTATTCTTTTGAGGTTTTTTATCTCCCAAACACTCTGGAATCAGTGTTTGGGAGATTAAAGAACCTCAGGAGAAGTTTTTAAGACCCAGAGAAGACCTAGAAGGAAGTAAGGAAAGGCCAGATGTGACCTGTCCAAAGGTGACGTAAAGGGAAAGCCATGCTCTCTTTGCCAACATACCATTTAATGCAGGGCTATCCCACTTTGGGAACCCACACTTCCCACAACAGTGGTGGGTCACTGCAGAGATGGACAGGAGTGGTGACTCCAGCTGCTCCTGGCATCCCTGGGTGTCCTGGTTTCACTGGGATAGAATCATAGAATCAATTTTCTGTTCAGAAAAGCTACAATCTTGAGAAGACTGCAGCACCCGATTCGGTGGGAGCACAGTTGGTAAGACACTTTGTTCTAGTTCATGGCTGGCCATGGTCTCTGGGTTTCCACAGTGATCAAGGTCCTTAGCAGTTTTGATTTAGCCTAGACGGAGCAAAAGCCAGGGCAGCTGACCCAGGCTGCCCCACAGCAGTATTCCATACCATAAATGTCACGCTCACTATAAACTGGAAAGTTTGCGGGAATGGGTCTCCTTCCTCAATGGTGGCCATCCCTGGAGGGTCTCGCCCATCCTGCTCCCAAGGCCTGCCCTCCCCTCTGCTGTGGCTGTCGCGCTTTCGCTGGAGCTGTGGTGCTCACAGGGTTTGGCATCTGGCACTTGCTGCTGGGAGCACGCAGCTCACGACCATGGTGAGCTCAGCCCACAGTGCATGGGCTGAGCATAACTTTGTGTTTTATATTAGTACTGACATTGGTATTAGTTTGTTATTATTATTTTATTAAATCTGTTTCCTTTTCAACCCATGGGTCTCCTTTCCTTTTCCCGATTCCCCTTCTCGGGTGGCGAGGCGCACTGGGTGATAGAACAGTTGACAAAATGAAGACACTGGGTGACACAGCTGGAGCAGGACAACCCAGGTTCCCAGGCGCCACTTCAGCTGAGAGCACACTGGCAGACTCGGAGAGACAGGCTGCATCCCATTGTGCCCCGTGCTGCAAAGTGCATCCTCACCCATGGCACTTTTCATGGCACCTGGCAGTAGGTGGGCGCCCTCTGCTACTCAGATGGAGCTCAGCGGGACCATGCCGGCAGCAGTTTTGGGGTTGCTGCTGCCAGTATGTCTGGCTCGGAGTGCCAGATGAGTGTGTCAGATGCCTTGTTCAGAAGCCCAAATAGCTGCACCTGGGCATGCAACGGCCAGAAAAAATCAGCTGGATGTTTACCTACTCTTTACAAAAAGTATTTAAAAATTACAACCTCTTTTTTTCCTGCCATCAGAACAAGGCAAGAAAGGCAGTTCCTCTCTGTTCCTGCAAGTTCAGAACCTATAAACAAATCCTCCATGTCTCCTAACTGCATGGATCTTGCCTCTCCCTTGTATGTGAGACGGCCACAAGACCACCAGTGTTATTTACAATGGCTATGGAGTCTGAGATTTGCACTGGAAAGTCCTAAGGAGCCCAAGGGAACATCTTTGATTCTCATGTCTTTCCATCCATCCATCCTTCCCCCTCCAGATGAGGCTGATGTTCTGAGGCAGCCTGCAGCCTTGTGCCTTCTCTTCAGGAAGATCAAGGCAGAAGATGTGCAGGAAAGACAGCCTACAAATTGGATTTTCTTGCTGCACTTACACAATGAACTTCCCACAGAATAAGAAAACATTTTGTTAAAATTACTCCTTTGCAAAATATTTAACATCACAACAGATAACATCCACTTCAGAGGTACTGCACTTTCTGACTGAAGATTATATTCCAGTCACTGCAAGTAGCTGTCCCTTGAACAGTTCCCACAAAAGATTGTCTTTCACTACCATTTTGGTTTACGTACATTGTGCCCTTTTCCACAAGTTTTTGCAAAATATTTTTTTATTTTTAAAAAATACAGCAATTCTGTACACATGTGGGACAATGCTCCCTCATCACATATACCTCATATCACTGGTGACAAACCATCCTTTTTGGGTTTCTGGCCTACTGTAACAACAGAAAATATACCTTGGACATCAGAAATGCTCTCAAGGTCTAACTAGACAATTTGGAACTCTCGACAAGTTAAAGAAGAGATGTCAGAGTACCTGACATGACATGGCTACATGGACGTGTTCCCAGTTGTGAGATGAAGAACCTGCTTTGCTGAAGCCATGGTTTGTTGAGTGAAAGCTTCTGGGTGCTTACCGCATCTCCATTTCCTACTTCACCTTCACAGGGGAACTTTCAAGACTGAGCAGGCTTCAGGCAATCCCCGTGCTTGGCCATCCTCCTTTCCATGCTATTTGATCCGCGGACTTCTTCTCATTTTTCTCAGACAGTATTGGTATATGGAACTCAGTAACCTGGTCTCTTTGAGTAAGAGGATAGGCTTTCTTAAAGCACATATGCAATATACATATATTTTTAATAAATTTGGAGACAGTTACTGGTATAAGAACGCTTCTTTTGAGTGATAAATATATGGTAGTATGGGTTTTTTTTGCAAGCCTTGTCTGCTAAGAGGTGTTACATTGAATCTTCTTCTGTTAGTTCCCTAATAGAAATTTCCCAGTATTTTATGTTATTTTACCCAGTTCCTAAAGCAGAAAGATCATGAGGAACTTATTTATTATCGACAAAAGGTAAGCCTGGATCTGATTCCAGAGGACACTGGTAATAATTAGGCCAGCTAAGGCACACAAAGAGAAATGTGAAGAGGGAAATCTGTCACTCGACACTTAGTATAGCTGAAAAGTAGAAAATTATTTTTGGTTTTGATATATAGAATTAACTTTTTGATTATTGGCTGTTAAAAGTAATTACTATCTTCCTTCAACATTCAGAATCGGTTTCTGAAATCTGTTATGAGATCGTTACAGTGATAGCATCAAGCGCAGAGTACATTGTTTCCTTACTGTTGCTTACACCTTCTCATCTAGATCCTCCATTAGCCTAAGTCTGGTGCAGCAGACAAGGCATAGAACTTTACCTCAATACATCTGCAGACTACTCTGGATATCTATGGATAGCATCCATAGGTCACCGAAACCTGCATAATAGGGTAATGTCTCCCCTACAGCCTAGATTTATCTCCCCTAACCTTAAATGAGAATACATATTTGGGGAACAGTCAATCTATAACCCCTCAACAGTCAAATGACTGAGATGCACAAAAAAATACACTCTGTAGGCTAATTAAGCCTCTCAAAATTGATGTTCCTCCTCAAATTCTGAAGATGGGTAAGTATACTGGTTTTCCTTTCTAAGAGCTGCTCTTTCCATTTTTTGAGGGATTTTTGACTTAAAGTCTAGAGCTGCTATAAAAAGTAACAACGGTGGTCAGAGACAAATTTTTTTCCTAGAAGACAATTACATGTTTATTTGTGATAATTCAGAACTTTTCACCACAGGCTGAAAAAAAAAAAAAAAGATGAACAGTTCCTGTCAGGCAGGTACTAAATGCTTCAGGAACTCACAAATGTGGCTGTTGGACTACCCAATTAAAAAAGACTCTTCAGTGACTCGTTACTGGCTTTTCATCTCCACTGCCTGTAATTTCTTCTGAAAGGCTTAAAATAGCATATTTTTCCACAACACTGTTGTCATTTTCCGCTGGTAAAAAAACCCAAAACAAAACCAGTAATTTAAACAGAGGCTCAAGTTAACTTGTTTGAGCTGTTTCTGTTTTACAATGTTACCTTATCACCTCAACATATCTCTGCAAATCAAACTATATCATCCTAATTCTGTGAATGGTATTCATTAGTTTGCTGCTTTTGCAGAGGCAGCACAAGATAGCAGAAATTTCTACTGACCTATGAGCAGGGGACAATTAGAAAAGCCTGAACAATAAACAATAGGTAAAGTAGCTAATATATTGTTTTTCCAAGAAATTATGAAATGTCCTGCAAACTCTTGCATAGAAACCCATTGCTAAAAGCCTACAGTTACTCTGTCAAGGTTTTGGCTGACTTAGACTCCATCAGCTCCTATTCATGACTGAGTATTTTCTGTGTCCCTTGGTGTAGTTTTCTATTCTTTACAGTCATATTTTGTATGAAAGACCTGTGGGGTAGAAATTATTTTTATCATATAAAATCTATTCACATTGTCTTGGGCCTTGTTCTACAAGCCTCCTGATCTTTCCACTGTGCTGTTTACCTCTCCAAAGAATGCCTGTCCCAGCTATTCTCTTGAATTCATTACTGTACAACAAAGCATTGTTTATGGCTGACTTCATCTGTATTTGGACCTCCTTATCTCCCCAGATGGTCATTACTCTTCTTAGGCCAGCTGGCAGCATCCTTGGAGCAAGGCCAGCTCTGAGGTACCGCTCATGACTGTACCAGAAATAAGCTATCACTAGCAAAATAATGCATAAATAAATTTCACCTAGCATACAGAGTTAGTTACAATGGTGAACAAATGCTGGCAAACTGAACGTTTATACAGTGAAACACAGAAAGCAGATTGCACAATTCACATTAACTGGGTCAGATGGCAAGAATAAAAATGCTTGAGATTCACCTAAGTAGAATGTCTACCCAATCTTCCCCAAACTTTTTTTCAACTCCACATGTTTTGTGGTTTAAAAAATAGCTAGGTTGTTTTAAAGGCTTTAACAAAAAAGCTAGGTTGTTTTAAAGGCTTTTTAAAAACAAAATAGCTAGGTTGTTTTAAAGGTGCACAGGTGATAAAACAGTGGCTTTAAAGAAACACACAGAAAGTCTGGTCATTTGCATTAATATTAATACATTGTTAATATATTTCTGTATTTTGGAAAAAGTGATTGTGACTTCTTCCCTCTGTATTTTGTTAGGTACTGCTGGTCTTGGTGCATAGCTTCCCACCCTACATTCCAGATTAATCTGTACCACCTATTACATCATCCAAGACATTAATTAAGAAGTAGAATTGAATTGAGCCCTCATGGAGTTTACCTGAAACACACATTAAGTGAACCGTAGGTAATTATGAGAGCAGTTTTTCAAATCCTTGTGCACATAGCAAGTTTGCTTATGAGCCTGCCCACCGAGTTGGTGTCAAAACTCTCACAAAAATCAACATCTAGCACACGAATTAGGCCACTTGCTCTGTCAGAAATTACACTGGCTTAAGACAATCTGCCTCGACGCAGCCTTCTCAATGCTTTCTCTCGCTTCCTTATTTTGCGGGCTGATTATTTAACAATTTGCTCTCGAGTCCTCCTGGAGAGATGCTGCCTTGCCGGGAGCCCATCCTCCTTCCCCACAGCCAGGCACGCGGCTTCTCTCGCGAAGACTGAGACAAAAAGGCACTGAAACGCCTCAGCTTTCTCCCCTTCACCTGATTTCTCCCCATTATTCCCAGCCCCTTCCAGCGCTCGCCACACGCCTGCGGGGGCCATTTTGATTTAACCCCCGCACACCGCGGGACAGCCTCGCCCCCTCGCGTCCCCACTTCTTGCCGCCTGACCGGGCCTGCCAGTCAATCCGGGCTCCGCCGTGGGAGGCGGAGCCAAGGCGGACGTCGCAGCCAATCGGCGTGCGAGGTGCGGCGGCGCCGTGGCCAATCGGCCGCTTGCTTCTTCGGGGGTGCGGCCCGGTGTGAGCTCCAGGCACCGGCTGTCGTTGCCGGTGGCTGAGGTGTCGCGGTAGCCGCAGCGGCCTGGCCCTGTCCCGGTGTCACTGAGGATGAGCCCCCGCGCTGCCCAGCGCGCGTCCCGCCCTGCCCGCCCGAGTCCGTTCATCTAGCGACTGGTGAGGGGCGCGCCTCGACCGGCCGATGTGTCCGGAGGGGGAGCCGGGCCTGGGGGACGGCTGGCCCTGCCGGAGGGGACGAGGCGGGCCGGCGGCGGCGGGGGGTGCTGCTGTAGGCACGGGGAGAGCCCGAGCAAGGGAGGCTAAAGGGCAGCCGGCCGCATAGGGTGGGAGGAGACCGGCTTCGAGGCGGAAGGAAAGTGGCTCGGCCGTCTGTTTTGCGAAGCCTTTTCTGTCGCTCGTCGCTTCCCGGCTACGTGGACGTGTGTAGTGAGAGTCGGAACGGCCCCTTCCTCCCTGCCTGCCCCTGGCTTGTGGCTGGCGCTTTGAAACTCTTCATACCTTCCTCCCCCTTGACACTGGCAGCAGCCTCTGCCAGGTTTCCTTAGCTGGAGATTCCCGGGAAGCCTGTCGTGTTTCTGACCTTCTTGGTCTGCGGCTTTTGGTAGCAGCTCGCAGCGTTGCTGTCTTTGAGCAGCAACGTAAGCACTACAGAGCCGAAGTCTCGTAGTTGGCGTGAAAGGGTGTTTCTGGCCCCGTCTTAGGGGCCAACCACCTGATCTCTGATATCCGGCCCTTTTTTTGCTGACGTGGTGAGGTTCTGTGTTCATGGAAACTGACCACAATTTGTGGTTTACAAAAAAATAATAATTACCCAACAATATCTGATGTGGGTACTCCTTAATAATACTGTGCTGGAAGTTCAGAGTTCATTCAGAAGAGTTAGTTCTTCATAAGACTTGATGTAGTTGTCTGATACAGTTTTAAGTATGGTGAAATTGTGGAATGTGTTTGTGGTTCATTGTTCTTTACTTTTTTTTTTTAATTGAAACAGATAACATGAAGATCTTGGGCAAGGTTCCAGTGTACTGTGGAAATGCATATAATTGTACTCGCTGTGCTTTTGTGTATACCACTTTCTGTATGCTTTTTCATAGAAAAGTTATTAAATATAAGCAGTTTTGACTATTTCTAGATAAGCCAAGCATTGTATTTCACAGGTTACTGTTTATGTGCTGTGATTCCTCACTAATACAACTCTGATGTGTTGTAGCTGAGTTTAGCTGCCAATGGTACTTTGGTGTTTTTTGACAGACGGGTCTGCCCTTATTTGGTAGTGCTTGTTAGCACTGTTAGGAGCAAATGGATTAGAGTTGCTGGATCACTGAATATCTCATCCTGGTAAGGATTATGCTGTTATCGCTGTGGAGGTGGAAGTTGCAGAAAGTTTGGAGAAAACCTCTAAAGGTTAAGTGTGCTATGTGGTGGCACGGAGGCCCCAGCCCAGTAAATGAAGCAGTTTGGATCTGCTATGGCCCAGGGGACATAGCCCACTATGTGAACCTAATGCTTTTTAATGCAAGTTGGATTTTGACCATAGCTTTACTTCTAGGCAGGTCACATTTGTTTAAAACTTGAATAGGTTGCTTGTTGTCTAGCTCATTTTGAGAGTACCTGTGAGTAGCCAGCCTCTTTAGCATTCAGTTTATCATTTGAAAGTACTTCCTGATGTGTAATCTGAATCTCTTATGATATTTAAGCAAATGACTACTTATCTCACCATCAGGCTTAAAATATACTAGGGTTTTGATTTTCTTCTTCAGCTGCCTTACTCGAAGGGTCTGTGTGGTCTGTAGAAAACGTAGCTGAAGGAGAAAATAGATCCAGTTTGCTCATCCTGGGCTCACAGGTGGTTTTGTAAACCTTTTGAATCCTAGTTGCTCTTCTCAGAGTTTTCTTCTGCTTATCTACTTATCTTAAAACTTGGTATCTGAACTAGAGGCAGCAATCTACTTGGTGTTTTGTGTATTGAGAAGAGCAGAACCCCTTGCTTTCTGTGTCTTGTATTGCAATGCTCCTGTAGTACAGTCGAGAAGCAGCTAGTTTTTTTGAAAGCCTCCGTGGGGAGTTTCTGACTGCCAAACCACTGTAAGATGCTGCATAGCTTAGATTCACCCTTTATCCTGGTATATTCAATCACTTTTCCCCCCATAAAATATATTGTATATTCAAATAACATTCTTCAAGGGCTTGAAAAGCTTAGATTTCAACAAATGTGCAAGGAGTTTCTGAGCAGGTTAAACTATGTGTGGTTATGTAGTCGTCTGAGTAGAAATTAGTAGCCTGGCTGTTCTTTAACAGTTCTTGGACACCATGCTGCTTACAGCTGAAGGGTGTGTTTGCTGTTACTTATCTAGGAATTCATCTGTGTTCCCTTGAGGATATGCTACTTAATGCCAGTGCTGCATTTGTTATATTCCTACCCAGCTTCATTTTGCTAGTCACTTTTGTCAGATTCTAAATGACTACTTTAATGTGTATCAGTGAAAGTTGCCTTTAGGTTAAGACTACAGTCAACAGAAAATCCTGGAAAATCAGTAATATGATAGCAAATTCCCATGGCTTCAATTCTGTAAGCTTTAGATTTGTTTTTTTGATTAGCTTACTAATCAGTAGTCTACATAGTGAACTTTGTTTTGGGTGCAAATATTTTCAGGATTTCCATGCTGTTATGGTTACAGGTCTTTTGTGATGTTATGAAACAAGTGAGAATGGACCTACTGGGAAAATATTACTAAATGTCAGCATGCTTGTTTAAAAAACAACTCCCTTTCCACTCCACCCTGGAAACTTTAAGAACTTGCAATACCCTTATAAGGATGGACTTAACCTGCCTGAGATATATGATATTGCCAGTCATATCGCTATATTCGTTTAGCAACAGACTATCAAAAGGAAGAGCCAATGACTTTTGCACGTTCTGAAAAGCCGTATTGTTTACACTATTTTTTTTTAAAGGAGGGCTATTAGGATTGACAAGGAAAACTCCAGGCTTCTTTTGTATGGAAAATAGAAACCATTATTTAGTTCTGTTTTAGGGGAGCCAAATATTAGGTAGTTTTTCACCAGATGCATCCTAGTTGCAACTGGTATTTAGAAAAAAATCAGTACTGCTTAAAAAAATAATTTAAAAAACCCCAGCAGACAAATAGTGAATAGAATGAAGGTTATGCCAATTTAAATTTCAAATAAGGTCTTGAGAAACATGTTCTTAGTAAAGTAGCCTGAAGCTGGGTTTCAAGGCCATGTCACTAATTTGACAATTGTGTTACTTTGGTGCAGGGCACATGGAAGATGCAAATCCAGCAGTCTGTCTTCAAATGGCACTGAATTCTGAGTCTCTCCTGTTACCTCTTTCACTTCTGTGAGAGACCATGGTCTCTATTAAGATCAAAAAAACCACAACAGCAGCTCCTTACTAGCCACTGCCTTGGTACTGGTATCCACATCCATGTTAGCCAGATTTTGCTAGATCTGGTACTGAGTATAGGCTTTCATCAGGAAGAATCTGAAAAATTTGTGCTGAATATGCTCTGCCTTCACTGGGTTTGTCTTCTGGAAGGTAGTGACTAAGATACATAGTAGGGCATCCTAAAGCTGCCTTGGTATCATCATCTCTTTCTTCTGGCTTAATTTTTGTGAGATTTCGTATTAACAGAATACAATTGATTATATATTTTTTTTATCTATTCTGGGAAGCATCTTGGATAACAAAAATAGGTAAACAGAACCATTGGACTTAAAGACCACTAACCCAGCAGAAGTCCCTTGTAAGCAGCTTTGATACGCAGAATGATTTCTGGAACTCCACAGTGGGAAGTTTCTGCCAACTATGTTCATTTTTCCCAATGATTGAACAGAATTTCAAGATTTCACGTTTGCCCTCTGCTGTTTGCAGGAAATGAAATCTGCCATTGTCATCCTTAGTCATGATGATATTTGTTAGCTTAGTTTACGTATGCGTAAAATCTTAGTTTCATAGTCAAGAGAGGTGCAACAGCTTTGATTTTAGAGTTTTTAGCAAAAAAAGCACCAAACCTTTGCTTATTTGTAGTGACTTCTTGAAAGAAACAGATTGTTTAAATGACCATAGTAGGTAGAGAGCTGCTTTTTCAGCTGTAGGAATTCCGACTCCATAAGGTCAGATGACACTTCTGACACCCTCTTTGGAGGGTATCTGACAGCTGTGGTGCAGTGGCGCTTTGCCTTCCCAAGGGGAAGAGCTGAGCGAGAGGGCTGTACCTACTCTCTTCCAGGGCGCAAGATACCGCAAACGCTTACTTGCTACTTAGAAATTGGTTCCTAGTTGCTTGCAATCTTTTCAGTTTTCCTGGACTGTGAACATGTGTAATAAGTAGCTCATGTCTCTAAGGGAAAATTTAGAAACCTGCTTGCTGCTGAAATAAAACAGCTTTGGAATACACTGAATACTGCTCTACCTCCTCCACTTTTTGGGACTTTTTTCTATAATGAAAATGTTGATTAGGAATCAGTTTGTAAAAAGAATTTGAATTCTGAATGATACCCATTGCATCTCAAAAATGTTTAAAATATGATAATCTTATTTAGTTGTTTATGTCTTTCAATAGTTACAGCATTAGGAAGATGCTGGTATTAAAATATGAATATGATCAGTGCTAAAAAGCCTACAGAAATATTTGCAAATAGAAGTAAAGATACATAATCATAAGTACACCATATTCCAGACTTTTAAATTCAAAGTTTAAAAAATGCTGTCGCTCTTCCTATTTTGTGATTATTTTGGGTGCTGATCATTCATCTGGGACTCCATATACTAGGAGTAAGCATTTGGACAGCAGTCACAAGGTTTTCACACAGATGTGAGCTTCAGTTCACAATTTTAAAGTCTGAAGGTTTCATTTAAGGACCTGCTTTTTATTTTAAAATAGTCAGATCTGATTATTAACCCTTTTCAGATGTTGTAGTAATATGTTACTGGTGTGAGGGTGTTTATTGTGTGTGGGTGAAAACTTGATCTGCAGCCTTCTGTCTCGAAACTCAAGGTGTATGTATCAATGTACTGATACAGTATCTAGTGTTGTAAGGTTTATAGTAAAGGAGGGCTGAGTCAGAATGACTTACGAAGAAATAATTCAGAAGAGTCGGATTTCACATAGCTGCAGTAACTGTCACCGTAATGGAGTTAGTGTGAGGTAGGCAGGGTTGTATTTCTATTTAATAGCGGACTTTTTATTCCTTTAATGTGTGGTTTGTTGTCCACAGTATTTTAGTGTTTGGTGAGGCTAGAGCTCAGGTGCTTTAAAGAAGTGTTTCTCTGGCCTCTCTGTTCCTTTCTTGTAATGGCACAAGTTTCTTTAGCACCAGGATTTGCTTTCTTCTGGATAATTTTCTCATGCAATTTAGTGTCTTAAATAGGTGTGTGTCTGCACAAGGGAAGGTATGGCATAGGGCACGGCAGGGCTGCTTCCTGAAGGGTGCCATTTCATATCAGTTTACCTAACAGATTAGTTAACTTTATTTTATGACTCCCCCAAGTAACTTGTTTTATGTTCTTTTTCTTTTACTTTTCTTTCCTTGTAGCAGCAATAGCAATGTCTTAACAATGAATTATATTTAAGATGTGCTTTACAAGACATACGTAACATTTGTACTTCTTCCACAGCTTAATTTTATTGCCTAATGGCGTATTGGTGAAATGTGAAAAATTAGTTTGAGGATAATAGCACTTCTGATGTTTTTTCTATAGATCTCCAGGTGTTTTTAAAAAAATTACTACTATTTAGAAGGGTGTTTGATGCACTGGCAATCTGAGTCTGTTGATAGCAGTCACCTGTCACACAGCGATTCTTGAAACTAGAGCTTTTTTCAAAGCTTGTGACAGTGATTCACTTTCCTTTATAGTGTGAGACTTTAAAGGAGGTGAAAGAGAAGTCCACACAGATATAGGTTAAACTTCTTGTGTTACTGCAGAAGTTTTTATGTTGATTGTAAAATGCCCTGGTGAGTGAAGTGAAGCTTGCTGTGACAAATGTGGACTAGACAGTTGTGGTCAGTTCTGGTCCCTGAAGTATTTCCGAATGTTACTCCTGGTCAGGGATGAGGGGCCAAATTGTAGTGGATAAAACCTATTTTTTTTCTTCATTTGTCTGCTGTTTGAAATTGTTTTGAAGGTACATACTGAACAACTTTTGATATGTAGATTTCCATGCCAAGTATTTAATCCCATCTGAATGAGGTGGAAAAATAATTGTGAAGGCTTTGTCAAGAGATGTTTAAATGAACACTGTTGGATTAGAAAGATTTTTTTTCTTGAAACTTTGGATTCCATTACGAGTGTTTGCTCTAAACTGATTGCTTTCAGCATGCTGGCAATCTTGATGATAATTCTTGAAATAGGAGGGGGACTGGGAATTCTGTTTTCTTTTCCAAACAAAATCATCTTTCCCTGACGTGTTTGCAGACAGAAACATTAACAAAATGTGGTTATACATTCAGTGCCTGAAAAGTGATGGAAGTTAAGCTCAAGAGGGTTTTTTAGGGGGTTAGGGCGCAAGGAGTGGGGTGTGCACATTTATAATGACTGCTGAGCTGGAAAGATAGCAAAGTGGCATTTTTTTTTTATTTGTTTTGCTGTTTGGTGTCCCTGTCCGTCCCTCCCCGAGGATTTGTTAACACTTTAGTTTTATTTATTCAGCTTTTGTGATGGCATTGTTTAGCTTCGTTTGGAATATTTTATTCATGGGTAGCGCAACTTTAAATTACAGTTTGCATAGCAAGCAGAAACATCAAGGAGTGTAACACATGATTGGGTACTACTTCGCACAGTTTGCAACTTGAAAAGATTCAAGCGTGAAGTTTTTTGGGACTGAATAGCAGTTCACATTAAATTAGGCAGTGTGTTAGTGACATATATAGTTCGCTTTTTCGTTTTTAGATGGGTTTATTTGTGATTTTTATACCGCTGTCTGCACTTCATATACTGTGACCCTTTTAAATGTAACTGCACGCGTTTAATAGGCTAGATGAGTGCTTCAGGCCTTCTTTACTTTTGAGAAAGTGGATGCTAGAGAAACACTGATATGCTGAAGTTAAGCAGAAATGCTGTATGCTCCAGTCTGTGGGCGTATTTTCACAAAGAAATCATTACCTTTTTCTTCTTCCCCTACCCCTTCCAACCTAGACCTTCACTTCTTCCTGCCTATTTCAGGAGCTTTAGACCTTAGTCCTGCATGAGTGCTAACAGCCTGAATTCACATCTCTTGTTCAAGTTGCTTTTCTCCGTGCTGTTGCCATCCTTCCTCTCGCCTTTGTCAGTAACTCAGGGAGTGCTGGAGAGGAGCCTTCCTGTTGATTCTACAGGAGAGACTTAGTAGGGAGATGGGTAGGCATTCAGGCCAGGGAAGAGAAAGTGGGGTGTAATCCTTTTTTTGGAGTGACTACGGGTAACTGTGGTGGTCCTTCCCTCCTTCTGGGTGTGACTGACAAAGCTTCTGTTAGCCCAGGTGTACTCAACAGCTGTGGGGATTTTTTTTGTTTTTTGAGGGTTGTTTCCCCCCCACCCCCCACCCCTCAGCAGTCTTTTTTAGTTCAGTTGTTGCTTTCTGATCACAAAGCAATGATATAATTAGACATTAAACTGTCAGGGTCCCAAGGATGCTAAGGCTGGGAAAGCAAACTTTTTTTTTCCTCTTCACATGACTCTTTTGGATCCAGTTCACCATGGATCCAGTTCACCATGTAGCCTCTAAGATTTATGTCAAAGAAAGGGAGGAGATGCCCTTGGAGGCTGGGGTGGGCTTTTTAAACTGACTGAGTGCCTGAGTATAAGCATGGGGCAGGTCAGTTAACCCTTGCCGCATTAATCCTGTACTTGCAAGTGCTAGTTTCATATGTGTTTAAATTGGTGCAGTTGTTGGGGAAGAGAGTTTTTGTTTACTAATCTGTTCTGGTTTGTTCTCTTTCAGGTCTCCCTTGCAATTATGGAGTTTTAGAAGAATAAGGTAGTGTGGAGGGGGAATCCCCCTCTCCACACTTGAGGTAGTTCAATTTTGGAATTTTCTATGGACAAAAATATTTGTTATGTAAGATGGTGAAATAAGACTTCTAAATATATATATTTATAAATATTTATTTGGATCAAGTGCCAAACATAGCAGTACGAAGATTTCTAATGGCAGCTCAATAAATCTGGATTTACATCCTTGGAATTACAAATTTTTTAAGGCACTGTGTTGTGTACTGAATTGGAGTGCCTTGATACACTTAGGGGTTGTTCCCCTTAAGGAGAGGAGCAGCTTTAGAAGTGAAGATGAGTTCTCTCATGCCAGACTGCACTTCAAAGTGTCGATCTTTACAGCATGCTTTGGATGTTATTTCTGTAGTAACCAGAGGAAGCGAAGGCCAGATCAAGGCCTTTCTCTCTTCTTACTGCTACAATGCTGCAACTATAAAGGATGCCTTTGGCAGAAACGTTATACATCTTGCTTCATCTTGTGGCAAAAAAGGTGTACTAGACTGGTTGGCCGAGACCAAAGGAGTAGACCTCTTGGCAAAAGACAAAGAATCTGGATGGACAGCTTTGCACAGGAGTATATTTTATGGATACATTGATTGTGTTTTGTCATTACTGAAGGTGAGTGATTTGCAACTGTAGTTTTCATTAGTATCTATGGTTTTCAGTGTTGTATTGGTTATGTGAAAGTGAGTTTTTAAATTTGACTGAAAGCTTCTTGAGCGTTATCTTAATACCGTGTTTAGATCACAATGCATTGATTTACTTGAAAGTTGTCTCTGTGTTCATAAAAGATGTCTGCCTTTGCCCATGTAGAAATCAGCACTGAGTAAGAACCCCTGATTAATTGTGGACTTCCTTGAAGACTGTTTTGTGTGGATGATACCAGGATGGGGATCTTGAAAGTGGAAACTGATCAGGCTAAAGATACTCTAAAAATAGACTCTACAGTAATTATCCCAATTAGTGTTTTTAGAGAACATAAAAACATAAAAGCTTAAATGCAGTTATAATTAGAAATGAATCTTACATTTGAGAGAGAAACACTTCAAGATATGGAGCATTTTATTAAGCAAATTCCCATTTCATTCATGTTTTAACCAGAGCTTTTGCTCAGTCCCACTCATTCCTTTCTTGTATTTGCCGTTTCTTCCCTACCACTTAGCAAGGTGTGCATTTTTTTGATTGCTCTTCTGTTCCTCCTGCCCCAAGTACAGCAAAGGGAAGAGCTACATTTGGTTGAGATGTTCAGGGCCCCTTTAATGATGTGAGAAAATGAACTATTTGTGTTTCAGGGCTGCTTGAAAGCAAACCTTTCAAGGCAGAGAATTTTACATTCTGAGTTCAGCCTTTTTAAATTGCAGTGACTAGCCATTTGTAAGCATTAAACTGTCTGCTTTCAACAAGCAGTTTATGCAAAATTGTTGTGGATCCAGTAGGTTTTAATTCTTGAATATCTTGTAACTGTCAAATATGGATTTCATGTGCTCTACCCTTACATAGTGAGGAGATTTTCATTAAACTTTACAAAAATAAGTGTTTGTGTGAGAATTGTACATGATTCTGTTCTCTAGAAAATAGGAAACTATGTATGTGATGTATGAAAAAGTATTCCATCCTCTAGTGTGTGTGTATATCTGTGTCTTTGATAATTGCTTACAGGAGATCCGTACAGGTTTCCCCAGACATATTTTACATTTCTGTCAGTTGCATAAATAAGTGAGGTTTTTCTGATAGCTAGTTCTGCTGATATTGCTCTAAGAAGCAGAATGAAACAGCTCATGGAGAGTGCTCTGCCTGCCAGTTCCTTAACTGAAGTCTTTCTGTTGTAGTGCATTACAGAAAGGATATGTTCTTAAGGTATTATAGCAACAACAGGAAGAGATTATAGAATAGAATTATGAAATAGCTCAGCTAGAAAGAGATCTCTGGAGATTGTCTAGTCCAATCCCCATGCTCAAGCAAGGTCAAGTAGAGCAGGTTGCCAGGACTGTGTCCAGTTGGATTTTGAATGTCTCCATGGATGGAGACTTAGACATCTCTGTTCCAGTGTTTTAATACTGGTGCAGTAAAAAATGTCTTTAAACAGAATTTCTTGTATTTCAATTTGTGCCCGTTACCACTTGTCCTGCCATTGGATATCACTGGGAACCCCACCCCCTGCTTCCAATCAGGAATTTATTATACGTATTGATATGATGCACCCCCCCACTGCCAGCCCCTGAAGCTTGTCTAGGCTAAGCATCCCAGCTCTCTCAGCCTCTCCTTGTATGTCAGATGCTTCAGTCATCATTTTCATGGTCTTTTGCTGGACTTGCTCCTGTATGTCCGTGTCTGTCTTGTACTGGGGAGTTCAGACCTGAACCCAGCACTCAGTCTGTGGCTTGCCAGTGCTGAGTAATGCCTGCTGGCAACACTCTCTCATGCAGCCCTCGATGCTTTCACCATTCTTAGCTGGGAGGACACATTGCTGGCTTGTGGTCAAATGATTGTCCACCAGGAGCCCCAGGTCCTTTTCTGCCAAGCCTGTCAGCCTCCAGCTGTATCAGTACGCTGGGCTGTTCCTCCCTAGGGCCAGAATTTGTGTTTCCCTTTGATGAACTTCATGAGGTTTCTCTTAGCCCATTGTTCCAGCCTGTCAAGGTCCCTCTGCATGGCAGCACAACCCTCTGGCTTATCACCCACTCCTCCTGGTCTTCTATCATGATCAGCCTTGCTGAGGGTGCACTCTGTCCGGTCGTCCAGGTCATTAGTGAAGATGTTAAACAGTACTGGCCCCAGTGTCAGCCCCTGGGGTGCTCAGCTAGCATGGATGACAGACTTCTGTTGTGGACTGGAGGCAGTCATGGCTACCCTCAGACTGTGTCTAACTACAAGTTTTGCTACTCAGCAATTGAGGTTTGTTTCTACAGATTGGGACCGCGTGAATATCACTGCAGCCTCTGTTCTGCTCATAAATGACTTATGCAGCTGCCAAAGAGAAGAGTATGCAGCTACCTGTTAAATCATAAAAGTAGGTCAGTCTTTTTGTCATGTAGTGAATTAATACCAGCACTGTTGCTAGTAGATTGTTAATTTGGAGAATGTATGTTCTTCTGGCGTCAAGGTTTAAAGCTGGGCTGGCTTTTAAATGAGCGACAGATGCTCTTTGTTAACCCCCTCCCTCCCCAAAGAGGGGGCTAAAGAGAAAAGGGAAAGAGACTTACGGGTTGGAAAAGTTAAAACAGCTTTGATCTAACTACAGTAATAATGTATAATAATAATAGGAAGAAATAACAATGAAATATATACAAATATGTACAAAACCGATACCAAGCTCCCCCCTGCCAGTGACGAATATGTCACCCGGACGCTCCGGGGCATGCCCCAAGCAAGCCCCAGACTGTACTCAGCAGCAGGCAGGAGCTGGATTCAGGAATGCAGGATGGGGGTCGAAGGCAGAAGAATCGGACAGAGTCCTCCTCGGACAACAGCCATGGAAGAAGAGCGCGAGACCCTCGTGATCCCTCAGCTCTATACTGAGTATGACGCGTATGGGATGGAATACTCCCTTTGGTCAGTTTTGGGTCACCTGTCCGACCCGCTCCTCCCCACTGCAGGGTCGCAGGTGTGACCCCTTCTCTGCTCTTTCAGTTCTGGCGCATAAGAAGGTAGGAAGAAGCCAGCATTGACCTTGGTCTCCATGGGGATAACTATAAGCAAGAGCCTTACTGCATTCCATTCCTACTGATGTTCCAGCACTAACTGTAAACATCGAGCCTTATCACTGCTAAAATCAGCTACTGTCTGGAAAAACATGCAGTTAATTTCAGAGAGTGCAGCTTCTCAGAAGACACTTCACTGAAAAGCAAAGTTACTAAAAGAAAATTGGTTCTGTCCTAGCCCAAACCAGGACATCGGGCTAGTGTTTTTTCAAATGAAGTTAGAAGTTAAAATTCCTCCTGCAGTTGTGGCTAGCTGTCCTTCTGTCATGCTGAATGGATTGTGCTTCCTTAATTTTTGTATTTCATGTGTTTACCTCTTAAGTGTGAAATTCTGTAAGATTTTTTTTGATATTAGCTGTGAGCGGTGGTACATAGGTACAGCCATATTATCCATTAGGTTCTGCTTGGAGACATCAGCAGTTCTTCCCTTCAGTGATCTAATTGATGACACTTGACTTCCTTAAAACCAATGCTGGTGTAGCAGCACTTCTTTTGTTCTGAGAAAACAGTATATACAGAGAATATCTACTTCTTTTGAAGTTCTAGAGCAATCACCTTTTCATGCTTTGTGCCTCTGGAGCTTCCTTGCTGCTGTCTTCTCTGGCTGTTCCTGTTCTCTTGCCCTTTCTCCGCAACTGTCTACCACTGTTCCCAGCTTGTTTCCAAAGCCATAGTAGGTTTTTCTGATCTTCTCGCTTCTCTAGCTTGTCAAAACTGATTATGTAAACATGCCAGTATTAGAAAATGTGTTCTTCAAAGCTGGTAAATGCATTTTTTGGTAAATACTTGCCCTTCCTAGATGGCAGTGCTTTACCTTCAAGCGTGTTGCCTTTGTCTTTCCCTGATTACATCTTATTACTTAATCAGTATTCATACAATAAAATCCCAGTTAATAGATCAACACGCTGTATATGTAGTTGAACAGAACTGCACTCTGTTTTTTTCAGATCTGCTTACAATTTACTTGAAAGAATCTGGAGATTTTCTTTTATCAATACTAAACGTGAATTAAAGATTTGTTTTGCTTCTTAAATGTTTACCTGACATACTTAAAGCTGTGGAGTTTGATTTTAACTTACGTTCTTCTCTTGCCCTCCTCTCTTGCAGCATGGTGTTAGTCTGTATGTTCAGGATAAAGAAGGCTTATCAGCCCTTGATCTTGTGATGAAAGATAGGCCAATCCACGTGGTCTTCAAGAAAACTGGTAGGAAATAAAGTAGTTTAAATTGTATTTTAGAAGGAGATATGTTTCAACAATGTATTAATGTGTGTACCAGTGTAGACGATATTTACTGTTTCTAATTAGGACCGTATAACTTACGAGATATCTGAAGATGTGTAGTCACCAGTGTTATAAGACAACAGGTGCAGAATCTTGGCAGTAGGCACAGGATGCACATGCGTAGCAAAAATGAAGGAATAATGACTGACTTAAAGGTAAAACAAACAAACAAACAAAAAAAAGGGCAAATGGTATAACAGGTAACCCAATGAGTTTGCGGAGACTCCAGCCTTGGGGACAGTAAAAACCTGAGAGAACATGGTCCTGGGCAGCCTGCTCTAGCTGACCCTGCTTGAGCAGAGGTGTTGGACTAGATGATTTCTAGAGGTGCCTTTTGACCTCAACTGGTCTGTGATTTTTCTCTTTTATCTCAATTCTTTTATCAGAGAGACTTCAGTGTCTTTAAATTTGATAGAGTAATTTACATCACGTCTATGTCTTTTATGAAAGGAAGAGGAATATGTTCTTGAATCTTCAAAGTATTTTTTAGGCAAGGTAGCTTGATATAAGATAGGTGCAGTCACTCTAAATACAATTTCTCCAAATAGGAAATGAGTATGTAAGAATAAATCTGAGCACACAAGTTTTTCTTTGACAGGGGAGTAGTTTTTCCAATGGCTTTTATTTTTTTATGCTGTTTTATAGTTTTTTAGCCCCCTTCTTTCCCCTTTTCTCCATGTCTCCAAGTTCAGTCTCTTTGCACAGTGAAATTTGTTCTTTTCAGTTTGTTTCCAGTCAATTTAAGTATTTTTGGTTACACAAATCCTGACTTTTGGGCATTTTTAATTTTACCTTGTAAAATATGTTAAAATTCTTTAATCTTTTTAGTAGTAGCTCAACGTGATCAAATACACATTGATTTCAGTTTCTTATTCACCAGAAAATGATGTTCAGATATCATTGTAACTGAGAGGTTATTTAAAAAATATAAAATGTTGGGTTTTGGCCACATCTCCACTTTGAATGTATATGTGATTTTGATATGTGACAGTGTAACTTTTTTTTTTGGAAAGGCTTTTTACTAAATTGAAATAAGGCATGTATAATCTAAGGTAATAGTAGGTAATAGTAGTTGTCTTTGAAATCATAACAAGTAAATTTGCTGCTGAGGAATGTTTGCATGTTCTGCAACAGGAAAATATATATAAGTAATGTTGATCATTGTGTATTGATGCTGAAATATTTTGTCATAGCACCTTACTTGTTATAAGAATAAAACTTTTAAAAGTACAATTTTAGGTAAAAAAACCCCAGCTTTCATATTCAAATTTTATATAGAAACAGCAGGAGTTGATTTTCAAAGTCATTATGCATGAGACTGGTAAATTTACAAGCTGCAGAGAGAATTTTTTTGTTGCAGATCCCACAGAAGTCTACACCTGGGGAAACAATATAAATTTTACTTTGGGTCATGGTGGCCAACAGGGTAAACATCATCCTGAATTAGTGGACCTTTTTCCTCGGAATGGCGTGTATATCAAACAGGTATTCTGAAAGGACTTGCATAGGCACGATTCTCAGTGAACTTGGCGTGTGGGGGGTGGCTGGGAACAACTATCGAAGATGTGTGAAGATGTTGAAAATTCACATAAAAAAAGCTGAGTCTATGGGTTTTTTGTTGTGTTTGTTTTTGTTTCCTCTCTCTTTTTCTTTCTTGCTAGTTATTTCTTAGCAAGCAGTTTCCATTGATCTGACAAGCAGCTTAGAGTAGCTAAGGAATACTAGAGGAGGCCTGCTGTATTATAGTCTTGCTACTTCCCCCCTCCTTAAATAATTGTTCTCTATTTTGATGGGGAGTATGTTTTTGGTATGATTTACCCTGGATATATGACTTGTATATCACTAAATAAATTCAGAAGCATGATACTTCAGTAACTGTATGGAATTTCTGACCTCTTGTGCACAATTCCCATAGTGAACTGAAGTGGGACAATGAATCTGTTTGATACAAGTTGAATTAAAATTCTTGTGTTGAAAGCAGCATATGCTGTTAAGCACTCTCCCTGTAACAATAGTTCTGTCCCTAATGGGGACTTCAGTTTAAGAATTTTTGAAAGTTTAAAATACAGCTTGGAGAAGCGTTCAGGGCAGACAATCTATTCTGCAATCTTAATATGTTTCCTTCTGCTCTTCTGATGCGATATTGTTGCCCTTAAAACTCAGTCTTTTGAGCTTCTGTTAGCCTGTAGGGCCATGCTTGAACATATTTTAATAAATACAAACTGTAGGTCTCTTCAAATACGTTAAGGCAGTATATAATAAATTTAAGTAATGTGTTACTTGTGACTTGATTTGGCAGTCCTGTGCTTTAATGCCAGTGTCTTACTCGTGTTTTCATGAACAGGTCTTTATTAAGGCTGAACTTCTTCACAAAGTAGTTTCAGCAGGCGTTTTCAAATTTTCCAAGAAAATTGATTTGTCCTATACTGCCTTCTCCACACCCCTTTTTTTCCCCTCTTTTTCTTTCAGGTGGTACTCTGCAAATTCCACTCTGTGTTCCTTTCCCACAAAGGTCAAGTTTATACGTGTGGACATGGACAAGGAGGACGCTTGGGTCATGGTGATGAGCAAACGTGCCTGGTATGGTATCTTGTGTAGTCTAGCATGATATTTCTTCTATTTCAAATAGCAAGTCTAAACAGCGAATTGGAGTTTCTGTGAGTGTACTTTTAAAACCAGTTTGCTGTTGATTTCAAACAAATCCTCTTGCTCCCCACCAAATAAGAAGAAAAACTCTCCAGTACTACTGGTGAGGTGGCAGAGAGTAGAAGAACGTGCATTTAAATATATTTTAATTTAAGATAGCTAGATTCTGCAGTCAAACTTCTGTATTACGGCTGACTTGTTTTAAAGGCTGGCTGGTGCCAGATAAGTGGAAGCAAATGGGTTTTGGCTGGGTGGCTTCTTAAATAGGTTTATGATGCTGTCTGATGAGCGTCAAGGCTGGCACAACGGAAACAGCAGTACTGTGCAGCTGTAGTGGCATGGAAAGTGATGGTAGGGTTGCTGCTTACTAGACTTGCGCAGCTATCAAGTGAAAGCTCACCTATCAGTTTCATTTGAATACTACATTGTTGAAATATGCAATAACAAAATTTGAGAAGACTAAGATATGATGACAATTCTTAGACTTCAATATCTTATCCTGTGCACACTACATGGTAGTGTGCGTTTAGTTTGCCGCACAATAATTTTTTTAAAATTTCTAGTATCACGTATCTTGTAGAACTTGGTATTATGTTATTGGATGTTATAGTGAAGACAGGAGCTCAATTCTGAACTTTTTTTTTTGAAAAAAAAGCATTTCTATAAAAACCTAGATTTTTTTTTTCAAATTGCTGTTTTGAAATTGGGATGTTACCCAGCTGAATAAAGGAGAACTCACATTAGAGTGCATGAAGAGTCAAAGATACAGAACTGCTTCCTTATTCTGTGGAATTTTCTTAGAATTATACTGTGTTTTGGAGGAAGGGAGAAATCTTTATTGCTCATGATAATTTAAAAAGAAAAACAGAAGAGGAAGTAGTTAATACTTGTCCAGCTGTCCTGAAGATATCGTTTCCAATGTAATTTCAGAGCAGATAGTTTAAAAATCATTTCCCCTAATAGCAGAGGACACATTTCAAATGAAAGTAGTTTGTCTTATTGCATTGGATTTGGTAATTATGTTAATGAGTCTATTGTATGGTCAAACACATTTTCATCTGTAGTGCAATATTTGGTCATGACTTTCTGTTTGTATAACTTTAGTTTCATAGATGGCAACTGGTTAATATAAAACTTTCTCTTTTCGTGTTCAGGTTCCAAGACTTGTGGAAGGCTTAGCTGGCCATCAGTGCTCCCAGATAGCAGCAGCTAAGGATCATACTGTTGTTTTAACAGAAGATGGATATGTTTACACATTTGGTTTAAATACTTTCCATCAGTTGGGTATTCTTCCTCCTCCTACTAACTGCAGTGTTCCTAGACAGGTAAAAATGACATCAGTCAAAGCTTAGTTGGTTGGCTGGTTGTTTTTTAACAGAAAGTAAAATGTGAAGATTGTGGAATTAACTTTTAAACTATTTCAGTACAATGAAGTCTACTGTGAATTCAGATAAAACCTTGATTATGTGTTACAGTGTATTTCAATCTCAAATACTTATGTGTATCCTGATAAACATCTTAGTTGGTAACCTGAGCTGTACTAAAGTTTGTAATGCTAAGTATGATACAAGGTACAATTGCCAAAACTCTTTTCTTCCCCAAATTGTTCTGTAACTGAAAAAACTGTAAAAGTAGTAGGTATGTATTACCTGAGATTCACGCTCTTTACTAGTTTTGAACCACTGGATGTTTTTTTTTTGCTGTTGGGGTTTGAGGGTTGTATCCTTTGCTGGAAGCAGTGTTGATTCTGGAGTCATAATGCTTTGGGAGGAATAATAACAAGAAAGAGAGAGTGTGAGCATCAGCATCTTGACTGTATTTCTATGCTCAATTTATAACTTTTTCTGATTTATTTATTTTAATTGAGAGTTACATTACCTTTTATTGAAAGGAAGCTTCATCTAGAGTAGAACAACTTTGCACTAGTGTTTTAGAAGTAGGAAAGAATAATTGGCCAAAGTGTGACAGGATCGTGTTTTGGGGTACAGTGGGATGTTCTTCAATAGTGTAACAATAGCTGTGTATCCACAATATTTACTTTGATCTTGATAATCTTGATCTGGAAAATCAAGTTAAATTTGAAGTGTGGAATTAGTAGTATAGTGTTCTGCAGTGTGTTTAGGGTATTAGGACTTAGAAGCTGAAACTTTTTAGCTGAGACTTACAGCACCTGAGTCGTCTTTGGCTGTCTTATACATGTCCTGTGCAGTCTTGTTCAACATCTTACAAAATGAAGACAGCCTACGGAGATTTGGTTCTAGTTCTGATTAGATAATGCAAAAAGTTTACTTCTTTTTGTCACTAGTGCAATAGTGCCCCACTTCACAAACTTCTGAAATAATCCTAACATTATACTGTATGTGGGTTGATACAAATGCTTCATCCTTAGTGACTTTAGGAGTTAAATGTTGTCAGAAGTTTGTACGTGTGAAATTTACATGTTGCTGCTTAATACGTACTTTGGCTTTGTGCTTAGGTTCAGGCAAAAAACCTGAAAGGTAGAATGGTGATTGGAGTGGCTGCAGGCAGATTCCATACAGTGCTATGGACTAAGGAAGCAGTGTATACCATGGGGCTGAATGGCGGCCAACTAGGTAAGGTTGGAAGTGTTCTGAAAGTAAAACTCAGCTGTTAAAACATGTTATTCATACTAAAGCTGTCATCCGCTTTCTACATGTCTTACAACAGAAGCTTGGTTAAAGCTTTCTCTTATCTCTCCTTTTTTTTTTTTACCAGTCTGATTACATCATCCCTTCACACTTCTTTTGAAGACTGTTTTTCATTACTGCCAGTCACTTTCACATTTTGAGATGATGGAAGCTACTCAGACGTACCTCTGTTGTTTGAACTCTTTCTAATTCTTTCACCTTCCATGTATCTTGTGTGGTCCTGGTACTGAAAACTTTCAGGAAACAGAATGTTGCTGTTTGTGTTGCAAATTACCCCAAGGCATGCTTGTCTCCTTCCAGCAGTCTGGATGGTACTGCCCTTAATAAAGTATAAACTAGCATTCAGCTCTCCTGCATATGTCCTCCTTTCACCACTCACTGTAAACATGCTACTGAACTTTTTTCCTGCTGGCTTTTAAAACTGAATGCTTGCCCATATCTAGATTTTTTTTTTTTCCAACAACACCATTATCAGTCTTCACTTAAGTCAGTATTATTCTGTTGTATGAATGGGATATTTTAGTTGCTTTTGTCTTTTTTAAATAAACAGGTATTGCAGTATTAGTTTGGATTTGCATTTCTGCACTTCTCGTATCTGTGCAAACAAAACTGTTGGCTAGCTCTGGTACTTACAGTTAGTCTGCATCAGTTCTGACATCAGGTTCAGACACTTTTTTGTGTTCTATTTAAGATTGCAAAGGTATGTGAAAAAACTTTGTCAGAGAAGTATCACACTAGTGATTACTTTTTCATTTGTTTTTAGTTTTTTCATACAAGTTTCTTTGTGGTTGCTTGTGTTGTTGAGATTATTCTGGTCATACACAGGGCCCAGTGCAGTACCATATGGAGACAGTATCGTCAGTGGCATAGTTGTGTCAGCTGGGCACTATGACAGAGCTGTGGTAATAAACCTTGCCCCTTTAAGATGTTTGGACATAGCACTACGCTGTCATGTGACAGGGTTGGTTCCAGCTTTAGAGGTAGCTCTGCTGCTTGTTTGTGGATAGCTGTACCCTGATCCACTCTGTGGTGCACACAGAGCAGTGTTATGTTACGTATGAGATTCTTTGTGTTAGATTTCTTGATGCAGCAGAGCAGTAATGGCATGACTTCTTTTTTTTTTTTATGTAAGTTTTCAGAGACCTTACGTTACAGTTCCAGCCTTGTCTGTTCTTTCACGTAACTGCCTGCCTTTATGCTTACGTGCACTTATGGTAGTTTGTATGGCAGGCTTGTTTGGTGTCTTCCCATGTCTGAAATGGTGTATAGTTTATGCCAGTGTGATAGTATTTCTAGTGTGTTGAACTGTGATATGATCAAATAAATGTTCTTTGGAATCAAAGGCAGTACCACTGCAGAGCCTAACCACATTAGTTTTCCCGATAGCATATGCCTTCATTTTTTTTGTGTATCATATCTTGAATGTTTTCTGGTGTTTATGGTGAACTAACAAGTATGGCGGGTCTCTTGCCTGCCTAATT
>VZSC01004874.1:783352-833631 GCA_013398225.1 Steatornis caripensis
CCTAATTATTTTCAAGATGGATTATCTACCTACCTAAAAAATCTTTTAGAATTTAAAAGTTCTTCAAAGTAGTGTAGCAAAGTGTCCTTTAAATGCACAATGTGTGGAATGGCAAATAATGTTTTTGGGGGGTGTTGTATTTTCTAGGTTATCTCCTGGATCCTAATGGAGAAAAATGTGTAACTGTACCTCGCCAAGTTTCTGCCCTACATCATAAAGATATCTCGGTATCCTTGGTCTCTGCAAGCGACGGTGCTACAGTATGCGTTACTGAAAGAGGAGATATTTATTTACTTGCAGACTATCAGTGCAAAAAGATGGCTTCAAAGTATGTGTTACTTTTCTAATTTGTCATGAAGAACAATAGGTGAAGATTTCACGGTAGTCTTTTATACTTGCAAGCTATTTTAAAGGTCTCTGTACACAAAGTAGAGATAATACAGTGCTCCCCTGAGTTTTCTTCATTTGCAGTTTTCATACGAACTGCGGCTACCTTTTTTGTCTGTTTATTTGCTTTTGTTATTAGGTGAGGCTAAGGTGCCACTCACTGTTTACCAAAGATTTTTTTTTTTAAAAAAAGCATACTGAGAGGAAATATTTGGTGCCATAGGTTTAAAAATATTGAAACTACTATTTTTTGTTCATCTGTTAGCCTGAATTTGTATAAGTGCATCTTGCTAGAGGCATTGAAGATCTGCCGTTTTAGTTACGTTGTTACGATTTTGAATCAGTAATTTGGGTTCTGAATTTCATAATTAATGCGTAGATACAGTATGTATAGATTAGAAGAGGTAATTAGCATTTTTGCCTAGCTAACTCCAAGTTAGCTTTTCAGTTCACTTTGAATTCTAGCAGCATTTCTTGACATGTTATAGCTTAATGATTATTTTATACTTCATTTTCTACATGGTGGTAAGTGAAGGTGCTGGCACTTGGAGAAACTTAATACCATTTATTCTACTTTTGTACTGAGAAATTAAAAAACTTGCATGTTTTTGATCAGGTAAAAAACAAAACCCACCAAAAACCTGAGAAACAGCATACTGGGATAGGACAGGTATTTTAATATAAACAGCTAAATGAAATTTATACCACTATAATTTTTGTAATGCTGAAGATCAAAGCTAGATCATATAGTGGTTTTCACTTATTGAATTTTGTGAAGAACCTGTGGGTATGGTGTGACTTAAAGCAAAAATTACAATCTACTAATAGTATTTTATTAGCAGTTATGTTAGTAATACCAGTGGGGACAAACCAAACTTAAGTAATTTTTCAGTGTCACTGCCTAACTGTATTTTTTTACTGCTTCTCTAAATAAAAAAGGTAACTCTGTCATTGAAGCAACATCAATACATAATGAAGAAATATTAATTTAACCTTTTGTGTTCTTTCAGGCAGCTGAACCTTAAGAAAGTTCTTGTTAATGGAGGACATTTGGAATATAAGGTAGATACTGAGCATCTTAAAGAAAACGGAGGTCAGAAGATTTACATTCTAGCACTGGATGAAGCTGGAAGAGTAAGTTGTGTCCCTAGAAATCATAATTATATAGCGAACTATATACTGATTAATCAAACTTTAAACATAAGAAGTTGACAAGCCAAAGTCATGCATTAAAAATGCCCAATTCATTTCTGTAGAGATCTAGTGATTTTTATTTTATTTTAAAAACGACTGTGAGAAGACTACCAAAATAATGTACAGTAGTTTATTTTTAAATCTGTGAACTTCCAATGGCTCTTCAGTGAAGGTGTAAACTGCTTTACTTTTATATACATAAGTGGTTATATAGTGTATGTGGTCTGTTTTTTTGGTGGTGTTCCCCCCCTCCCCTGCCCCCAACACCAGCTTTCCTCTCACCCCACCTACCCAGTCACCTTTACACGCTCCAGAAGTAGTCTCCCCAGCAGTCTCTGGACTTCAAGATTTAGAACCTTTGCTGAAAACCAGCTGTTCCGTACATGAGATGTCCATTTTATTGTTGGAAAGTTGCAGCTAAACCTGATCAATGGCTTAATATTTATAGTTAAATGTAGACACTGTGTTGACTTAGAACTGGAATATTATGGCAGATCTATTGGGGTTTATTTTCCTCATTCTTTCATAGAGTAACAATTTATGGGACCCTTCAAAACCCCAGCCTTTTCTAGATCTTCTGGCTGGGAGAGCTAAACCTTCAGTGCCATCTAGTGGTGTGTGCACAAAGATTTTGTTTCTAAAGTGCTGCCACCTTAGAGAATGTTAAAAACTGGGTTTGCATATCAAAATAGGGAGCAGTGGGGGTATTTTGTTTTCTTTCCTTGCATTTGGCTGAATTATGTTTTCGGATGATCTTATCTATTAGATTATTGGTTGTCTCAGACTGTAAACTTCCAGTTCAGTATTTGTTCGTGTGATGTTTAGCCTCTAGCATATGTAGTATTGGTAGTGCCCCATCAACATCTTTGGGGCACAGCTTCAGCAGTAAGAAACTACTTTGTCTTCCTGTATCAGTGGAACTATGTCAACCTACATTTCGTATGTTTCCATGCTGAGTACTGGCAAATGCTGGGATCTTTAGTGCTTTTAGGCATCATAAATTATTGAGTAAGGAGAGGGATGGGATCTTAATACTTTTGTTTCCTGAATCAATGCTTCCTGGTCTGGCTTGATTATACTCTCTCTTTAAGAGAGTACTGTTTAGCCTAGAAAAGAGAAGGTTCAAGGGGGATCTTATCAATATGTATACATACTTGAAGGGAAGATGTAAAGAAGATGGGAGCAGGGCTCCAGTGACAGGAGCCAGGTGCCCAGTGACAGAACCAGAGGCAATAGGCACAAACTGAAACAAAGGAGTCTCTGTCTGAGTATCAGGAAGCTCATTTTCACTGTGAGGGTGATTGAGAACTGGCACAGGTTGCCTATGGAGGTTATGAAGTATCCATCCTTGGAGATACTAAAAAGCCATCTGGACATGGTCCTGAGCAACTGGCTCTGGGTGGCTCTGCTTGAGCAGGGGGTTGGACTAGATAACTTCCAGAGGTCATTTCCAACCTCAGCCATTCTGTAATTCTGTAGGGCTCGAGAGGAGAAAGAAAACAGGTTATTCAGATTCCTTTGTCCCCTGCTTGTGTAGTTGTTAACAGACCTGTGCAGGTCCTTCAGTGGGAGAAGACAGAAGCCTAGCTTTACAACCACTAATGTGACGTCTGGGCTTTACGTTGCATGGGATTGTTGCTTCATGCTCACTTCTTTCAGACATCTACAGTGTACCTTGTTGGGGTCCTGCTATGCATGCAGTTCTTCACATTTCTGTTGGAATGTTTTGAAGTTTGTGTTTGGTCATGATCTCAATTCCAAAACCTTAGCTGGTAGATTTTTGTCAAACAATTAACAGGAAGTGCTTTAAATTTTTGGTGTGGTATCTTTGAATTTTGCCTGATTTATAAGCAAACCTGTTGTACAAATCTGTAAATGAAGAACTAGATTAAACTTGTTTCTTGACACCTTTCGCTGTTCTTGTTAAAATGTCAGTAAAAACAGTGCTATAGGTGACTGCTGTGGAGATGTTTGTATATTCAGAGAAGCTTTCAAATGCCCTTCATGGGCAAATGGATCTTGGTATCATAATAGATTTTCCCTGTTTTACTTGTGGGTTCTTTGTAATTGATGCTCATAACACTTTAGGATATAATTTTGAAGAATGTCTTTCTCCTTTTATATGCAACTTTGAGATGGCATGTTCTTGTCTTTAAAAAAATAGTATGTAGTATGTAACTGCTTTTATATGATATGAAGATCTCTTCTTTCTCTGAAACAATGATGCTATAGGTGTTTTGCTGGAAGTCATCTAACAACTCCATGAAGCAGTGTCGTTGGGTGTATGGCCGGCAAGTCTTCATGTCCGATGTTGCTTTAAATAGGAACGAAATAATGTTTGTCACACAGGATGGTGAAGCCTTTACAGGGAAGTGGCTGGAAGAAGGAAAAAAAATCTCAGAAAAGAAAGGTTAGCGGTGATCTCTTAATGGCTTTTAAGTACTTCGAATCAATATAAAAGTTTAATTGAATCTTTACAGGCTCTAACAGTATTATGTGGTGAGTTAGTTCTTTCCTCTGTGGCTGGCAACTGGTAGCATTGACTGCTACTGTTCTCTTTCCTCAGTAATACTAAGATTTACTTACTCTCCAGCCTTCAGTTAACCTTCAGGTGGACATTTCCCAGAAGTACTTGAAGAGTAATAGTAGCACAAGGGTCCGGTGTAATGATCTTGTCACATTAGGTGACCAGTCCTAGGAGACTGGCATTGAACAAAAGAAAGAGCATGTACTTGCTTGCACTACTAAGTCTGTCCCTTGTCATGTTTCCCAAACCCTTATCTGGGCATTATACAGGGTCCAGGGAAATTTCTGCTTTATTAACTTGCCTCATATGGCTGCGAGTAGGTGCTGCTTGATTGTTTTCCTGTGAGGAAGATACCTGTCTACTATAGGACAAGATTTTAATTGAAACTGTCAGCTCTGTTCACGTAGGGGTCTTAAAACTCTATGGATAAGAATGGGTTTACTTCCAACCTGGGATGTATTTGAACTTTATAGCTTTACATTGCAGCTCTACTTCCTTTGATACCAAGATTCCATCTTTAGTTTTATCAGTCATTTTTGCTTTCTTTCACAGCAAAAATCTTTCCTCTGTTGCTCAGTCCAGAGTTGCATACTAGTTTTACTCTGTTGCTGCTTTCTTTTATTTTACACATTGCATGGCAGTTCCCTCACTACAGAGGCACCAAATGCATCTCCTTTTTGCTCTGTTTGTCCTACTGTATGTCTGCTGTAGGCACTCTCTTCTTTATGCTTGTTGCTGATCTTTTTGTAGTTTTAGGATGTTCAAAGAAACTTCAGAATCCAAACCTGTTGACTAGTTGAATGTCTACTTGATGTTCATCACTAATTTGTAATGAATGAGAACTTCTGTTTTTTTGAAAGGTGTTAATGAATGTGGTGAATGGTGTGCGTGAATTCAGTTATCCCATCCTTGAAAAATAATCCGGTGTTCCCAGAATATAAGTTTTTTTCAATAGTATTTTGTTAGTTTGGGTATAATTTAAACAGGTCTAATATGAAATCTGAAGGCAGTTGTATTATATCTGCTGTAATTCGTATGACAGGAGGAGAAAACAATCTTGCACTGCTGGATTATGACACACAGCTTGTTTCATTCCACAAGAGGTTGCACTGAATGTTAAATGGAATGTTTTCCCTTATACAAAGAAGTGGCAAAACACTTCCACAAGAAGTTCTGGATAAAAACTGTCCTATACATAATGTAAAGTCTTATTCTTAAAATGTCTTCTTTCATTTCAGTTAAATGAGTTGAAATCTTCAGCATAATTTAACCTTATTCAGTGCGCCATCATTGGACTTACAGAAGTCATAAATCTTGCCTTTTTGTTATATCAGTTGCATTTTAATTAGCTGGGCCTTCCTGTAGTTTTTTTTCTTTTTTTTTTTTTTTAGGAGAGCTTGTATCAAGCCTTCAGAATTCTTCATGTGATGTGTCTTCTGAACATGATACAAACAGTGTGTATGAAAGAATTCGACTTCAGAAGCTTACTTTTGTCCACCGAGCTGTTAGTATTGCCACTGATCCAAATGGTTGCAATTTTGCTGTTTTACAGTCAGATCCTAAAACAAGGTATATTTAAAATATGAACAATTGTAATTTTTCTCTTTTTTGTGTGTAGATGCAATTAAATCATTCTGCTTTTCAAAGCCACTTTCGGCTTGTACAGAAATCACAGTAAATGTGGTTATCTATACTGCTATAGAATAGCGCTTGTTAGTAAGCAACTATGTTGAAGCTACCCAAAGACCTCAGTTTATGTATTTGCATAATTAGCATAGGTAATGTTGCTGTTTTATCTACAATTTTTAAGGCAAGCATTTGTGATGTATTTTGTAACACACTCTTGTAAGTAGTGGGTGTTTTGATGGATTTCATTTTGTTCTAGTCTCTATGAAATTCCAAGTGTGTCATTATCAAGTTTCGGAGAGGATTTTGGCAAACTGTTAGATGAAACAGATGAAATGGACAGCATCCATGATGTGACTTTTCAGATTGGCACAAGAACTTACCCGGTGCACAAATACATCTTGGCTGTGCGCTCTGACTTCTTCAAGAAGCTGTTTGTTTCCAGTGACAACCAGCTAGACACTCCAGACGTCTACCGTAAAGATGAAGATGCTGTTGGATGTGATCTTTATGTAATTGAGAAAGTTCATCCAGATCTGTTCGCATACCTTCTGCAGTTCATATACACTGATACCTGTGATCTTTTGACTCATGGTTATAAACCAAAAATCCTGAATAAAGGAAAATCAGAAGAATATCAAGATACTTTAATTTCTAACCTAAGCAAAATGAGTTTTGATGAAAATGTTAATGGAAAGTCTGCATTTGAGATTTATAGAAATAATCAAGTGCAAGTTATAAATGAGAAGCAGAAGAGCAAATCTAAAAAAGGCAAAGTTGTTAGTGAAGAAGCTAACCTCATAAAAATGTTGCAAAGTGCTGCAAAGAGGTTTGGACTCAGCAATTTAAGTGGAAGGTAAGTGAAAGGATATGCATTTATGTTCTGGCAAGCTCTTCACAGAGAAGAACATCAGCTTTTATGTAAGCTGATCTAACTTCAGTTGTTATTAAAGTAGAAGGCTAGTGGGGTTGGTAAGTTTGCTTTTTTTTGCTTGTTTTATTGTTTGTAAGTAGAAAAGTTTACAGAATGCAGTGTCATCTCTTTAAAGCAACATCAGCTTGCTTCAATGCTGTTTGCTATGAGAAAGCATGCATGACCTTTTTGAAGGAAGCAGATTGCTGTAGCATGATTATGTACTTAAAGCATCATTTTTCAATAGGCTTCTATATGGTGGAAATGTGCTGTTGTGTTCTAGAACCTCTGGACATTTATATTTAAAACATCTGTCTCATGTATCTTTTAAGGCATGAGCTCTCTGGGACTTGACATCTGATACAAATCATCTGCCTTTCCAGAATGACTGTCATAAAACATCAGTACTTGTTTTGTTAGAGACAGCTGATCCAATTTAGGTTTGGATTTGTCAATTTTTATGCTATGGTCCGTAGTCTACTAATTTTTCCATAGACAGTGAACATATTTAGTGTAAAATAACACAAAGCAAAGTTGAATTCTTGTTTAACTGATGCATTTTTAATGTTACGTGGTGAAACTAATGAAATTGAGACCAAATGTCTCTGTAGAACTGTATTACCCAGTTTTGGGCATTGTTTTCTGAATTTGACTTTTTCTTACAAAGGAGGGAATGAGCTTTTTCAGGGCAATTTTTTTCACTGTATTTTTTTGCAAACACTAAAATTAATCATTAGAGACGTGAAGCTGCTGGTAAAACTGAGTTCCCAAGTAAAATTTCCTTGTTAAAGCTCTTTCATCTGAAAGTGTATTGCTTTCTAATCCACCAGCAACACTCCTGTGTCTTTACCATCCCGTTCACAAGCCTTCTCGATGAATTAGGGTGCTGAAGAAGCCTGTGCTGAAACATGCATCTCTTCCAAACCACCTTCTTTGCGCAGATAACTGGCTGGTAGCAGTATATATAGCTCCTGGATTTTTGACCCTGTGTTGTTGAACTTTAGCCTTAACTGTAGCAGTATAACTTTCATCTAAGATAATAAATAAGACAGCTAAGATGTGGAAAGAACGTCAGTTACTCTTTACATCTGCAGCGAAGACTTTGAAGGAACAACTGGCCCTTTCTAGTTTTCTGTGATAAATGATTTTGATCTTTTTTCATATGCACAGTATGAGCTGTTACTTTGTGAAACTGTTCTTAATGGTTTGAACTGTATACTAATTGTATTGCTGATTACTAACGTTAATGATTTGCAGGTTGGATGGAGTCAGATTAGAAAATGGAAAAATTGCTGTTGTCAACAAGAATGGGAACAAACCAAAGTTAAATCAGAAGAAATGGTAAACTTCTTAAATCAAGCTTCCCCTACCCTCACCATCTTCCTCTTATTTCATCTCTTTATCTGTTAAGTGTAGGGTAAGGTTGGTCAGCTGTATTTTAACTTCTGGTGTACACTAGTCTCTTTCACAGTTACTCGTGTTTGGAAGTTCTCTGTAGATCCCTATGAACTGATGTATGAATTAGTAATCTGGGATAAATTATGTGTGGTATATTTTTGCTTCATTTTGCTGTACATTAATGTGTTCTGTGGATTAGTTGTGTCATTGAATACTAATGCCAGGAGAAATGTTGTGGGTAAGACAGTCAAAAGCAGTTTGACTTTTGCAAATATGCTTGCTGTGACAAGACAAGTGTATGGATTGGCAATAAGCAAATGTATAGTATTTTTTCTGATTAAGAAAATCTCTGGAATATCTTTCGATAGAAAAATTCCTATGCTTTTATCAAAATGATGTTTGTTTTTTAATTCCATTGGTGCAATTGGGTGATTTACACCCAAAGGCTTGAGTAGTCTACTTATGTAGCAAAAGCTACATTGCAGAAAAGTAGCTTTTTAACAGAATTTGGATTACTTCACTCTTAAAATGCATCATAAAAGTTTATAGTAGCTACTAATGTAAAAGAAATAACTACCTTAACATAAATCATTTAAGGTTGACTAAAACTAGCCGTGATTAATTTATATGGTCATAGCAGTTTTGAAACAGTAATTGACGGTGTTTTGAAGGAAATACTTCAGATGGAATTTTGAGAGCTTAACTTCACAAAAAATGTCTCTCTTTAAACTATCGTACTTGTACTTTTAGGTTTATTTTATATGATATTATCAAAGTTCAGGTGTGTTTTATTTTAAAGGATAAATCCTAACTTGCTAAAGTATTTATTTGTAACGTTTACAACTTGTAGCTCTTCTGAATAGTCACAGTTCTGATCCTATTAAAATATCCTCTAGTTCTTACCTCTGCGATGTGACCCTGAAATCCTTGGACGGAAAGGAATTCCCATGTCATAAGTGTGTACTTTGTGCAAGACTTGGTATGTGTGTGTATTTATATATATATTTATTTATTTATTTTATATAAGTTGTATCGTCTTTTTTAACTGAAGTTTTATTGCATCGTGAACTGAAATGCCTTTCTTTACAGATTATTTTCACAGCATGTTAAGCAGCTCATGGATTGAGGTAAGCTTGCCAACAAACGTGTGGTGGTATGTTTTGTTGCATCAAATGAGTGACAGCTTTTCAGTTTTTCCTAGAATAAAATATCCTAAATACTGTGGAAAAGGAAAGGCTGGGTTCTTGGATCCTGTTAGCTAGAAAAAAAAAAAAAAAACAAAACACATTTTTGGTTACTCTGTTTGTTCTATTGAGATTGTGTTAGATGACAGTAATAAATGTAATAATGTATCTCAAAGGAAACGAAAATATTACTTTTTGAGGTTTATTTTAAGCTATTTCTTGGATTTATAAAAGCTACTGGACAGTTTTTTATGAGATACTACTTTGGATGAATTTTTATTTTCTTGAAAAGATCTTACAATTTAAATATTAAGCAGTATGGAATAGCTTTTCCTATGTACTGAATGAAAGATGCAGCAGAATTGAGAGTCAATGTGTAGAATATCCAGTTGACTTCTACTGTTAATGAAATAGACGATATCAAGGACTATTCCGCTTAGTCACCAGCTGCTGCTTCAAAAGATGTAGGGTTTCTGTTTGCTAGCTGTGTGTCAATGCCCTGGTTGTTCCTGGACATCGTAATTTCACTAAGTGCCTCTGTTTAAGTATGTGAATACTATTGATAATGCTTGTGGAAAAAGAGGAAGGGTGTAAATGGAGAAGCATTTTTCAGAGACTGAAAGTTGAGTGCGAGAGTTTTCTCAACTTTCATAGCTTTTTGGCAATGTGTAAATCTAAGAACCAGCCGAGGTACTGGCAGTTCCCTTCTGCTGCGTAACAGAAGTTTACCTGTCCTCTAAGTTACTGTGCTTTTTTCCTCAGTCGTCCCTGAGGAAACATATCTGAGACTGAGATTGATTTATTATGTTTTTTTTAAGTGTTGAATGTCCATTTGTATCATTCATATCTGTATCAGTTGTATGGAGTTTGTAAGCTATCTATTATTTCAGAAGTAAATCTAAATCATCCTAAATTCATAAGTGAATATTTTGTGAATCAAGTGCTCTAGATGGTGTATAAAAATCTTAACATCTCTAAGAAGGTTTTAATCTTTGGATGGGATATATGTCAGGATCAGCAGCATGTTCTAAAGCAAAATAAATCTTTTAGTATAAAGCTTTGCTTCAGTACCACCTAAAATAAACCGAAGTTGACTAAGCATTGATGTTGCAAAAACTTGAATGGTGACAACTACATGGCTTAATGGCTAATGTTTGCTCATGCAAAAGCTCTGCCTTGATGGTTAAGATGGTTCTTTAAATGGAGGGTTTGCTTAGGACCTTGTTTTCTGGGGTGTTAACAGTAATGGGTACTTTCATTTTATTCTTGCTTGGGAACTTGTGATTTTACTAGATCTTCTACCTTGAAAGAAAAGCAGTTCAGTACTTGCATAGGGGATTCCTGCAGTTGTACTTTTAAACAATTGTGGGTAAAGTAATATAATCAAGGAGGATTATTAGAGAAGATGCTCAAACCGATGAAATGCTGAACTGTTTTGTGGTTATTTATTCAGAAGTTTGGGCAGATTTTAATTGCTCTGCTACAATCAATTCTTACTTGAGGAACTTGAACAGATTTTCTGCAAATGCTTAAATATTGTTTAACTTTGAAACTGTGACCCTCAGTCTGAGTCATTTGCTAAATAGAATTACTCTCTTAATTTTGTATTTTATTCCAAGTAGTCATCTTCTTGTATTCTTTTTGTTTGTTTTTTTAAATCCTTTTGCCTTTTAGGCTTCCTGTTGTTCAGCTCTGGAAATGCCAATCCATTCTGACATACTACAGATAATTGTAGATTACCTGTATACAGATGAAGCTCTTGCGATAAAAGGTGCCATTGATACATTTTCAACTCAGCTGTAGCTTCTGCAATTTTTATATTTTTAAAATAGCAATTCAGTACCTAATATACTTGCGTTGAAGTTTTATGTAGAAAATCCAAATTTTTGTGACTCTTGCTTTGTATTTTGAGGTGATTGTTGTACCCCAGGCCTTTTTGTAGCTTTTCTTTAGTTTGTCAAACTGCAGTTTTCTTTTTCCTTCCTTCTTCTCTTGCTTCAAAAAAATGACTGTGCTCTTCTAAGCTATTCCTTGTGCTGTGAAAATCCCATCAAAATTTGCAAAGTCATTACGTTTGTCCTTTCATAAAATCTTGTTGAGGCTGTATGTGTTTTAGCTGCTTTTGACTTGCCCACAGTGTTTCCGTGTGCTTTGTTTTCCAGATTCTCAGAATGTGGAATTCATATGTAATGTTCTTGTGGTAGCAGACCAACTTCTTATATGCAGACTCAAAGAAATCTGTGAAGTAGCCATTGCAGAAAAACGTGAGTTCTTCCACTTGTGTCATAATGGGTTAGAGAATAAAAAATACTTTTTTAGATGTTAAAGCTCTTGCCTATTTCAGCACATAATTATTTCCTTACATTCATTTGCTCTGATCACCTTTTGCTGTTCATTGCATAGCTGTTAACAGTTACTTCTTTAGTCTAAGTCATGTTCTAGGTTAGCATAATTTTCCATTCCTTATGCATCATTGTCTTCATGTCACACTCTTTAATAAAAGAAGTAAAAAAGGCAAAAAAAATTCCCCTCAACCCACTAAATAAATAAATCAAACTTTTATAAAGATTCTATTTCATTGAACCCAGACTTCTTATCTTTAAAACATGATAAAATGAATTCTGTGTTTCTGTTCTTGTATTTAGTTCTACTAGTTCTTGTGTTCTTGGTTTGACACAATGCTGTTTCTATATGGCTGTAAGGATCTGTCTCTTCTAGAAAACACTGAAGTGTTGCTTAGCTTTATGCAAGAATTCAGTGTAGAATTTTTGCTTGGCATTTCTTAGTGACTTCCATTTTTTTCTCTCTCTCCCCTGCCCCTTGCTCCTTCATCCTCCTTTTTTTTTTTTCTTTCTCATTGCTAAAGGAACCTTTGGAGCTTTAAGAACTGTTTATGCTGTAGATGAAACTTGCTATTTTTAACTTTCTTTTTCCCTTTTGGTTTGGACTGCTAGTTTCAACATACTGAGATGGGTATGTTTGTAGGTAGGGCCTTTCTGTGAAGCAGACATTGCATTGAAGCTGCTACAAACTTATGTGAAGCTTGCTGTAGTTTATGGCCATTTGAGCATTAGCGGCTTTTCTAGGAATGGAGAAGTATATGATATGTTTCAATAACTAGATCATGCTGTGCAGTAAGTTTTAAACTACTGCATGTTATTGAAGCACATTATCCAACTTAGTTTGTTGTGTTTCTTCTTTGCAGTTACTTTAAAGAATGCTGCCAAGCTGTTGGAGTTCTCAGCCATGTATAATGCTGAACAGTTAAAACTGTCCTGTTTGCAGTTCATAGGACTCAATATGGCAGCTTTGCTTGAAGCAAGGTAAGGAGGAATGCAAATGTGTTAATGTATTAGCTGTTAAATCCAAACTTCCCACAAAGGCAGAAGGATTGGAAGAAGTAATAGGAGCAGTTAAATGTTAATAATGCAACATTCTATGAACTGAGTGCTGCTAGTTTAAAGGGAGGCTCATTTTTGCCAAACAGGGAGACATGAACTAGTTAAATATCTGTACATACTGCACCAGTTTATAGTACAAACCCCTCTGTTACAATCTGGCATGAAAAGCCTGAATTAAGGGGAAAACCTCTCTTGAATTCAGTGGGCTTTGACATTAAGACTAATCTTGTTTGAGTTTTTTAAATTTATTCTGAAGATACATGAAACTGCTGTGGATTTGTTGTTGTTTGTTTGATTGATTTTTTTAATATGATAGTTACTATGCAAATTTCATTTGTTTTAAGTAGGTTTGTTATAGTTGGCGTGTTTTCCGAAGAGGCTGGTCCTACCCTGTGGTAGTCTTTTTGCTTTAACGGTCTGTATTGAGGGCTGAATTAATTGATTACCCTTGCTTTCCACAATGATTCAGCTAGGATTCTAAGAAGTTGGAGGTGTGCTCAGGCCTTCCTTCTCTTGATGCTTTTGGACAGGGCTTCAGGTTGCTCCCAGAGTACATATCATTGTCTCAGAGCAAGCTTTATCAGCACTGATTGAACTTCTTTTCTAACAAAGACTTAAAAAGCGTCCAGAACCCCCAAAAAATCAACCAAACAAAACCCTCCATCTCTGTTATTGGTCTACTCTGTCCATTCCTAGCCTTTTTGTCCTGCTCACTTTTACTTATAGAGGTTATTAGAGGCCTGAACCAGTTCGGGATGGCAGCACTTCATTGCTATGTCACACAACTACTCTGTATCACAGGTACAGGAATTTATTGGTATTAGCAATTTCCCTCTTCACATCTTTTGACCTTTGATTTTTGGAGAGAAGGGTAAAAATCTAGTAATGTTGTCTTAAGTGTTATTCTGAATTCAGATTTGTTTCATCCTAAGCCTGGAAATGATATGCAACATTCTTACTACTATTAAGACTGTATTTGCATTTTAGTAAAAATGTCATTACTGGGTAGCAAGACTTTTGATCTGAGACGCCTGAAACAGAACTTAGATGTGACTGCTTCATGCAAGGAGAGCTGCTCACATGGGCAAGACAGTTTTGTTGAGTAAAGTTTGTTGCTATAGTATTACTTTTTGGCACGAATGTCAAGCGATGTTGTGGGTGAGTTTTATAGAAGAATTTGCATAGACTTGGAGTATTAGATACATGTCAGGAAGACTTGAAAGTATGCAGAAATTGATAAAATAATGACTGGTTCATAACTTAACTAAGTAGGTCTGCATTGGCTGTGGCCTTAAGTAAAGGTAGGCTATTTGGAAAGGTTTAATCCTGCCTCACAAAAAGGGCATTGACTAGTTTATATTATGTGTTCATTTTCTTCCTTCTGACTCTGTGACCACCACGAATAGGTAATAATAATGCCTGTAGGTGAGATTCATCAAAAATGTTCACTTGAATTTTTCATTAACGGGATCTCTTTTTTTTTTAAGCTAGTAAGATAAATTTCTGTTTATTTTTTAGGACTCTGGATGTCTTAAGTGATGAAGTTGTAAAGGATCTTTCTGTTTATTACAGGAAAATGGTAAGTTGTACAACTTGAGTTGATTAGGTTTAAAATGAGCTGATTAGGTTTAAAATGAGAACAGATGAGTAAAGTATATACCTGCAGTGTCCGTAGATGACAGGCTGAATGTGGAACATCTGACTCAAAAGCTAAGATTAACTGCTGCTGTTATCACTCTCATGGAGCTTGTATTTCAGTATTCAGTAGCCACTGCTGCAACAGTATTGTGCCCTTTAAATTAATTTGTTATGCACATTAAACTGTATATAACTGTGTGTGTATATATACACTGTGTATATATATAGACTGTATATATATATATATACAGACAGTTTATATATACAACATTAACAATTGTTGTGTGAAAAAACATAAGCAAAACCTATGAAAAAGAGCGTCTGTTAACTTAGAAGAAAGGAGAAGAAAGCAAATTAGACTTCTCCAGGGTAAAGTTCAGGGTGATCATATAGATCTTAAAAGCAGTAAGAAAAATATTGTGAAAGTTGAACTTCTAATGCAAAGGGGAAAACCAAAGCACATTATAATCCAGTATTCTTTAACTAAACAGTAGTAAAAGATGAATGTTTGCAAAATCTTGAAGCATTTTTTGTTAGGAGTTACAGGCAGCTGAACCACATGCATTTTGATTCTGTAACTTAAAATAATTCTCCTTCTGTTTTGCTTAAAGATGTAATTTATGTTAATAAGCTGGTTAAATAATTAATTACTTGATCTATAAACATGTTTTAAATGACAGACAGTTTTGGTCCTTTTACAAGACATCATATATTTGCTAGGGAAACTTAAGGAAAACTTAGCATAACAGCTTTTACAACTATAGATTCCAGCTATGGTCAGGAGAGTAATTACTCCATATCCAGACGGACCTGACATAAGTTCTTTTGAGGCTGAAGATGGAGATAACTTTGTCTTTTTGAGGGAAGAATTGAATACAGAACAAAATTCTCAGTAAGTATCTATTTTTCATCAACTTTTTTAACTAGATGAGCTGTATATGGTATTTATCTCCTTTTGCATGGTTCCTGACTTCCTTTGGGTTCAGAATTGAAATCTCAGTTTCTCCTATTTCTTAATATTTCAAAGACTGTTTTCAGTTCCCTTCAGTTCTATAACATTTTAAAGTACTTCAGTAGAGCAGTTTTTTCAATTTATAAGTAGCATATGAGTAAAGGTAGCAAAACAAGCATTCGCAGTAATGTTTGGGGGTTGTGCACATGATGAGAGTACCTGTGTATGTATGAGACTGACTGTATAGTTCATTGAACTTAACCGAATTAGGAGAAATCAAAAAAAGAAAAAAACAGACTTCAGTGTACTATAGATCTGTCTGGAAAATCATGATATCCTACATTTCTTAATATGAACAGAATTGACACGCAGAATAGGAAGTTTTGTAACATGAGTTTTTTACCTGTCGGTATACAGTGGCTACTGTCTGGCTGTAGTATGACAAAACGAGCAACCTGTGTTTAAGAGGTGTTAGAAAATGTGATCCAAACAACTGTGGATCAGGTAGTTTGGCCTTAGTGTTTTTGTGGACTTCTGGTATTTCTGTCTTTGAACATTTGTTCTGAAGACACATTGGTAAGAGCAGCAGAATCTGTAAAGTCTGGTCAGACTGACTTAATATGCTGCTTTTCTCTGATGAGCAACTAATAAAATTACAACTGCTTTTCTTGGTACAGTTTTTAAACTGGAGAAATTGACTGTGACATCACAACTATGAAAAGTTAATTTGATAGGATGACTTGGTAAAATGCTTCCAAATAGTGAAATCTGATGTCATTGGGCAGATGAAACCTCACCTGTGTTATTGTGTGCTCTTCTGACCACTTATGTCAAGAAGAGTTATGCTAAATGAACTAGTACGCATAAGGACTAGTAGATCAAGGGAACTGAGAGGCTATTTTATATTAGACTTCAAGCCTTTCAGTGTTTTTAAAGGCTAGACGATAGCCTTTAGGGAATAGGGCAGTCCAAGGATTTAAAAAACCAAACATTGTAAGGTTACGGTATTGATGCAGGAATGAGTAAGTACGTATATAGTTATTCCACAAAAAGCTTATCAAAGAAGCTTTTTGAAATAGAGTTACTGTAGCTGTGATTCATATAATTCTGAATTTCTAGCAGTTTTGTTTAGAGCCTTTTATTTGATTTCCCTCTTCCTAATATCATATGTAGGAACATGTGACATTTTGGTGACATGACCATATACTTGCTTTATTGTAGAAGTAGTGCTATCTTGGTGGCAATATTTGTGTGTGGGGAAAAATGAGACCAACTGTGGAATTTAGTCAACTTCACTAATTTAGGAGAAATAAGAGAGAAAAAAGTGGAGACTAGGAGGCAGTTTGCTTTATATCAGTCACTGCCATGTGTAGCAGGTTTAAGCTGACCTAGGTGGCAGTGCCAGCCTATGCAGCTGCTATATCTTCCGCTGTCTCAGCAGAAGTCTTTGTGCAGTGTACTAGACCAGAGACTAGATCTAGATTGGAAAGAATTTTTTCTCTTCCTCCTGCATTTTGTTTTTCCTCCAAGATCATTTACTAAATAGTTGTGCCAGTGCATAAGCAGAGCAGGAGCAAGCAGCTAGTGGGTGGTGGGACCAGGTATTACTGCTTGAAGTATTACTGCTGCTGCTGACTAAAGAACTTGACAATGACACTGTTAGTTCTGAGTCTCAATTTCTTTGGCTTTAATCCGTCTTGGAATTTTTTTGTTCTTAATAGGGAAGCTCTTTTGAAAAGAGCAAAATCTAAGGCAAAAAAGAAGCCACGAAAACGGTCCGACAGCTCTGGAGGATATAATTTATCAGATATTATTCAGAGTCCAGCCTCTACAGGTCAGTGGGAAAGAAATTCCTTTCAGGTGTAAAAACAGAAGACTTTAATATGCAATGCAAAGCAATTTCTGTACTTCAATAAGGAAATCTTGCAAAGATTATTTCTTTTCTAGTGAACACCATAGTTGAATAGTGAATTCTTAAGATTAAGTTTTGTTCGAAAGGATGTTTATCATAGTAAGCTTGTGTCCAAAGTTCAGATTCTGTAAAAACATGTATTTGATCAAATAAGGTTATTGGACCCTTTCCCATGTGGTTTTAATAAGTGGAACATTTCTGATATTGTGTATGGGTTTTTTTTCTGTGGGTTTTTTAATTATAAAAAATAAATTAGTCACTGTCTATTGAAAAGATGGTAGAAGTCTTCATTTTCAACAGGAAGGTGTCAGTGTTACTTCCTAAAACTGTATGTCGTGAGACAGAGAAAGAAAACTCAGAGTAATCTTGTTCTGAAAAAAATATTTAAGGTAGTCTTAAATTTACTTATTCTTCTTAACAGTCTGGTATACTGGACTAGGTAAGCTGCTGGTTATTTTGTATTCATAATATGGAGTGAATAACTTTTGGCTTTTTAAAGCATTGTTTAGTCCAGCTCTCATGATTTAATAGTTCTACTCTCTTTTCTTACTTCTTAGGCTCAGTGAAACTGGATAAAACTAACTCTGTAGAATCACTTCCAGAACTCTTAACATCTGACTCTGAAGGTAGCTACGCAGGAGTCGGTAGCCCCAGAGACTTGCAGTCCCCAGACTTCACAAAAGGATTTAATCCAGAGAGGACTGAGGTTGGATTTCTTTGTTCCTAGCAATTTATTTGTTTGTGTTTATCTAGTCCATCAAAAGCAGAGTTTGTATTTTGGAGTGTTTCTGAGAAGCTGTTGTCCTTAAAATGAAGTAGACAACTTTAAGTAGTTATCATTTGTCTGATAAAGCAAATAAAAATGAGTATTCCTTATTAAATCTTACAAGGGTCATTTATTCATGTGGTACCATAATAAGAATTTTTATATGCTGTAGTGTTCAGAAAATTCCAAACCAAAAGAGCAATTATGTGAAGTCTTTATCTACTTCATTTAAAATGCAAAGCAAATCTGAAATTCACAAGGCAGAAAACTACAGGAAAATCCTGCTGTGCTTTTGACTACTGTCGTTGGACAGAAGTGCGGTCCAGGATAACTGAGGCGTAGCTGACGAAGAGAAAAAAAGTTTGAGAGGATTGTGCCTATTTAAGTGTTAAAGCTTTAGAAGTAGATATCTCAGAGTGAGTTTTCCACTATTGAGATGCATATTTGAACTTAAATAATACAGGGTGAAGCAAAAAAAAAAAAAGTACAAGTAGACTGGTCAGTGATTCACCACGTTCCTGCTATTTTTGAGGTATCCTTTAAAATCTTTTCTCTTATACGTGTCATTCAAGTTGTTTGTAACATTGCTCATTTTTTTTTTAAGTGAAAAAATGTGAGAATATTTAGTCAACATTTTTCTGTCTTTTTTTTAGGTGAAGGACAAAGCATGCAGTCAGGGTATGAAACCCTCTCAGCCTAACAAGGAGATGAAGTCATACAAGGGATCATCAGCACTGACACAGTCTGTTCCACAGTCCGTTCCCAGTGCCAAAACCAACTCCGCAAGCTCTCCCAATTGGGTAGCAACCAGTTTTAGGTGGAGTAATAGTTGTAGTGCCTACCTAACTTACAACCACTGTTCTACACTTGGTAGTGAATGCTAATAATATTCTGTTCAGACTAGAAAGCTATCTGCTCTGCAAAATAATTATATATTACTTGACAGATGAAGTAAAGATTTTGGTAGTTTTATTAAACTGGTACATTTTTAAATTACTCTTTGAGAAAACCAGTTGCTAGAGAAATTATTTTTTTTTTAAGTGATATTAGTCTGGACTTCTAATATCTTTTTTTTTTAATGTCTGCTTGGTTAACATTTTGTAAAATACTTGGTAGTTTTTTGTAGACTCAGACCATGCTTGAAGCCATTAGAAGCACCGTTGTAATTTGACATTTTTAAGTCATGCCTTTAGACTGAAATGGTCTGTGAAAATCAACGCCACAGGTTTAAATGATACAGTAATAGAAAAAATGATTATAAATTTTTATCTGTAGCAGTATCTGCTTATGAAAAAGGAGCAGTACTGTGACAAAGTTCTGTCTTGCCTGGTGTCCTGTCTCTGACAGTGGTCGATAAAGGTTGAATAGAGAAGAGTTTAAGGATTTAGGGAATCATATAGCAATAATTTCCCACAGTTTTCCCAGGCTCTGTTCATTTGTGGCTGATGGTCTTTGTTAATACAGGTGATACAGCTGTGGAAATTAGAAGTTGCAGCTCTGAAGTGTATTGTTTGGTGAGCAGAGCCCATAAGGAATCTACATTTTGTCTCGCTATGTCTTTCTGCAAGCGTAGTTTGTGCAGAGAGGGTAACACATCCCACAACCAACTCTTTTGTCTTTAGACTGGTTGGAAGAAGCTCCACCTTCATCTGCTATTTTAGAGTTCTTTTCAAACACTTTTCAGAGGATTGCATGGAAGGGGAAGAAATAAAACCACAGGACTTTGGTGTAATGTCACTGTGCCTTTATGGGTTTTCCTTGTACGCTTCCTTCACTTTTTCTAATATTGCTGGTATGATGTCAGGAAAAAGCAGGCAGCACTGTTGTGTGGAATGTTTGAAGGATTCATACTGTAGTGTATTTGCTTGAAGTACTGTGGAGGAGCAGTGATGACAGGGTTTGGTGTGACCTTCCAGTGGTTAATTCACTAGTTGGTCTATGGCAGTTGGGTTTATGTAGGGAGAGACAGAGGAAGTGCTGCTTATATTTTATATCAAAGCTTGTCCTTGAATCTGGTTGTAACACAGCTTGGTTTACAAATGCTTTTAAGTACACAGGTTTTAATTTATAGTTTTGTGTAAAGCTTGGAAATGTCTGGATTTAATTCGTGTTCATTTCTGTGGGAGTTTAAAATTAGGTCATTTATGCAAAAGAAATGGATTCCTAAAGTCTGAGAATGTTAGTGGTGTTTGTACAGAGCTCTAACTTTGCAAAGTGTTCTGTTTGCCATCTGAAATAATTTTAATCCTGTTCTTCAAAGAAAGATCTAATTCAACCTTCATGAAAGAGCTGTGAGCAATGCCTCTCTGATACTTAGCATGAGCAGTTGACTACTAAATAAGCATCCTGGATTTAGGTATCTAATTTTTTTAAAGTAATCATAGTTCACATCTTTTTGTTTCAACTATATGAGTCTTGAAAGTATTTTTATAGTATGCTCTTAAATATGTATATATTTATAAAAGTTTTGTCAGAAACATTCTATTTGAGGTTTGCCATAATTGAGGAAACAGACATAAATTATACATCCATTTACCAATCTTATGTATGATTTAGAGGATTTCAGTGAAGGCTGGAACTGTGGAATGTAAGTAAAGATGAGTGCCTTGTAAGGTAACTTTTTGTTTTTCATTTAGCCCTGCCAGCCCTCCTGCTATGGATCTAAGAACCATCATGGAAATTGAAGAAAGTATGCAGAAATCTGGAACCATGCCAAAGGCAAATTCAGGGTTGGTAAAAAACCAAAATCTATAAAAGAAAAGCGTGATAGACCAGGCTATTATGAATTTACTTAGTGGTTCAGGCAGTTCAGAGTTTAAAACAAGCAGGAAAAAAGTTATTCTATTTGTTTTTGAATGACTTTGTTTACTTCGGTTCATTATGGTGGGTTTTTTGTGAGCATACAAAACGTATCCCTTTATTTTACTGTAGTCTTGTCTGGTCAGCTCCTGCAGAAGCATGCCTTAGCTGTTGAAATGTGAAAGAAAGAGCTAGTAAACTAGTATCTTAAATCAGTGGCCTACTTTGCTGAGCTTTCCTATTTCCAGCGAAAAAGAATTGATGTTTTTCCCTAGCACTTTGTCGACCGGTACTGTAATTGATCCCGAAGTTTCTGTCTTGTCTCACGTTCTCTGATCTCCCCCAGCACCCATGTGTTGGTATTGACAGTTCTTGCTCAGACACAGGCATGAGTGGTTCTTGCTTGAAGAAGCAGCCCAAAGGCGCAGGGAGATAAATGTACATTTTCAGGAGGCAGTGGATTAAACCTAGTGTTTCTTAACTGATGACATATGGAAGAGAACTGGAGATGACTTTCATGACCTTTGAAGTATAGTGTTCTTGTAAAGGAGAGCTAGGACAGTCCTGAAGCCTAGTAAAGGGTTGCTGGCTAGGTAGATTCAGAAACTATAAACAAAACAGCCAAGACTGGAGAATCCAAATAGCTTAGAAAACAAATTATTACAAATAGAAAAAACTGCTGTATTATGTTGCATGCGTTCCTTATGCATGCTTCTGACAGTCTCTAAAAAGTCATAAAATTAGAAAATAGTCTTTGTCTAGTGCAAGTCCATCTCTTCTGGAGACTTGATTCCTACTCTGCATGTTTTCGTTTGTAGACATCTGCATGAAGAATGGTTTTATGATTTCTTTTTGTTACTCTTGATATTCATTGATGTCTTTTTGCTCCCTAACCATCCAACTCGTCCCCCCACCTATACTCCCCTTTCAGAACTCTAGGCTAAGTATTGTGGTCTAGGAATAAAGTATTACTTGGTTTAATTTGCAAGATTAAAGGTGAGTCATCTCAAAGGACACTGTCTTACATCTTCTCTCTCTGCAATGTCAATTCACAGCAGAATGATGTCTCATGGAATCAAGCTTTCTCAGAAGCAAAGGAAAATGATTGCACTGGCAGCAAAAGATAATGGATCAGTAACTAGCAGCACAGAACCTACTACACTAATAACCACACCACCGCCACCTACAAAAGTTGCAAAACTAGGGAATGCATGGTATGTTATGAATCAAATGTCACTTCTTTTTCTTTGGAGGGTTTTTACATTGAATAATCTCTTAGAGGCAGTTTCTTAAGTAAAAATGGCCTAGATTCTGTTCGTTAAAAAGACTAGCATTGAACTATTTGTATCTACATTTGGTAGTAATCTAGAAATTCAAAGGGGTAGGGAAATGCAGTGGTTGCAGTTTAACAGTTCTTTGAAATTTTGCTACAATGAGTCAGAAGACTGCACCCCATCTGGTTGTTGCCTGTGTGTGATGTGGTATTTGCAGATGGTATCGAAGTGAAGTATAGAAAAAGAAGGTTGAGCACAAGCTCTGAAACTTAGGAAGAGGTTATTGAAAACTGTTATGAATGCTGTTTTTTTTTCTGTCAGAAGCATAAAGAAAAATGTTATCCCTTCCTGGGGGAAGGGGCTAGAATGACTTGGGAGTAGAGCAAAACCAGACTGAAATTATAGATACTGAAATTATCTAGGTGGCTAAGAGCTGGAGGCAATGACGGATGCTGCTAAGAATTCTTATGATGGAAGGACGCATAGTGGGTTTAAAATTACTTTTAATGCTGATTACATGCAATTTAAATATTCAAGTTCGTATCACAGTATCAAATAGAAAAATAGTTTATCATCTGTTCAATAAACTAGATTTACAACAGGGGGTATAGTGAGGTGCTAGCCTGATTCATGCTTTGTTCTTCACATTTACAGTTTATATTGGATGAAAGCATAAAAACATAACTGTAAAAGTTGCAAGCTATGTGAATTTAATGTGTTTAATTGCTACAGAATGAATACCTATGTGCATGCTCTTAACTTGAGGTAAATGTTGGGCAGTTCTTCCCCTTTTCTTGTTCAAAAAGGTCTAGACTTTTATTGCAGCTTGCTTTTGTACTGGTACCCTAGAAGAATTGTGAGTCAGTCTCCTCTTTCTAGAGCTTACCTGTTTGTGCCTCAGTGGGAACAAAGGTTGCCACATACTCACCACAGTCACCCTATTTTAAGTGAAGTCTTTTTTAGATAATTTAGCTGTTGTAAATGGTATCGTAATAATTTTCCTTTTGTATTGCATAGATTTCAAAGTAGGAGTCTGTCTTTCAAAGGATATGTTTATTTTCCACAGAGCCTTTTGTGTCTTTCAGCTCTTTTTCCTTTGATCTTTTATATAAATTTGTTGCTCCTTTCAGAAATAAGAGTAGTAAGCATCTGCTGGAATCTTTTCCTTTCTGCTATGCTCCTGGAAGTTCAAACCAGACATATAGCCAGTTAGCTATTTAATAAGTATATGGAGAGAAAAAAAAACATGTTGCTAGCTGGCTGAGGAAAAGGTAGGCTGGTTCCTGGCAGTAGTTCCTTCGTGAGAGGCGTTCTGTTTCGAAAGGTTTAGGGTAATATCTACAACTGCTTGCTTCTCTGTTCCACTTCGTGTATCCCGTGTTTCTTTTTTGGCTGGCTGCTGTTATGATCAGCACCTTGAGTTTGAAGTGCCTTCAGATTTATTTGAGATTCCAAATGGGTCTGTTGGTATGCCATTATCTTAATTTAAGACCATAATAATAACAACAGTAATATCCCAAAAGGTAACAATAGTAAAATAAAAAAAAGTATTCAAAGTATTTATCAGTAATGTACAAGAAAAACTGTAAGAGTATGTTGTAATCATCCCAAAATCATGCATTATAAGTCAGATGATAATTGATTCTAAAGTGGTATTCTACTTCCAGTTATGACACCAGAACAAGCTTTGCTTCTCTAGTGGACACCATGCAGTACATTCAGCCTTATGGTTAAAGGACTTTAGTATTTTACAGGGCCTGGTGAGGATTATATCAGTCTGATCTGAAATGGGCAGTTACTCAGTGAATTCAAGGTAGTGTGGCATGAAGTGTCCTTCAAGTAGTGATTCCGACAGCGATGGCTGGGATTCCTCCAAGAGTCAGTGAAAGTAGGGACAGGAAATCTTCTCTGTAGGCATGGGTTGATTGTAACTAAAAAGAATAGTTATATGCCATGTGTTTCCAGTGTCCAGCTTACAAGCTATAGAGATACATTGCTACAGTAGTTATTTACAAAAATGAACGGCCTAAGATGACCTGATTGTAAAAATATCCAGCATGCAATATTTCAAGTGAATCTAAGAACAGGTTGAATTCTTTTGTTTTGATTTATACAAGCAAGACTTATATTTCAGTCTTCTCAAGTTGTTTTCTACCTTATACACCTAATACCAAAATTTAAGGTCTCATTTGTTCCCCAAGCCCTCCAAAGTTATTCTGCTATAACATTGGACAAAGCTCACAATTTTGTCTTAAAGAAGAAATAGAATTAGTTGCTTTGTATCTAAGGATGCAGACTCTACCTGACTGCTGGACTGAAACTGTGACCTTCAGAATAGGAGAAACAAGGTTTGCAAGATTTGTCTTCTGGATTGTAATGAGTGGATGAATTTCAGAATCCTTAACACTGATCCTCTCAAAAGCTCCAAAGAACATACTACCTGTTTTACACAGGTGATGCTGCAGGTCAAGCAGCAAGTTAGTTATTTGGCTTAGCTGCTGGAGGTGTCACAGGGTGATTATAGCTCTCAGGCTTAAAATTTGCTGGGAGAGGCTGACGGTTGAATCAGATGGTGACCAACACTGGAAATAGTGAGTTATGCTGTCTTTTATTACATTAAAAAAATATTCTTTCTACTATTTTTAATCTTACTACTAATGTTATAATTATGCATAAATACTATGTAACCTAACATCTACAGTGATGATGTACATAGTCTTACATACACAAATCACACGGGCTCATTCATGCACTAATTTACGCGTTGTTACAAACCCACCATCTTTCTACCCATCAGTGGCTCAGCATGGCAGCACCAGGGAAGCCGTGCTCTTGTGTGCTACCCGATAGGTGACTCCGAGGGGTGTCTGTGCTGATGCAGCTGGTAAGGGGTGCTGCTACTGAGGTGGGCTGGGGCCTGCATGAGTCCATCCTTTTCCTCAGGCACCCACAAAGTCAGGAGCCTTTCTCTGATTGGTGGTCACAAGAGGGTCTTCTCTGGAGTTTGCAAAGGAACTTCTCCAGACCTGCTGTGCCATGGCTTGGGCTGATGTTGGTGATCACTGGTCTAAGCATTTCATGGGTATTTTCAACCAATCATTGTAAATATCATCAGTTAATTTCCTTTTTTGTTTTACTAGCCATTTTCAAGCTGCAGTTTTATGCACTTGTCTCTAACAGACTAAGTATCAAGGGAAACAGTTGTGAGAACTCCTCTACAGGAGGATGCTTGGATAAGATGTCTGTCTTTCTCCAGCCTGGTCTTTGCCTTCTCCCCTTCATACACAACTTTTAGACATAACAAAGCCTGAAGCATGTTTTGGAGGACATTGTGGAGCTTATCTATTTCTCTGGGCTTATTCAGAAGGGGTTTTTTTTTGTTGTTGTTGTTCCTGAAGTCCTGTTTTTCAGTGTAAGATAAGTGACTCTCTAGAAGTATTTGTACTGATTGACTTAAGCACATGAGCGAGATGCCTCTAGTTAAATGATTTACTTCTTAATACAGGAAATAAGATATTAAAAGAAGCTCTGATAAAAGGCATATAAAAATATAGAGCATAACTTCCTTGATCTGACATCTGAATAGTTGACTATTGATGACTATTCATGCTATTCATGTACTGTCTGATAGATAATTACCTATTGGGTGTTATTTAGTCTTAATCTACCAACTGCCTGTGAACTGTTCCTTGTGTTTAAAAAGCAAGGACTGATTTTTGAATATGCTTAGATAACTGTGTCTAGAAAATATATTGTGCTATTAAGGTTCTGATTAAACAGTTTTTGAAAGTAACTGGGCTCTGCTGTGTTACACAAACCATCTTAAGTGGAAAGGCCATGGTATACTTCAGAAGGATGGAATCCAGTCTAACGCTCATGTGGTCAGCATGCATGATTCTCTGCGTTCCTCTGCAGCGTTCCTCTGGCTGCTGATTTGGAAAGTGCCGGTAGCTTAAGAGTTCAAGCAAAGAACCAGTGGGAGGTATATGAATATTTAAAATTATGCCTAGCTGCTGGAAGAGAGCATTTGATGAATAAACTAAGCGCTTTAGGCAAGCCATCAATTATTTGATTGCCCCTGGTAGTTATTCAAAGTATTTTTGTATGTAAGGTAGGATGGTGTTACTCATCTGCTCTAATGTTATATTTGCAAAGTTATATTCTGTAAATTCACAATGGACTATTAGAGTCCATTTGGCAATGGATTGAGCTTTCCACACATGCAGTATAGTCAAAGCCACAGAACTTGTGTTCCAATGAAATAAGATACTCATCTTGGACGTGCAGTGAGCACAGTTGCCAGAAGGGTGTGGGACGTTCTGGCTCTTTTTTGGTTGACTAAAAGACAGAGTCTGTCATACACAATGTCCTACCTTTTCCACCAAAAGAAACCTCCAGTTCCATAGGTTTTGGGGGACTGAACCTATGTTTCCTCCTTTGAAGAAAAGCGGAAGTTAGAGTGGGAAAAAAATCCCTGCACTAGTAACACTTTGAGAGTATGTCATGCAAGAAGCTAGGTGTTAACTTTATTCTTCAAACCTACTTTGATTGAGGGAGAGGAGTGTTGTTTATTTGTTTTGATGTTTTAAGCTCAGGAGAGCCTATGGCTTTTCAAGAGTGGAGGCATAAGGAAATTTGAAGTATCTCTTGAGAATGAACAATTGTGTATTTGAATGTCTAGGTTGTCAGTTTGTCAGTATTCCAGCTTATACTGAAACAGCAGCAGCTGTTTTGGAACTTAATGCTTTGATGTTTTGCAGTTACAGCTTAGAGAAACTTAGTCATATTCCCCTTTTTTAAAAAAGATGTATAAATTAGTTTTTGTAAGGCTACAAATCAGATAGAAATGACAGTATATCAGGCAGGACAAGCTGAAATTAAGAGTTGTTACTGTTAGGAAAATTCGTACCAGTTTAAGCCAAACCGTTTTAAGCCACTGATAATTGTCTTGTTCACAAGCTGAGGATGATGCAGAGTTGGTTTATTTGAGGGGGATTGTTTTGGAGTTTTTGGGGGTGTTTTTTGGTGCTGTGTTGCAAGTGGATCAGATCGCAGTACAGTTTTCATGAAAATGGGAAGGCTACTTAAATTGTTAGTAGCAGAAGAAGCTTCTGTGACAGCAGATCCCAAGGGAACCATTTGCCTCCTTGGTATAGTAAGTTTGGGGAAGTTCTGGTCAAACACTTGCCCAGCCTCTTGTGTGCCAGCTGGTAGTAGGAACAGCGGATATGCAAAATGTCTCTGCATCTGGAGGTTCCCATTCTGCTTTCTGGGCCTTCTCGTGCGCTGCTCATGCAGTGTTAAAAAAAAGAAGAGAAAAACAACACAAAAACCCACGAAACTAAGCCCAGGTCATCTAGGGCGGGGTTTAGACATCACATATAACTTTCGGATGCTTTTGTTGTAAGATTTCAGTTATAGTGTTGCAATGTTGCAATTCGCTCATCTTTGTTATCTTAAACCACATAGATGTAGTTTGAAAGTCTCTGGCTTCAAATGCTACCCTTCATATGGTAGCTGCACAAACAATTAGCATTGTATAGAAAGCTTGTTTTACTTCAGTAGTGTTTATAATTGATGTCTTATTTCTTTGAGTAGATAATGAGCAGAGCTATTCTTCCAGTATGCGTTTTGTATATTTGACAATGAATGGGACTGCTACGCTTAGTAAAGGTAAATGTAGGCAAATGTATGAAGAACTAATTCCAAAGTCTTGAGTGGTAAGGGAAAGACTAAGGGTAACTACTTTGAATTCTGTAAATAAAAAGGCTTTTGGATCAGAAAGTGTTCAGGATAGCTGTGATGCTCAATTGCTCTATTTTCATACTGGTTTAATTTTGAAAGATAATATGCAGGCTAGAATTCAGTAACAGTGCCCGTTGTATTTGGGCAAGTAAAAGAAAACAAAGCATGTATCAGTTCTATGAGTTTCACTGTAGATTAAGTGATTTACAGAGCCTCCAGCAGGTATGAGTACCTCATTCAATATCTTGGGGAAAGAAGATCAGCTTTACTTGACTTTCATGGTGGTAAACAGTATTAGATCAAAAGTACTAGAGCATTGCGTAATTTAATGAGAATACTTTTTAAGGAATAGTACTGTTAGAAAAGATACAGCTTGTCTAAGACAATGTGTTTGTGAAAACAAGATTGCTTTTTAAGAGAATGGGTTGGGGGGGAATAGGTAGATGAGTGGGTTTTGGCTTTTGTTTGTTTTTCTTTTTTTTTTTTCTTCTAATGAAATTTCCATGCTACTGGCTTGCTCTGTTCACGTAGGTATTTATTTTCTGACGTTTACCTCTTTGACCCAAAGTGAATTTGCTTATTTTAGCGTATGGGGTCTAGCAGGTATAATGGTGAGATGCAAAAGCTAAGTAGTATTTCCTTTTTATTCTCAGTAACTGAGAAGGCCCTCTTTGCTAGCTGAATCATTGAACAGTATGGAGTCTTGTAAAGTGCAAATATACGATGAGTTTTGGTTTTGTTTTTCTTTTTTGAAGGTCATCTTCATTACATTCTGCTTTGCCAAAGTCATTCCGTGATCTTGTAATGGAAGAAGAAAAGTGTATGAGTGCGAATAGTTCACCTTCTACTGGTATCAAAAGAGCTGGATATAAAGGAACTGAGGATTCATCAGTCCAGAACACCGTAAGGTAAGAGAGCAGTCTTTTCCTAATTGATCAACCATTATACAAGAACCACAATAACCCGTTTAAATTCTGCTGAAATAAGAAAGGATAAAATCTTCATTTAAAAAAAAAAATCCTGTAAACATTCTCTTAATGATGCTGTTAATATGATTTTATGAACGGTATACTCTTAGGAATAGGAAGCTTAAAGAGTAAAGCAAGTTAATGCCACTGCTAATACTTTGTTTAAGGTTCAAAGTGTTTGTGTCCATATACGTGGACATGTGTATGTGTTTATATATATGGACACAAACACTTCAAGCTCCGAACAAAATACTTTGTGTGTGTGTGTGCATTTGCATATGTATGTATGTATACAAGTGATAAATCTATTTTCTAACTTGTGTAGAAATTGGATATTCTTTAGCATTCAGATATAGCATGCATGAAACAGAGTTTGCTTAGGAGTGTTTCTGTGTAACCACTCAGTGAATAAAACTAGTTTATTCCAGTGCAGTTCTGGCATTTCCTGGTCTGAGTTTTCTTATAAGCTGACTTAATTGTTTAGGTGCAATTTTTCATGGATGAAGAGAGCTTACTGAAATATCGATGCATTGGTTATGTCTGTGTATTATAATTACTGGGGGACCACAATTCTAAGGACAAAAATAACTTTTTCTGAGGTGCACGTGAATTGTGTGTCTAGTTATTAGACAATATTGCTCTTTGGTCAGATTGTTTTAGCTATGCATTCTCTTGCTACCTCCAATAAAACCTCTGTTTTGGGTTAAAATAACTGTCTAAGATGAGGAAAGAAATCTCAGCCTTATTCCTGATGGACTGAGTTGCTCACCCACCTGCATCTCTTCCTCCTATCACACAGCCCCACTGTGCCAGAGTGAGGGGAGCAGGGCAGTCTCCATAACGGAAAGCAGGGTGAGCCACAGTCAGTGAGCACAGGCAGGTCCATTGGGATGAGGCAGGGTTGAGGTCAAACCTGCAGGTCAAGCCAGGGTCAGGAACAGCAACGCTGAGCTTGGACATAGCTGCAGCCTAGCTCAAGAAAGGCCTAATGCTAAGCAACTGAGCTTAAATGCAGCTCCTGAGTAAAGACGGGGAGCCCTCATGAGCCTTTGCACAGCTCTTCCTTACAACTCAGCTCTGTTTGTAGCACCCTGACTCAAGTTTTCACAACTGCGCTGAGGGAGAAGTTTGCAGAGCCTGTTGGTGCACAGGGAGACCTGACACCCGTTACCTCCCAATTTTTCTTACAAACTCCTGTTCCATCCCCCTCCAAAAACTGTCCCCTCCATAAGGAAAATAAAGTTCTACTGGGCCTCCCTCTTCATTGCTCAGCTTCTACAGAAACTGGTGTTTCCCTAGGACAGAAGTAGTATGTGCTCTATTGGTAGAGAACAAAATGAGGGTAGAAATACAGGAAAATTGCGTGTGGGATGGTGTTAGAGGAGAGAGGCAGGAGGAATTTGGAGAGTGACGGGGGGCCGTTCTTCGGGAACATAGAGGTAAAGCTGAAGTTATTGTGGTGAGTGGAGATGTAGGGACATGAAGCACAAATCTCCAGAAAACCAGGTATTGTTAATTTTGTTGCTAGTAAAATAATAGAGCTTTTTGTCATGTGGGAGATGGCAATGGCTGGTGATAAGGAAATTTGCACTGGATGCTATTATTAGCTTTGCCACACCTTCTCTGTGATCTTCATTAAGTAATTTCTTTTCCTTTTGCATTGCTTTGTCTAGTCTGTGCAGTCTGGGCAGTCTGTGCACTCTTGAAGTGGATTATTTGAGCTGAATCCTGGCCTAATACATTAGCTGTCTGAAAATGATACATTAAGCCACTGGGAGCCTAGATGACTAGATTGACTATAATCAGTTGGAAAAGATGGCACTTCCAGAACTGTTCCAGATTGTTTTGAATTGTGTCTAAAGGTGCTTATTTCTCTCTATTAGGCATAAAGAGCCCAGGTGACTAGTTCATCCATCTGAAAGTTAGGAGTTGAGTTTCTAGTTTGAGGTAATTTTATTCTTTGACTGTACAGTTCCTGTCACAGTAGGCTCTGATTTTTGCCTACAGCATTCAAGGGCTATTTCTGTGAAGATTAATTATCCACACCTTTACCTCTTCCTTTTTAAGGAAAGGAAATTGCATGTGCATGGAGCATGAGTAATCCTCATCTGTTGATGTCAGACTCGCTGATGGGACACTGAAGATACTTGCATGGCTACTGTTCCTGCTTTGTCTTTTTTCCTTTGGATAAACTGAGCAGTAATTAAACTGCCAATTTTCTTAAGTCTCTGGATGAAAGTCTTTTGGTGGTTCCGTAAGCACTCTTCCATCTACTGCCACCTTCCAATTTATACAACCCAGAAATTTTCTGTAGATGAACCATGTCATGAATGCGGAGATCTGAACGGGATTCAGTCCAGAGGCAGATCAGCCCAAAAGCTGCTCTGTGTGGATGTGGCTGCATTGTTTCCAGGGACAGCTTGGCCTTGGGAGTTAAGCTGTGCAGCTGTGCATGTGTAGCTCATAGTCCAAGCTAAAAACAAGGGCTGACATGACTTAACTTTGTTGTGGCAGCCTGGGTTGTCTTCGCTGTGTTACTCCAGGGAGCAGTGAAGAGTCTTAGTGGAAACATGTCTTTGTGGCTTCGCGTGGGAATGGCCTAGTTCTGGCATGGCTAATAATGAGCTAATAAGTAGTACATGACTCAAATGGTACAGCAAAACCCAAGAGATTCTGCAGGAGACCAGGCTTTGTGTTCCTTTTCTGAGAGCAGTCATTAGATCAGGGAGGCACCGGACCTGAACTGGCTTCAAATGAACAAATCCTCAAGAATCACTGGGGAGCTAGCTGAGTGCTAGGACATCTTGGTGGCTGTGCAAGGAGTCATGGCAAGTTCAGCCAACTGAGTTAATCAGGTTGGTTCAGTACTGATTATACTTGGCTGGTTTGTTTCCATGCTGAACCACTTATGTCTCTGCATCAGTCTTTAATTTTCAAGATTTCCAGGTTTCCAAGTTATATATTTTTGAGGCTTTTTTTCCATTTTTCTGTATATGCTAGCTTCCCATTTCCCGTCTGTTCCATTTCTCCTCCTTACTTTGATGCCAGCTGAGGAATTAATCTAGCATGTTGAAATATCTGCAGTTGATTTACTATCTGGACTGAGTGTCTTGCTAGCAAGAAATACAGATGTACATATGTACAAACAGCTTCAAAATATCTGAACTGCTTCCTGCATTTTAAAGCCACATTTAAATTGAGGGAGAATGACACAGGTATTTAAACTTATCATTTAACTGATCACTAGAGTGTGCTGTGACACTGGAACTATTAATTCCAGTTTTTGGAAATTTCTGTTGTGGTGGTTTAAATAACCACCACGGTAAAAAAACTGTTTGTTTACAAGTCTTACTCTGGAAAGAACTTTTTATTTGTGCTGAAACAGGTTTGTTAAGTGTAGCAGTCTACTTGGATTCATTGTAATAGTGCTGTGAGTTGTTGGGATTGTGAGTAGGAAGAAGAGCGTAGTTGTCAAATGAGCCGGATGGGTGTTGATTACTGTCAAATGTGCAGGAAGGTGAGCGTTATTAAAGCAGGTGGAAAAAGTGGTAAAGTTGAGAGATGAAACCAGAATAAAGGCATTTAGTAAGTTGTACAGACCAGAAAGCAAAAAACTGCCTTTATCTCCTCTTTTCCTTCCTTCTTTTTCTCTGGTCCTTTTCTGCTTTTTATTATGTTACTATCTTTCTTAAGTGTAGTAAAAGCTGCAAAGCTGATTTTCTCTAGTCTTCAGCTAAAAAGTAGTCCCCTGCTGTTGAAATCATAGAATGATTTAGATTCTCTAGTTCAGCCTCCTGCTCAAAGTAAGTCAAACTAGATCACATTGCTCAGGGCCTGGTCCAGTTGAGTTGTGACTACTTCCAAGTATGAAGATACTCCAACCTTTCTGGGCAGCATGTTCTGGTGTATGATCATACCCATAGTGGAATTTTTTTTCCCCTTACATCTGACTGGGATTTCTATTTCGCAGCTTGTGTATGTTGCCTCTTATTCTGTCAATGTGCACCTCTAAGAAGATTCTTGCTGCATCTTTTCTCTGTCCTCCAGTTAAATAGTTGAAGATAGCAATGAGATCTCCTCTTTGCCGTCTTCTTTTCGGATTAACAAAACACAGTTCTTCCTGTCATGTGCTCCAGCCCCTAATCTTAGTGGCCTGCCACTGGATTATTCCAGCCTGACAGCATTTTTCTTGTATTGAGGACCCCAAAACTGTGTCTGATGCTCTGTGTATAGACTAACAAATACAGCATAGAGGGGAAGAATCACTTCCTTTGCCTGGCTACGCTCTTGCTAGTACAGCCCAGGATGCAGTTGGCCACCTTTGCTGCAAGAGCATGTGCTGATTCATCTTCTGCTTGCTGCCAGTTAGGACTCTGCAGGTCCTTCTCTGCAGAGCTGCTTTCTAGCCAGTCAGCCCCTGGCCTGTACTGCTGTGTGGCGCTATTCTCTTCCAAACACTGGACTTTGCACTTGCTTTTGAAATTCATGAGTTCTCATTTGCCCGTTTCTGCAGCCTCTTGAGGACCTTCTGAATGGCAGCCTGGCATCCAGAATGTGGAGTGCTGCACCCTCCCTACCCTCTCCCCATCCATCTGTTGCCTTGTGGAGAGTGTGCTCTATTATACCCAAACCACTAAACAGCACTGGTTCCAGTATCGGTCCGTGAGGACCACCACTAGTACTTTGTTTCCAGTTGGACTTTGTACAGCTAATCCAAAACCCCTGTAGCCCTTCAATCCAGCCCATTTTCTACCCATCCTGTAGTCCATTTGCTCAGTCCGTATTTTTCAGACTGAGTATAAGGATATCATAACAGAACACGTTAGAGGCCTTGCTGAAGCCAAATACCATGACTTTGATTGCTCTCTGGTTGTCTGCAGAGCCTGTCGTCCTATCGCAGACGGCAGTCACGTTTGTCAGACACAGTTTGCCTTGTGTCATAAATCCATGCTGGCGTTTCCAGTCATCTTCTTGTCCCACGTGTGCTCAGCAATTACTTCCAGAAGGATTTACTCCACAACCTTCCCTAGGATTGAGGTGAGACCGATCAGTCTAGTTCCCCATACCTTCCTTCTTGATGAGGGGTATAACATTTAGATTTCTCTAGTCATCAGGAAATCCCTCTGTTGTTTGTTGGTTTGTTTTTCTTCTTGCCAATATAGAAGCCCTTCCTTTTGTCCTGCACATCTCTCAGTTTCAGCTCCAGCTGAGCGTTGGCTCTTACAACTCTCTACCTCTACACAGAAGTAATACTTCTATTTTCCTCTGGTGTAGACTGTCCCTGCTGCCACCGTTCATACGTGCCCATTTTGAATTTGAAGTCCATCCTAGAGTTGCCTGCTCCTTCCTGCCAACCTTCTGCCATGCTTGCTTGACTTCAGGCACATTGAAATGGTCTGGGTTTGTGTTTGGAGAATGCTGTCCTTGTATATCAGAAATCAGTCCAGGTACTCTCTGTATGAAGTGTAGTTGTGCTCTCTCGTTCTTTCATTTGCAAGATTAGAGATGATTGTTAGTCTTCTCTCAGAAGGTGATCAGTGGAAGACTCAATATCAGTTATTCTCCACTGCATCTACGACAGTTTAGATTGTTCTTCCTTGAACCTAGAAGACCAAAACTGAAAGCTCATCCAAAAAAGCTTTGTCCAGTGTGGTATATGTTGGCAAAAGTGTTGTTTCAAATGGAAACAACTTTGGTTTTTTCCCAGCCACACGCTTCAGATTCATTATCATGATGAATACACCCTGGATTCTCCTTTTTCTCTTCAAGCTGAAAAACTCCGACTACAGCCTTCACTTCACACAGTCTTTTGTTTCATACTTCTGAATTTCACTTTCCATTGCTTTGTTCCACAGTCATACTGGTCATTTTTATCTTTTGCTAAATTAATAGCACATCTTAATGTTGTCTACCGGTTTTAGCTTTGCTGCTTATTATGTCCACCAATGTGAACTTAGTTATATTTCTTTTAGTTAACTTATTCTCTAATGTAATGATTAACCCAGCTGTAAAGTGAGTAAGGAATTAGCTAGGTAGGAGAGGTATGAGAAACTTGTTTAAAAAAAAATAAATGGTTATGTGGCACTTGACTCGGAGTCTTACAGAATTCCCCTGTTCATGTATCACACTTGTCTGGCATGACCTGATGCTTTTCTTAAATAAAATAGGGTTGTCTACCCAGACATTTTAACCAAAGAGAAAATGGGGAAAAACTACAAGGTACTGATTTTTCTACCTTTTTTCCATTTTAAACTATTTTTCAACACCTATGGAAAAAGGATTGCACATTAATGAGGTCAAAATAAAGGAACTGCAGCTATATAGATTCAGTCTGGAGAATGGTACAGCAGATTTGACCACTCTTGCCACAGACCTGTTGCTTCATGTGTCAGTTCTTTCAAAGGTCTAGAACAGCGGTCATCTGGAAACGTCCAGTGTGGAGAGTACCACACCTTTTTGGTTTTCTATCCATACGGTGCACCACTGGCTGTCCTGCCGGTGTCTGATACCATCACCATTACTGCAGATGGAGGGGAAGGATCATCTTGGCTAACCTGAAGTGTGCTTCCCTGGTGGAAACGCAGAAGAAATGTGACCTGGCAGAAGCTGTGTCTGCTGGGTTTGATTCAAGGGAGTGACAATGTAGAAAGCCTCTTCTGAAATCCAGTGTTATGCCCTGGATTTATATATATATATATATATGTGTGTTTTTTCCCCCTGAGCAGTTAAATTTGTGTTAATTCTGTTCTTTGAGTAGTTGGCTGTTTGGTGGGCAAAATTATGTTTTGTGATGAAAAGTTGGGCATGGTTCGTTATAATGCCATTTTTGATGATGGATGTTGCATTTCAAATTTTTTGAGATCTTGCCCTCATTGCTTAGCGGTAGGAATCGTGGTTCTTGTTGGCCTTGGAATTGTGTTCTGGGGAAAATATTCCAGACAGAGAACTTAGCAGTTACTGGAATTCTCTCAGCTTTATATAGATTTTTCCTCTTTTCCAAGAGTTTGTGGCCACTTACAGAGGATTACCAAAGCCTTAAAGAAAATCGAGACTGATTTATTGAAATACCAACACCCTTAGAGTTTTTAACAATGCCATAGAATAATTCAAAAAAGTCTGCTAGCATTTCATAGTATGCTGTAACACTTTTTTAGAGTTCTGGAAATCACAAAAGTTGCTAAAGACAGGTATTAAATAAGGAGAATAGGTCTCTTTCTTCCTACCGATCTAGGATTTTTCTGACAAATATGCTTGTCTCTTAAGGCAAACAGTATACTAAATGTGACTTATTTTTGTTGAGGGGTTAACGTTTTGCTGCTGAATAAAATACCTTCCTGTTGGGAACTCTATTGATATCTTAGGATTTTTTTATTCAGTTTTGTTAATTCTAGTTTTATGTTATTCTTACGAATGTGGGAGGTGGTTGCAGGATATGTACTGGAAGTCCATCATTTCTGGGCTTACGCTTGAGGAAATAAATTTACTAGTGCTATTGTAGCACTGGTTCTTTCACATGAAACACTTTAGTTGAATACAGGACAATTGTGTGGGGTTTTTTTTTTATTTTGAAGCTATATTCTTTTCATATTAATTGCAAACACTTATAGTCAATGTTGTTAATGCATAACTCAGTTGACTATTTTACATGTAAAAACCTTTTTTTTTTTTTTAAAAAAAAGCACCTTTGTTCAAATGCTCAAATGTTAGGAAATGCCAGAATTAACACCCAAGCTGAAAATCCATTAAGTTCTGGTAGTCAGAAATGAGCATCAGTGTCTCTGCTTGTCACTATCACACTTAAAGACAAATTCAGCATTATGTCTTAATGCTTTCTTATTGAAAAACCCTAAACATTTGTAATTGCCTACTGTAGATTTGTACTTCACAGTATGATGTAGGAGAATGCTCTGTCCGTGACTTTCACTCTCCTTTCCTACCTTTTTCCAGGTGCACCAGTAGAAGTAGCCCAGGTCTGGAAGACCACTTTGGGGATTCTCTACAGCTGGAGAGTCATAAGTAAGATTGACAGTGTCTTAGTTTCTGGAGCTTGTTTTCTGTGTGTTGTGCTGACCTTGTTTTGATGTTACCTTATGTCATTTGTTTTTTTTGCAGTCCTTGGTTAGCAGCATCACCAACTAGCTCTCCTGTGATAGCACCTGTCATGTTTTCAGCTATTGTAGAGGAAGAGCTCCAGCAAGAAGCTGCTCTTATTAGGAGCAGAGAAAAACCTTTGGCTTTGATCCAGGTATAGTGCAAAGTTACTGCAGCTGTGAAGTAACACAAGGAGTTGGCTGTTTCAGAGATCAGTTTTTAGTATTAATTATATATTGGTACACTTAGTATAATTTACATAATGATATTAAATATTTAATAGTAACTGCATATTGCTGTTTGATAAGGTAGGCTTGTATTAAAGTCAGATTGACTACTGAATCTGTGATTAATCCATTCACAGCATCAGGGAATGGTTGAGGTTGGAAGGAACCTTTCAGAACAGGGTCAGTTAGAGTAGGTTGCTCAAAGCCATTTCCAGGCAACTTTTAAATACCTGCAAGGATGGAGACTCCATGGCCTCTCTGGAAAACCTGTTCCAATGTCTAACCACTTTCACAGTAAAAAAGATTTTTATATTTAAACGCAATTTTCTGTATTTAAATCTGTGCCCATTGCCTTTCCTCTTGTCATTGGGCACCACTGAGAAGACCATGGCTCATTTGTCTGTATTCTCTCCCATCAGGTAATTATACACTTTGATAGGACCTCCCTAACCCTTCTCTCCTCCACTCTAAACAACTGCAGTGTGCTCAGTATATCCCTATACGTATGATAGGGATATACGTATGATATACGTAAGTATATCCCTATGACGTATATCCCTATACGTCAGATGCTCCAAGCTCTTAATCGTTTTTGTGTCCCTTCGCTGGACTGTCTCCAGTATGTCCATGTCTGTCTTGTACTGTGGAGTCCAGAAGTGGACCCAGCACTCCAAATGTGTCTCAGCTAGTGCTGAGTAGAGGGCAAGGATCAGCTGTCTCAGTCTGTTGGCAATGCTGTCCCTTGTCAACTTGTCCAGCAGGATCCTTTTATGCTAAGCTGCTTTCCAGCGTGTCGACCACCAGTGTGTGCTGGTGCTTGGGTTTATTCTTCTCAGGACCTGGACTTCTTGTTTCCCTTTGTTGAACTGCATGAGGTTCCTCTTAGCCCATTTCTCCAGCGTGTCTGAGTCCCTCTGAATGGCAGCTCAACCATCTGGCGTATCAGCCACTCCTTTCAGTTTTGTGTTGTCTGCAGCCTTGCTAGGGTGCACTCTGTCCCATCATGCATGTAATTTATGAAGATGTTAAACAGTACTGGCCCTAGTCTCAGTCTCGTTGTTATTGACTGGCCTTTAGCTGGACTTTGTGCCGCTGATCGCAACTCTTTCAGATCACAAGTTCAACCAGTTTTCAGTAAGTCTCACTGTCCATTTNCTCTGTCCCACCATGCATGTAATTTATGAAGATGTTAAACAGTACTGGCCCTAGTCTCAGTCTCGTTGTTATTGACTGGCCTTTAGCTGGACTTTGTGCCGCTGATCGCAACTCTTTCAGATCACAAGTTCAACCAGTTTTCAGTAAGTCTCACTGTCCATTTATATTGTCTGTACTTAAGCTTGTTGACTTAAGCTCTTAGTCCATACTTAAGCTCTACCACTTTCCTAGGGATTAAGATGAGAGTGACTGTTAAGTAGTCACCCAGATCCTCCTTGCCCTTCTCAAAGGTAGGAATGACTTTTGTTTCCTTCCAGTCCTAAGGAACCAACCCTTATCACCACAGCCTTTCAAAGATTTTTTTTTTTTTTTTTTGAGAGTGGGCTTGCAGTCATATTGGCTCGCTCTGACTTCAGAGGCCTGGGATTGCTGAAGGCTGATCTTACCGCTAAAGATGAAGGTGAAGAAGGCTGTTAGTTCCTCAGCCTTTTCCCTGTCCTTTGTCATTCAGCAATGGGCCCATGTCATCTTTTTGCTGCTGTAGAAGCCTCTTTTGTTGCCCTTCATGTGCCTTGCCAGATTCAACTGGGCTTTGACTTTCCTAATTCTGTTCCTGTGTGCTTAGTGCCTCTGGTTTCCTTCTGGGTCACCTTTTTCTGCTTCCACCTCTTGTATGCTTCCTTTATGTTTGAGTTTTGTCAGGAGCTCTTTTTTCATCCATGCAGGCCTCCTACCACTCTTGCTTGGCGTCTTGCTTATTGGCATGGACCATTCTTCAGCTTGGAGGAGGTGACCCTAAAGTCAACCAGCTGTCCTGGACCTCTCTTCTTTCCAGGGCCATAGTCCCTGAATTTTTTCCAAGCAGATCCCTGCATAGATCATAGTCTTCTCTTCTGAAGTCCCAGATTGTTATCCTGCTATTTGTCTTGTTCCATTCTCTTGGGATCCTGAGCAACACCATCTCATAGTCATTGTGGCCAAGGCTGCCTTTGACCTTCTCATCCCTGATGAGTCCTTTCTTTGTAAGTACGAGATCCAGCAGAGTGTCTCCCTTCATCAGCTCCTTGATCATCTGTGTTAGGAAGTTTTCACCAATGCAAAGCTCCTGGAGGGCTTGTGCACTGCTGTGTTGCCTTCCTGCGGTTGCCAGGGTGGCTCAAGTTTCTTATGAGGAGCAGGGCCTGCAAACATGAGGTTCCTTCAAGTTATCTGAGGAAGGCCTCATCTGTTACTTGCGATTAGGAGAGGAGGTCTGTAGCAGGCATGCGCTCAGGACCCGTAAAGCCAGTTCATAACCATGGTGCTGGTGTAAATGTTGATCTGACACTGACATACACATTCTTTTTTTTCCTTTCAGATTGAGGAGTGTGCTATTCAAGATTTATTAATCCACTATGAAGCTTTCGACAACCCTGATGAATTTGTGACTGTTGAAAGGGCTCCTCAGGGACCTATAGCAGCACCTATGTGGAACAAGCACTAATTCATACTCTTCACAGTCCATGTTGTATGTGCACTTCTGAGGTCTTCATTCTTGTTACAAGTAGAACGGGACTGGAAGAACAGGAATCATGTAATTTTTAACATCAGCATTAACACATTGCACAGAATCACTAGGTATTTGTTAGAGAGAATGGAAATAATTTGTTCACAGTGTCCTTTACCCACAGTATATATTGTACGTATGTTTTGAGATAATTTCTTTAACAAGACATATTATTAGTAATGTTACATGAAGCTGTAGATTGGAAATGCATTTGCTAATCTTAAATTGTGAGGGTTTTTTGTTAAATTCACAGGTGGCTGAACAGTGAGTGCTTATTTTGTGATTTAATGTGGAATTGGATGTGCAGAATTATACTTCTAAAGTTTTTTTGGGGGGGTTATGTTCTTCAGAGCTTTCTGGCAAATTAGGAATACTGGAAAAAGTTTCTGCTTGATCTTCATGTAGAAGTACAGTTTGGTAATGCAGTTCTCCTTAAGTTATGTGTGTAAGTACTGGTTCTCTGATTGTTGCGGCCAGTACTTTTTACTGTCATGCTCCACGATGAACCTCTATGCTGTACCTAAGTGCCCTGCCATTGCCTGCTCTCAGTTCAGTCATGCATGTTTTTTCACTGTTGTGAGGCTGGCCTTTGAGCAGTCAGCTCTGTTGTGAAGTAAAGCACACGGTTGAATAGAATGTGGTGGCACTTAATTAGCTTATCTATAGTCGTATTCTGGTAAATATGGTACAGTTTTAGAATCACTGTGTTTAAGGTACAATTCAGTTGAAGTGCTGAGGAAATAAAAGATCTATGTATTCATTGTTAAAGCTATAGGGATGAATGCTTGACTGTGGAATTTGCAAACACCTAACCTTCAAAGATCATTATAGGTGGCTTTCAGTATTGTGTGTTCCAAAGTTCTCTGTGCCTGGTTTAAACAGATTTACATATATATATATATATATATATATATATATATATATATATATATATATATATGCAAAAAAAAAATAGCCTTATCTGCAATATTCTGTCTAGCTTGTCTGTTTGTATAGGTGTGTTTGGTCTTGCACTTTTTCAATAGTGTCAGTACTCATGAACTCTGGAAAACTGGACTTGAGAGAGCTACAGAAGACGAATGTAGAGAATTGATCACTGTGTGATAAGAGTTGAATCTTGAAGAAACCTATGTAGATATGCCTAACGGTTTCAGGTCAAGCTACACCAAAAAATCCCCGACAAAAATTGTGAACGAATGGCAATAAACCATAAAATCTTGATTTAAACAAAGTTAGTATGCTTTTATGTGCTGTCTATATATAATCAATGCTTTAGGTAACTATAGAGTAATCTAAAGGTATTTCTTTTGTGTATGAAACAAGAACTGTAGGCATTTTTAAGCTACACAGGCAAAGGTAGATGTAGGTTTTAATTCCATTTTAAATTCTACTGGTGATTCATTCGCTATACTGATGAGAACACTTGCATGAAGTGCTTTATTTGATGCACTGCAGGTCCTTAGGGCCTGTTGAAACTATCCTTCTGAATTAAAGCTTATGTACTGTGAGAAATGGCTATAAAAGCAGTGCACGCTTCCAGGTATATGAACCCAAGTTGTCCTCAAATATAAAATTACTGTAAAGTTGCTAGTTTGCATTTTGATTATTTTTTTTCAAAATTGATTAGAATATGCTGTTTAAAATGTCATTCTCCTGTCATTATAAGAGGATTAATCTTCCACAGTGCCGAGGAGCTTGACTACCTTTTAAGTTCTGGGTTTATTGCTGCCGTTTGCATCTGTATTGTCACTGGATATACTTGATATATTTTTTTTAGTCCACCAGAATTCTTAAGGCCAAAGAAATAAGTATATCTGTTAATAACTGCATAGGGAGATAAAAGTATGACCATTAATCTGGCTAGAGATCTTGTATATGTCAGATAAGTCAATATTCAGTTTGATTACTTCTAGTTATTTTTCCTAGAAAAATTAAAAATCCCACAGGAAGGTTTTTCTAGGTATTGAAGCTTGCTGAAGCTTTTTTTATGTGAAACAGTGATATGCCAAAATCACAGTTGAAGTTGTTACTGTCAGGTGTCCATACCCAAACTTGGTGTATAAAGAAACATCACATTTTCGTTGTCTGTGCAACTGCTGATTTGCGTCCAATCTACACAAGGAAAATACTCGGCGTTTAGGGAACAGCTTCCAGAAATTCAAGCACCACGTGCATATGTTAACTTTGCATTAACATGAAAAGTCTGGCATTTTCTATCTCAGATGCCTGAGTTTGTGGCCTTTCTTGTAATGCTAAATGTGAATTCCATCTTCACTCGGTTACCTCTAACAATGTCTTGTCACTTCTGTGCTTGTTAACTTCTTTAACTTGCACTGGGACAGTGTCTCTAACAAAACTCATTGCAAAGTCAAGGGTGGAATTCCTGGGTCCTAATGAACATAAAGCAACACCTCAGAGGTTGCAGTGAAAACAATATTTAGCGTATTGGTATATAATTTCAAGGAGATGTATGTATTATAGCTAACTGGCTTAAGAAAGACAGAGTTAAGAAAAGGCTTCTAGTGAAATATTTTTTATATCTAAAAGACAAACCAGCCAACATCCGAAACAGGTTTCTTGAACAGCAGTACACGTTTTGTCTTTTCTTTGTCATTCATTGTCTCAACCTTTAGTCACTTTTCAAAAAATGGAGGGATAAGTAAAACTTGAAAATGTTTTCACATTAAAATGGAGACAAAATTACATCTAGTATTTTAATAATACTGCACTGTCTTTAGCACTTGCTATTATAGTCATTGTGTCAAGGCATTTGAGGCATATGTCAAGGCATAACGTTTCTGCGTTTTATGTTGAAATGAAAATGCAGGTAAAGTAGGAGACTTCAGTCAATTATAGAAGCCGTAACTGCTTTTGTTCCTTAAGAAGAGAGGCTGGTTTTAGCAAATAAATTGACTGTAGGGTATCACTGAACAGCATCTCTGTATAAGGACTGATTTTGCAACTTTTCACAGAAGAGCATTGACACTAAATTACTAAATTACTAATTTAACTTGTGGTATAAGTCTTGATGATACCTTCCTACCATATGCATTTTAACTGATCCCCCCACCCCCACCCCGCCCCAGCATCCCTGTGATTGGCAAGTCATTTATAGGCGACAACAGGACGTTTTAGTTACATATTCTAAAATGAAAGTATGCACAAAGGTGCTCCTGAAGTTTTCTGCTACAGTCAAATTATGGAACTGAACTTTAAGGCTTTGGGATTTCAAATGATTTTAGTGTCTGTCTGTGTCCCCACCCACTTTTTTTTTTTAAAAAAACCCACATGCTTACAATAGGGAAATAATACAGAAAGTGAATGTTTGAGCTCTTTTGGCAGTGCTCAACTTGAGAAGTTCATTGATTGTTCTACTATGGAAATCACGTTCTGCAGGCCCTTAGCATTCTGAACTCTTTCCCTTGGCCAAGGAATTGCTTGCTTTAATGTATCGACAACTTAAGTCAGAACAGAACGCTGGTTTATTAGATCTTATTCTAACTATGAAGGTAAAAGATTTATGTTGGAATAAAGTAACTTTATCCCATAACCCTTTACTTGCATGATGTCATCAGAGAACGGCAAAGTCTTTTTGAAGACCTTTGCAGTAATAGGAAACTGGTTAATGAAGGTATCAAATTATCTCAGAATGAATTCCACTCATTGCACTCCAAGAAAAGTCTATAAAGTCTATAAAACTCCACCAAAGAGCGTGTTGGTTAAACTGAAGGGAAAATTATTCTCTAACATCTGATGTGCTTGACCCTGGTCAAGTGAGATATTGATGAGGCATCCAGAAGGTCCCTCCTGATCAAGGTTCTAGTTGTGGCAAACCTCAGAAATGCTGAGAGGGAAGGGACTATTTTTGTAGTGCTATTTTAGGTATCTTAACCTGGAGAAACAACTCAATTGTGGAAGGCCAACAAATTTACACGCATACAGTATACATTTGAAATGAAGTTTTCAGTAATGGTGCAGCAAAGACGTTCTCTGAATTCGGGGAGTCCCTCTAATGACTTGTGTGAGATTTTTTTCTTGTACTGGAGAGTGGTGTCTGCCACAAACTCTACCTAGAAAGTTTTTGCTTTCCCAGCAGGTATTTTCTGCACTGTGGTGTATATCATGAATCCAAAAAAATACCATTTTTGTAGCAGCTTTCAGTTACCTGCATGGGCTCATGTTGCACTGGTGCTGCAGCACTAGGAGCCTCGAAAGCGTTGCCCAGGGGGAGGCAGTTGGCTGTGAAAAAACAAGAATCTCCTGAAGGTGAAGCTACTCCTCAGGTGAGCTATCTTCGTTCTTCCAGCAAAGATTTTTTCCTTTTTTTTCTTTTTTTCAGAAGCACATATAGAATGCTATTTCTTTAGTGTGACCTGTCATTTCCCCACTTTCTTTCTCATCACTTGAATAAAATCGCAAAAGAAATTGAGCAAACTTTTTGCAGGGGCTTCAGATAAGGATTACCAGGAACTAATACTACTACAGATACTAATACAAGTTGAAACTCTGCTCTGTACGTAAGCCTTGAAGACTCTACCCAAATTTACAAGGTGTTGCTTAAACCGTGTTTTGTTTCCTGTAATTCGAGTGACTGAAAAGCTAACAGTTTTCTGCTTTGACGCAATGTGTATGGATTTCAGTCAGAGCCTGAAACCTGAAATTGGGCCTCAGGGTAGATGCTAGATGAGTAAGCTCCTGTTATATTCAGTAAAGCATTAGGCAATCGAGTCAAGGGAGTGTGAAGATCCTGGAGCGGGCTCCTGAGGACTGATCAGTGGAGTTCTCCCTAGGCTCTGGTGCCTGCTTTGGCTGGGGCTCCACCAGCTATGTTCAGAGCTGAGACACTTGGCACATGAAGGTGCTGGAATTTGCGTGTCTCGACCTTAACAAAGAGGTAGAAGAATTTCTTGGCTAATGTTTTTATGGGAAAACCATCGGTTTGTTCATAAGCCTTGTGCAAGTGCACTGATTTTGGGTGGCTCTTCCAGGAGGATGCTTTTGACTGGAAAACTCCAGTTAAAATCAGGCCCCTCTATAGAATCAATGATCTCACGGAGCAGGAATTTGAACAGGGAGAGCAGTGTTCTTGTTCAACAGCAGCTAAGGGTTTTGAGGTGAGCCGTGATCCAGGAAGATTACGTGATCTCAGTTAAGTAATGGTTCAGAACAGATAATCACCCTCTCTTCCTTGATCTCTATTTAAATTAGTTCTTTGTATTTTAAAGCTATTCTGCGCACCAATGTAGTTTTAATATTAGGGTCAATTCTTGCAAATCTTGCATGAGCTTTTCAAACAGCAAAGGGAATAAAACTGTTAAATGCCTGGGTGTGGGCTCTTTTTTTTTTTTTCTTACTTCATTTGCGTAAAGGATATCGCATGCATGCAAAACAGATAAGCAAGCAAGGAAACAAAAGAAGAGCAAGTTTATGTAAGAGCACTCTTAAACAGGCCCGCTGCATTTGCTCGCAAGTAATAATGTACAGGTAGGGGAAGACCAAGAATCAGCTCTCTCTCCTCTCCTAATAAAAAAAAAAAATTGTTATGGAACATTCTCAAATAAGAATGTAAGCAGGCAAAATTGACCCAAAAGCTTTTTTGTTGTTCATAATACCTTAAGATTTCTTGCCTCCTTTTTTCCCTTCCTATCCCTTAGAAGTTTATTTGAGGAAGATACGAAGAATGCAACACCTGAGGCTGGATTCTCAACTCTTTTCTCCCAGAGGTAAACCATTTATAGATCTCTGTCTCCTCAGACTGAAGTGCCGTTAAAGATGAGTCTTTCTTCCTCATCCTGTCATTTCTCCATCGTCTAATTCTGCGGGAATATGTCACGTACATTTGTCAGCCAGTGAACCCTGACTAAAAGGAAATAGCTGCCTGTCTCCTAGGTTGTGTGGTTTGCGGTGGGAGGATGCCGGGAGCCCTTTGCTTTAAGCACAGCAGCTGTACCTGCTACGTGAGCCTGACTGTAATCCCTGTGCGGTAGGTGAAGAGGTCGTGAGAACTGCACGGGGCATACAAGCTACCTGCTCCTGCTCAGCTCTCTCCAGTCGTTGTGATTCATCAGCTGAGACTGCCTTGCAGCGTGACTGCTCCGAAGGCTGTTTTGTGTCTGGTGCTCCAGGTTTGTTCTGAAGGGGACCCTACGACTTCTGCTAAATATCATTGATGGGAGCACAGCACTTCATTGGGGGAATTGTGCTCGTGCCATCTGATGACTCGGTGCCTGAACAACAGGTGATACATTAGCAAAAAGAAAAAAATATAAAGGATGTGTTAAGCTAAAGTTGTCTTGTGTTTTCCTTATGCACACGCACAGATAGTTTTGCTTACCCTGCCTTCTATATGCTGCCTTCATTGCAATAGAAGGGAAAAACATGCAGAATCTTGGTCCTTTTCCCACCATGTGTAGTTTAAGATGTTTACAAGACTCACTGCCTGCGTTAGTGCATACTGTGAAGATGAAATTGAGCTGTAAGGCTGTGAACACAGCGGGGTATTCAGGATCACATTGCTGTATTGCACAAATAGCTGATAGCATCAGGGCTGAAGGGAGTGTGTGTGCACGCGTGTGTGCGTTACCATAACTCTTCAGTTTATTTGTTTGCAGTTGTAGAATCGAATTCTATTGCACCACTTCAGCAAATAGAGTTATCTCTTCTCTCCATCTGTATGTACCGAGTGGTAGTGAACCTTTTCATCTGAACTTTATCTCTGTGCTTTGCAAATGTTAACAACTAAGCCTCACTATATTTGTGAGGTACAATAGCTGTGAACAGTTATCTGACTTCCAGGTGGTGGCTATCAACGCACAAGTAATGAGTTGGTTAGTCTAAGGTTAAGCAGTAAATTTACGGTCATGTCCTGGAGAGGAGCATCTGGAACTCTCTTCTTCCAGTTGCCCATTCCCACCTCAGGTACAGCCTGTAGGTTTTCTGCTGTCAGCTATATAAAAAAAATCCTTTCAACCAGGACTTTTTCTTCTCTTTCTCTGACCCTCTTTCTGAAGCGAGTGGCTCTGCTCTCAGAACATGCTCCTCTGGGCCCCCTGCTCCTCTTCTGAAGGGGCTGCAAGCCCTACACAAGCTGGTCAGGTCACATTTCTCTCCTTTTTTTTTTTTCTTTTTTTCTTTCCATGCTCATGAGCGATTGCTAGTGTTGTAAACTAATGTTCTTGTAAAAAGCTCTTGACTTGCTATTGGCAAGTCTAGGGTGATTGTTACCTGCGAGTTTTAGGGTGACGATTTCACTTTAAATAGGTAAGGTTAACTAGTTGAACTGGTGGTGATGAATGCCCACTAATGCAAGGCGGGAGCTCCACTGAGCAGCCTGTGCCACCTGCTTAAAGAAGGGATGGGCTGAGTGTCACGCGTTCGAGGGTGAGCTGCAAAGAGAAGAAAAATGGAATTCGTGTCCCCTGCAGTTTCTCATTGACAGCGTAGTATTATTTTCTAGTACACCTTTTACATATTTCTATGTCATTTTTTTTTTGCACTGCAAGTTCAGCCCATCTCTATGTTAAACATATTGTATTATCCTAGCATTATCAAGGCAAGCAAAAAAGCAAAAACAAGGTGAAAATTTTAATCACAGCTTGTATTAACCTCAACATGGATATTTCCTTTCGGGTGTTTAATAGGCGATGTCTTTCAGCTAACCCATAAGAATAGGCAGGAAGTATCTTTCGAGTCTCTAAAATGTCCTCTAGTAAACCTAGGAAAGTTCTGACCTGAAATTCCTGTTATTTGAAGTAATAAAATCAGAATTATTCCCCATAGTTAAGCTGGAGTGTGGGGGGCAGTAGCAGAGAGAGGGAAATGGCAAAACAGTACAATACAAATAAAAAAGCATGAACCTAACTTGGTTGCCTCAGGAGGAAAAAGGTATATGGTTGCTTTTCAAGGTATGTGACGTTATTGAATGTGTGTGAGCTTTCAGAGCATCCCATCAGGGTTGGGCAGCGATGCAAGCAGACAGGTGGAAACTGCACTTTCAGGGCTTGCTCTCTTCCGGCTGGTGACATCAAAAAGGAGGTTTGGGCCGGAATTCTGAAAGCTCATTGTGAGTTGCAAGCTGCAATTGTTTACGCTGCCTTGTATTCATTCTCATCTTACTATTTCCAACCTCTTATTTCCTAGAAACAATAAACCCAGGTTTTACTCTGTCCTTTTCTCCGTGCTGCTTTGCAGCTTCGTAAGAAGCAGCAATAAATGAAGGCGTAGTATTGATGAAGCTTTGGTGGACAGGGGGATGTGAAGATTTAAAGTAATACTGTGCAGTGCAAACTTATTCCGTGAAGTGCTATTGGATATGTTAGAAATGAACCAATTGCTGCAGAAATTGTAAGGCTTTCACCATAATGACAATAAGTGTATGCAATGTTTTGTTTTTCATTGAAGAGTGGGCTTGGTATGAACAGCACCCAAAGATTTTTAATGTTCCCGTATGAAAGACTTCCCTGCATACCAGTCATTAAACTGTGCGGTTTTTTATGTTGTTCAGAGCCTGAAATTACCACCTTAATTTCAGTAATGTCCAAATTCATGTAGTTCTGAAGCTGAATTTAATTTCTCCTGGGTTGTGCTTTTATACTTCATGTAACTTGAAGCATGAGCAAGTCTCCTGCTTTGATGATAAAATTTTACCTCTTTAAGGGGATGAGATTTAAAAAAAATTCCCCAAAAAGGACCTATATGGAGTAAGATTTACACTAAGTACTGAAAAGGCTTTCTGAAAACACAGTAGCAAAAAACTGTCCGGATCAGAGGCATGACTCTCAAATGCTCTTTTCTCCTTGTGACTGTAGTGCTGAGTGATAGCCTTGGCATGATGGCTGCAGTGCCAGATGTTCCGAGTTGGCTCTGTTGATTTGAGAATATTTTAGGTAGTTTTCTTCTGAAAGCTGTGATGCTTTCAATCTTAAACACAGGAGGTGCTTGTTGATTCTCATGGGACTGAGGCAGAGGCGTCAACCAAGAAGCATACTGATGTATCAAGGGGCAAGTTCCTACCTTGGGTATAGTGGAGTCCATCCCCACCACAGCTTTCTAAACCTAATATTTTTTTCTGTTTTCTTCTGTCTCAAGTGATATGCACTAGTGGTGGCATACTGCAACACAAGTTTTAAGTCCATTGTAAAATAAAGGTAACTACTGACCTGGTGCAAACTTCCATGCAAACAACACGAAATCGCTTTTCACGACGTGTTACAAGTTCCTATACATACATCTTTACCAACACTTTAACACCTTGAACAACGCTTGGGTGTTTCTGTGCCGGTGCAGTAGACCTCAGTGCAGATTTCAGTATCTACCCCGAAGCTTGCCGAGATGCACCTGTGGCAACTTGGACTAAGCATGAAAGGGGGTTAGAAGTGCAAGTTACAAGGACTTTATTCTGGTTTTGAACACGTAACAACCAAGTATTTTCCTCTTGTCAGTATTATCTTGACAATGACTATTTTCTTCTGTTCTTGTTTGTGTGGTCCTGTGCTCCTGTATCTCAGTTGCATTATTTTCATGCATAAGCACGTGCATGCATGCACACATGTGTATACACACACATGCAGACGCAGAAACCTGCCATGAAATTTCTAGTTGAGATCTCCACCTGCTGTAAGCTGAGCCACAATTAGAAATGCCGTCGGAGGGTACGGGCAGGCGTAGAGCCACCATAGGTAGTATCAAACTGCCATTGTTCTTTGTGCTGCACTGATAGCTGCTACTCGTCCTGCTATCGCAATGGTGTTGAGTAAAATCAAAGAATCACAGAGTGGCTGAGGTTGGAAGGCCCTTGTCTGGACTCCCTCCATTTTGCATGGAACTTGGCCTCCCCATGTAGCCAATGTAAGGCGATGGATGCCTTTAAAAGGACCAATTTAGTGGACTGGAAATCAGTGCTTTGCTTTATCACATTTATACTTATCGCTGCTTCTTTGTAGGGTTTTTGGCTTTGCCTGGCTGGGTTCTCCTGTAAGACTTTGCTTTAGTAGTCTCTGGCTACAAAGTAGAGGAATATTTTTAAAAATAAATTTTTTTGGTAGAATTGTTCTCTGTAAAACCTAGCTCCTTTAGACTACTGCTTCACAAGCTTTTTGTATGGAAGAATAATGATCATGGTAGTTATGTGGCTACGTGGAGACAACAAACTTATAACCTCTGCTCTGTAACATGGACCTGTAAACTGTGGACTGCTTTCAACAGCCAGAGAGAACACTGACAGTCACTGAACTACGATGTATGGATCATTGCTTGGTTTTTTGGGGTTCGTGACTTGGTTTTTGTTCTGTTTTGCTTTGTTTTGTTCCTTCCCTGCTCCTCCCTTTCTTTCCCTCCTCAAATAAAGTTACAGATGAGAAAAGAGAGGTATAGAGACATCTGCTTTGTTTAAAGTTGTGTATTGGCATATGAAAAGTCTTCCCACTTCAGTCAAAGGAAAAATTTGGTTAACTTGGACAGTGAGGTGAATCAAGAACGTGCTGAATGGCAGAGCTCAGCGGGTTGTAATCAGTGGTGCAGAGTCTAATTGGAGGCCTGTGACCAGCGGTGTTCCCCAGGGGTCAGTGCTGGGTCCAGT
>VZSC01004874.1:834135-845816 GCA_013398225.1 Steatornis caripensis
GGCAATGGGCACAAACTGGAGCACAGGCAGTTCCACCTGAACATGAGGAGGAACTTCTTTAGTGTGAGGGTGACAGAGCCCTGGCACAGGCTGCCCAGAGAGGCTGTGGAGTCTCCTTCTCTGGAGATATTCAAAACCCGCCTGGACGCGTTTCTGTGCAACCTGCTCTAGGGGCAGGGGGGTTGGGCTGGATGATCTCCAGAGGTCCCTTCCAACCCCTACCCTTCTGTGATTCAGTGATTCTGCGATTCTGTAACTTAAGGAGTATGATTGAGTTATGCCTTGTATTATTATTATTATTATTAATTATTATTATTATTATTTGTACACTTATTTTCAGCAAGGATGATGAGATCAAGTAAAAACCGTTGGCAATGTCACTCTGTTTCGTTTTTGTCAGTTCTGGCATTTGGGAAGAGAGAGGAACAGTTCCGTGTTTTCATTTTGGAAACATTACTAACAGCTCATAGCAGTGAGTAGCACAGGAGAGTGCAAACACATTCCTATTGAAAGATTTATCATAGAATAAAAGCTGATGATCTTTTATTTATTGAGAACTAATTAATAAATGTCCATTCTGGGAGAAGGAAGATTTTATGAATAGGTATTTAACATTTCTTTAATTAACTCATTAAAAGTGTCATCACTAAGCTCAGGGTTGGATGTTTGTAATGCTGCTTCAGACTCTGGAGCAATAGGCTGCCATCCAACAGACCCAAGAATTGGCTTTTTGACTTCTGCTCTTGTCTAAGTATTTCTAGCGTTTTTAATGACATCTTTTTTTGAATTCTACTGCTGACAGTGTAATGGTGATTAATTCCAGTTACTGGATGTTAAATTCCCTTTAGCCTTATTGAGCAGGTCATGGGGAGAGAAACTAAAGCTTAAGTTTTGTGAAGTTCAAGTGTGAAGCAGGGGTGGAAAATGAGTCCACAGAGTCCTACGTCCTCTTGAGCTATACGGATAGAGTATTTCTCTTGCAGCTTCCCAGATTCAAAACGGATACCATCTTCCCAGCCCTATTTTCTTAAAAGTATCTGTGCCTTGAAAATCTCTAGAAAGTATGGCTGCTTCTTCATGCACTCATCTGTGGTGGTGCAGCTGTGATACAGTTCAGCTGCGCTGTGGTTGTAGGTGCAATATGTCAAGCTTGAGCCTTTGCAGCATTCCTGGCCTTCTTCAGTTTAAACACATTTTGGATCAGGCTGAGGGGGAGAAAAAAAACCAAATTGCTTGTATTTTAATGCATTATGCCAGACTGACTGAACACTGCCTTGCAGTGATAACAACAGTACCTAGGACTGAGTTAAGGTTGTTTGATGATATTTTGATAATAAGCTTAAATTATATAGTACCAGAAATATTGCTTGAACAGAAAGGAAAAAAAAAAACAGAATTATGTTTTCATTAAATAATTTTATGTTGACTTAAGCTCTGTAAGTGCATCTACTTTACAAAAGGCTAAGGAACATTTAACTAGAATGAGCTAAAACCAAAGAAATGGAAAGAGGGCTCACATTCCACTTTATTATTTATACCAGCTCTTGGTCACTTGACATGCAAGTTATAGGAAGTCCTAGGTAATGGTAGGGAGGCATAGGCGGCTAAGCATAAAAGAGCAGAATGGAGAGCAGACTGGAATCAGGAACCGATTCCTTTCTCGTGTACCTTCTTCACACACTCATGTCCATGATAGAAAACGCTTCAAAATGAGCACGGTAAATTCCAGACGAGTTGACTCATAGAATCATAGAATGGTAGGGGTTGGAAGGGACCTCTAGAGATCATCTAGTCCAACCCCCCTGCTAAAGCAGGTTAGCCTAGAGCAGGTTGCACAGGAATGCATCCAGGCGGGTTTTGAATATCTCCAGAGAAGGAGACTCCACAACCTCCCTGGGCAGCCTGTGCCAGTGCTCTGTCACCCTCACAGTAAAGAAGTTCCTCCTCATGTTCAGGTGGAACTGCCTGTGTTCCAGTTTGTGCCCATTGCCCCTTGTCCTGTCGCTGGGCACCACTGAGAAGAGTCTGACCCCGTCCTCCTGACATCCACCCTTTAGATATTAATTATTAATGTAAAATAGATTTTAATACAAGATTTGCCTTTCCTTCTTATGTGATGGTGATATGGTTGTAACGTGATGTGCACATATTCCTACAAACTTGCTGCAAGACAACGGCCATTTTGTGATACTGTTCTATTGAAATGCTGTTGCATTTTTTTGTTTGTTTGTTTAATGTAAAGATTTATCTGGGACAACCAATATTCTAAATTGTCAACTTTGAACATTGTTTCATATTGTAGAGTGGTAGATCCACGTAATTTTACAGCAAAATGCCATTTTGGCTTTGTTCCATGATCTGCTGGTAGTGCTACAAGCTGTCGTTATCTCTTTGCCACCTAGCTTGATGTCTGCAAGTATCATGACCACTTACTCCAGTGTCCTTGGCTGAATTTGGCAATTCTGGCTTTTCAGAAATAGCCGCCTCTCTGACGGTGGCTCTGACTTTTGGCAACACTTCTGTTCTCTATGATCCGCTCTACCTTTTAAGTAATGCTTTCAAGCCGGCTGAGCTTGTCACTGCAGTACTTGTCTGTATGGGCACAGAGAACGCTTCTTCCCCCCCCATCATGGGGTCTGCCTGACAGAGTAATGAATACCGGTGCTTGGATACTTGTGCTTTATTTTCCTGTTTCCTTCTAGTGCCTGCCTTAAAATTCTCAGTTAAGTCAGATGGCTGGTGCTTTCCATTTGATTGTGAGTTCAATGTTCATGTTCAGTTGACATGTTTTCATACAGCGAGACCACTGTGCCTCAGCAGTTAGCTAGCTGCCTCTCAAGCCACTTTAGTGAAGTACCTGTTTTGATTGTGGCATTATTTTGTTAAAAACAAGACAAAAAAATACACCCCCAAATTCCTACAACCCACTAATCAACTAAGTGGGTGAGGAGCGGGGGTGGTGGAGGGGAAAGCCTCTCCTCACTGGCTTTTATCCTTTGCCACTAGTTTTTACCTACTTTTAAAAATTCTGGCTAGACTTTTGTCAAGCAGACATTTATTTTAAGATATTTTTTCCAAGAATTTCTCGACCATCTGTTGATAATGAAGCTGATGTGCAATCCAGCAGCTCACTGCCTTTTGCTGGAGTGGTACTTCTGCTGTGTCTGGCTGATCTCATGCTATATGCTGATTGCCTTTTCATTCACCACTTTATTTTTCAGGATGTGGTAGCTGGCTTCCAGCTCTGATCAACATTAAAGTTACAGCGTGCTGAGGCAGTATCCTGTAGAAGCTTACTCCGTTTGTTGTCTCAGGTGGTGAATGTACTTGTAAGTCTTTGAGAAAATATCAGATAGTTTAAAATCCTACCGATTATTGCACTGATAATGCTAAGGATGGCTATCTGCGGTAGCATTTTTACTTCTTCAGAATCAGTGATAAACAAATGTCTCACTTTGGAACTTGTGACTGACTCATAACCATCCCTTCTCTATTCAATTTTACATTTACTTGTTGTATGTCTTAAGGTTAATGCAAGGAAGTTAATACACACACTTGCTTTTAGTTGGAAGCTGTGACTTTTCCACCCTCTGTGAAATTTCAATCTTTATACTTTTTCACGTGTCTGTTGTTTATAATAAAGATCTCGGTCTCATCTTATTGTACAGTTTTAATTTGCACTATTTAGTACAGACTTTATCATAGAAAAAAAAAAGTTGATTTTCTCTCTTTGGCTTCTGATTTCCTGTTCATTTATTGCTGTCTAATTTTTCACTTGGGGATGAAAACCTTTGATTTTTATTTTTGCATTTCATTAATGTCTTATGCAAGAAATCTCAAAGTCACCGACAGGTGAATTTGTTTCTGAAACCCTTGACTCAATGATTTTATGTACAAGGTTTTTCCATTAAGTTTTCTACACAACATCTCTGTTTTTCTTTGTGTTGTCTTTGCGTCTTGTACATTTGCTATTGACGGAGTGCTGGATTATTTTCCATGTCTCTTGCTTTCCCCGTTCTCCTCAGTGTACTTTCTCTGTGCCTGTGAATTTGTGACTTGTGTTTGCGTACAAGCTTGTTTATCAGGTTTGTGCGAGCCTTTACTGCTTGGTGGAGTTTGCATTAACTTTCTGTGCTTTCATTTCAGCTATTGCCTTTTCTGTTTCTGTTACTAGCGCCATCTGTTCATCTCTGCAAACTGAGTAATAACACAAGCCACTTTTTTTTTTTTTGTTTTGTAGCTTGGCAAAATATTATTGTGTGGTTCCTTCAACTTCTTGATTACGCTATTCAAAAATGTGTTTCATACATGTCTTTTTTTTTTTTTTTTGTGGGTTTAAACTGCTTTTGGAGAATTTCCAGCATTTCCCTCCCTCGTTCCCCCTGCAATATTCTGTTTTATTTAAATGCTCTGGCATTATATAGCAACATTTTTTAATTGCTGCTCCTTGTTCCATTGCACTTGGCTCCCCGCCACCCCTGGCCCTTTTTCTGTTTTTTTGCTGTAATTTCATAGTGTCTCTCATTATCTAGGGAAACATTGCTTATTAAACATCTTCCCTTCAAAGCTCATCTGCTTGGAAACAAGAATCTGATCTACTAACAGATTCTCATTGGTTATATTTTATTTATATATTCCTTTGCAGTATTCATATTGTCTGATGTCATGCCTGCTTCTGGGATTTCTGCAATGTCGTATCTGGACCTGTTTCTAGGTTTGCTTCATCACGAAGCCAGAATCACCCTCGAATTTTTTTTTCTAGCATTTTTATTAGATCTGGGTGCAAACAGTTGTCTGTCTGGGGTTTTTTTTTTTTTAGCTCGTATTAAGTTTTTTTTAATACAATTTAGTTTAAATTTACTATCTGTTCTGTGCTTCTGCAGAGGTCTGTAAAGCTGCAGTCAGACACATCTCTGGAAACGGTTTTCTGGTCCTGCATTATTTTGCTAATCGCTAACCAGCGCGTTGGACAGTCAAAGCCATTTCATATCCACGTACTTGATACGTGGATACACTTGAACGTACTACCTCATACATAAGTTTTCAGCAGTTTGTCCTCGTGTTTTAAGTAGCTTAATTAAATATCTGTTAAATCAAATGAAGATAAGTCAATGAGAGTTGAGTAAGATAAAGTAAAACAATAGAGGAACTCTGCCAGCCCAGGAAAATAAAATAATCTCTCAGGTACTTCTAGCAGCAAATCGCCAGTACCGAGCCCGATTCCTGCATCCCGACTCTTGTGCAAACTGAGGTAATTCTGGAGAAAAGGGATGCAAGTTTTTGTGAGCAGATGCTGGAGGAGCATGTGTAGAGCTTGCTGTGGGAAGAACATCAGCAGATTTCTGTCTCAGGAATGGTGTCTGGCCATGCCACGTGCAGAAACGGGCAGTTCAGGGGAAGGTGTCTTCTGAGGTGTCTCTTCTTGTGGGCCTGACTGCAAGACTGTGGTGTCAGAAGAGGCTTTCTCACATGCTACGTGATGCTTCGAAGGAGGTCAGAAATGCTGCTTTGGGTGGTATGTCAGCACGTTGTTCCAGTTCGAGAAGAAATAAAGAAGAACAGAGGACTGCAACAGGTGAATGAAAGGGGCACGAATGAAGCTTTATTGGTTGTCAGCAAGGCTCACGTTTGAGTTTTGTTGGTGCAATATTTGGAGGCTGGAGTCAAATCCTACAATGCTTTTCCTTCCTGTCATCTCTGTATTTTAAACTAAAATTAATTTTCTAAACTGGATTTGAACTTCTGAACTTGAAAATATCAGTGGCTCTTCCAATTTAAAACTTCATATTCTTACCTTCCTTTGTTGCTCTCAACAAAGAAAAATGCTCTATGTTAAAATTATAGACTGACAACAACCCAGTGAATTAAGGATTTCAGAACTCAGCAAATTTGGAAATCGCTACATTAACCTAATCAAGTCTTGATATAAGTGTAGCTCCTTGGCATTTAATGCACACAGTCTACCATCTGAAAGTCAACTGACAGATCTATAGGTCCAGTGAAATACTTTGAGCCGTCTCGTCTCCTACACTCATGGGTTGAATTGACTTTGAATCTTATTTCCTTAGGTTCAGTTTCCAATCATTTGTCTCGATCTTGCTTTGTCTGCAGGACCTCAAATTATTTATAATCCCAAAGGATGTAATTGAGTAACTTTCTGAAGTGAATACGCTGGTTTGCTTTGATGCTTCTCATCTTTTAGTTATTTTAGCAGCTCTTTGAAACTTTCTGGATTTTTTTCTTTCTTCTTTAAGTCCTCTTTGAAACGTGAATATTTGGGTGCCGTGATCTGATACAGCACTCCCCTGAAGTCATAGTAGAACCAAATGCTGAGCCATGTAAACTTTCCCTGCTTTTCTCATCTGACTTGTTGATGTGCACAAATATCACAGTAACCCTTCAACCTCGCTGCATATTGAGTGCTGGTGTTAATCTCATTATCCCTACTTTTTCCATCGTCACTGTTTTCTCGGGTAATCTCTCATACTGACATGTGGCTTTCGTTTTTAACTGTATATGTATGATTTTACATAAATGGATGGAGTCATGTATTAGGTGTTTACACACTGGGTGCCTGTTGCATTCAGAGGTCACAGTGGGCTTTTGTAGCACCTTCTGCTACGTCTCTGCATAAAATGATACCTATGAAGGTTGGCTGGGCTTGCTTTCCTGTGCAGGTTTCTGGCTGAGATGGACACTTTTCCTACCAAGAATCATTTCAGGTGTAGAAAATTTCACCACTGAGGAAGGACTGGAAAAGCTAAAGTTGTTTTGCCTCAAGAAGAGAATAGTAATGGATCTTCCAAAGCAATAGGGATATACGCACAGGGGAAAAAATATCACTGCTGGTTGATGTCAGTGGTGATTAAGGAAGAAATAAGCTGGACCATGAAGGACTCATCTTAAAGACTCGAAAAATCCTTATAGTGAGTATGGTGAAGCCTTGCTATGACTTTTAATCACTGAAGTATTTAAGAATAGGCTGGATGAAGGCAGGTGTAACCAATCCCAACTCAGAATAAGGTGAACTGCATACTAGTCCAAGCCATTTCTTCCATTTCTCATGCAGCTACCCTTCTGCTTAGTAGTTTGCCTGAAGTCATGACCAGCATCCTCCTAACAAGGAAACACTTTATGCCACTGCTGACATCTTTATGAAACAGAGACCTTTGTATAAAGACAATTGTTATGAGGAAAGGTTCTGCATTAAAGACTATTATTACTGCAATGAACTTTTAGTATTTTTAGTGAGGAGTTCTTATTAACAGTTGATGTTCATGAATCATGCAGCTAAGCACTCAGACTTGCCACTTATTAAGAGCACTGACAATTTTTTCAGGATAAGTTATTTTACAGTAATTAATAAGAACCCCAGAGATCTATCAAATCTCAACAAATCAATGCTTGAAGGGAAAACAATTAAAGAACTAATAGATGTCAAAACATAAATCGCATGTGCCATGGCTGAATAACAAGGTTTGACTGACTATCAATTTTTACTGCTCTGAAATACATTTTCTTTAAGCATAATCAGAATTTATTTTGATCATTTCAGTTTATTTCAGCAAGTGGCTTTTAATAGGCATCTATGTACTTGAAGTGCCATTCAAAGCAGCTAAAGATCGGTGTTGTCTCAATGAAAATAACGTACTAACACTACTATGCCTGTGTGAATTTATGTAAAACATCCATTTTTAAAACCCATTATGTTCTTAAAAAAACCTGTGACTGTGATTTGGAAAATCTGGTAACTGAAGAGAGAGATGGGTGCTTTTATCTTGGCCATCAGAAGGGTGAGTATAGCACATAAGTGCCTGGCTTTTAGTGGAGATGTACCATATCAGTATGAATGTGCAAGTGTGTATGGAAAAGTAAAGCAGGTTGATGCAAATGCCTGATTACATCTGCTCTGTTTTACATCATTTATAGTAACTGCTTGATCTCTTTAGCATTCATCTTTTTCATATGCCGTCCCTAACCCTCTCAGTTACTGAACATTAATTATTGGAGACCTTCTTAGCATCTTCTTTTGTGTCAAATCATCTACAGAAGCAGAAATCAAGCCATTCTATGGACTCTGGAGTGCTGAATCTCTTAATTAGGGATAGTAACTATGGGATTCAGGTTAAATTAATCTCTCCCGAGTAAAACAGAGGGTATGAGACTGTTTTGGTAAGAAGTTGTGAGATATTTCAGAGTTTAGACTTACAGAACATAATAGTTGACTTTCTAGTGACCTTTGCATGAAAACAAACAATAAAAGAAAAACCTTTATTCAAAACACATTGACCAAGTCCCAATCAAACTGCACTGTGATATTTTTAGTTTAACTACATTTCTTGTGGTGATGGTTTCCCAAAGCTTTTTGTACTTGCTAGCAGTTAGGGTTAGCTCAAAGTAACTGTAGCCCAGTTGATTTTATTATTTTTTTTCCTCCCTTTTTGATATAATTAAAAAGGTGTAAAAATGAAGTCTAAGTGAAGGAAATAAATTGACATTTCTTGAGAAAAGCAAGAGCAAAGCTGAGTAGGCATTGAAGAAATGCATTGTTTCAATCTGAGATTACTTGGGCTAGACACGATTGCAAGAGAGAGACAGTATGCAGCACCTGAATTTAGTGCCACAGGCTCAGCCTTTACAACATGTACAATTAGTATTAGCCCAGCATTATGTGGTTAACTTGTGCTTGATCTCAAAGTGGATGAGGGGATACTCGTGTTGCAGTAAAGAGAGGATGTTCAGACCTCTTACAGTGCAACGGAACATCGTGTCGATCTATGGACAAGGCAAGTTTTGAATAACAGGAGGAGTTAAACCGCATGCACAAAACAAATAGTTTTGGATAAAAAGCAAAAGTTACTGTAAAAGCATGCTTTCCACCTTGAGGAAAACTCGCTTTCTGCCTTCAGACCTCTTGCTCTCTCACTGTATTTAAGTCCAGTACATTTGAACTTGCATCTTCCCACTAAGAGCATCTTCCATGTCTGCACTTTGTAGACCTGGGTTTTTTTCCCCTCATTTTGAGAGTTATACTCATTGTTAACTCTGGAAAGGTTTATTTTCTGATTTATCTGAAGAAGATATTTGTGAAGAGCTGTTACAAGATGTGGTTTCCCATGGTGCCCCATCATATCTTTTGTTCCTCCTGTTCTTGTGAGAAGATTTAGCGGACCACTGAATCGATCTGCCTTGACCAATGAGTTTTAGCTGTGAATTTGGAGGTAAACCACCATTTAATATGAAGAGAAATCTGGGGCTGGAGCTGGATCAGGGATCCTGTGAAGGGTCTGAGTCTCTGTGCCAGCACCACTGGCACACACTAGTAGGACTGAGAAATCAGAATTTTCTTTTAAGGGGTCCCTTGCTCTTCAGCAAGGTTGCCTTGAAAGCGTAATGATTAAGCAGGGACTGTTTCAAAGCAGCAAGTGGATCACACTTGCTCCTTGGGCTCCCAGTTCACAGTGCCATAGGGCTTTTCCTCTACTAATCATGACTACACAACATGTTTCTTGAAGCTACACCACTTGCTGACACAAGGAAGTAATGTGAAAAACAAGAAAGCTTAAGGCTAGACATTACAGAAATGCAAAAGGTGAAAATCCCTGCCATAACTTAACTGCTTTTTATGGCAACTGAGCAAGTGGAAATGAGGAGGAGAGCCAAAAAGCCTTTAACAAGTCAGGTCTCCACAGACCACAAACAAACAGGGTATTCTTGGTCTGGAAACTGGAATAGAAACTGGCTGAGACAAGCCAGCCTAAAACAGGAGCTTGTTGCTATGCTTTCCCTCATTATTCATCGCCACTACACACACACATGCACACCCCCCTCAAAAGTCACCACCGTAGTTAATGCATGACCACTGGTAAAAGGCGCAGGCTTCATTCATAGCAATACCCTCTAAATCAGCAAAGGAAAGATCCCAGACAGTCTAGTAGTTAAGTTGCAGGTAGCCTTGTACAGAGGTAAGACTCTGCGTCCTGGTATTAGAAACTGTTGGAAAGAAAGCTAGCATAGTTTTAATCATTGCGAATGAACAGGGTCTGAATACGTTTTGCATCAGTTTCTGTTTTAGCCTGACTGTGAAAATTACCTCTGGAATTTAAACCTATCACAGTTGTTTGCAATCTGAGTTATTGCCGTATTCCCTCCTTTTCCTTTCCGCTATATTTTTTTCGTGTCTCCTTCCTATGTGATGCCTTTTTCTCTTACAATATCTTGTCATCTCATCATTGCATGAAATGCTTATTCCTTGTTTTCTTTTCAGAAATGTGATTTAGAGACAAAACATCCTGTAATTTTTGCAGGTTTCTCCTTGCTGCCTCCTTTCTGCTTTTCTGCTTGCTGTACCTCACGTCTCGCATTTCCAGTATCTCAGCAGCTATGTTTAAGATCTTCACGTTTATTTGACATAACCAAAGTGATTTTGCTAAGTCTGAGACAGTCATTTAGAACAATGAGGATTACAGCAATTTTGTGGTGTGTATGGAGACTGATGGTAGTTGCTCTGGAAAACAACCTTGTTCTCTGCAGAGCACCTAAGGGTAGTATTTCACCAAATGTACACCTACTCCAGAAATGTCAGAGAGTAGGGTAACATCTGGAAGCCGTAGCACATTATGACACTTTCCCTGCTCAGCTGCTCTCTGACTGGTGTATAGGTGGGGGTTTGCAGCCGCTTAGCTTGCCGTGAAGAGCATATGGAGCACCTTGAAAGCCTGGGGGAGGCATGTTGCTTCTTAGCTTTTCTTGCCAAATGGAGTGACATCTTCTGGTTATGTTTATGTCAATTCATCCTCAGCTGCGAACTTAAGGTGAGCAGCAGCCTCTCTGCATCTGCTGTTGACTGTGTTTCTCTGAAGCATGAGTGGGCAAGCAACATCTCAGGAAAGGATGGACTTGCCTTAGGTACATCCCTGGCATGATCTACCTAGCGCGCTCATCACTAGCTCTGGGCAGGAGTGGCCAAGTTTGAGTCCGAAGATAAAGCCAAACTTCTGGAACATTGCATGTCTTGCGTTGACTTAAACCAAACTAAACTGTGAATCCGAAAAGTACAGAATAAGAAAATATTCCACACATAAGGGCCAGGTCTGGAGGTCTGGTTGGTCCCCCTGGGTTGCTGAGATGAGATGTGCAGCTCTCAGTTTATCTCTACCATGTGAGAATCTGTTAGCTGGTTTCCAGTCCATCTATCCTATTTACATCAACAACATAATATCCTGTCAGTCACTTGTGTGGGCTTTTATTAAAATGTGCATTTCTGAAAAAAATAGAAATACTGAGTCATACCCATCTATGGCAGTCATGTTCATAAACTACTTTTTTAAATTTCTTAACCAAAGTTTATTTTCAGTGCCTTATCAACGAATTGACTGATGAAAGACTAATATTCAAGTAAGCTATGCAGCATAACTTTCTTTCCTCACTACAATATTCCATGCAAATGAGTACTGAAACAGCTTTGCCTTCTTTGGAGTCAGATTAATCTTGCTGAAGCTCATGCAGTAGCAAGCCGTCAAGCTCTCTACATGAAATCACTGTAGGATTTTTACTACTTAAAGAGAAAAGCCAGAAGAAGAGCTTCACAGTTTATGGGAGAGAATTTGTCCTCCTGCATGGAAAGATTTGATTAGTGTGGTAAATATTCTTTGAGAACAATTATTCCTTATGGATATTAG
>VZSC01004874.1:845944-862517 GCA_013398225.1 Steatornis caripensis
CTTATGGATATTAGCCTTACTTTAACCTGAAAGTTAAGAACACGTCAGACCATGTATTTGCAACCATTATCTCAGTTAATTACCAATCCAAATGGAAATATTTAAACATAATCCCCATTTTATAATTAGAGATATTAATATGTTCTTCTACTTTTCCTGCCCAACACACAGCTCCTAGATTACTTTGAACTTTCTTCCTAGGTCTGTCGCACAATTTAAGAATCTCATTTCTGTATCAGATTTGGTACTGTGTGGGGAAGTCTCTGTATACATGGGTGCTTTGCAGTTGCGTGAAAGCGTGCAACGATAAATTACAGATCAACACTACTGTTGATAATGCTAGTGGAATTAGTACTGGAGGAAAAATAATCTTTCCATATAAATAAACACTAGTAGAGCCTGGGGAAAGGCGTGCAATTGACAGACATGTATAGATAACATCTGCTAATCTCCTTTCCAGGTTGATCATAGTGTTCAACACTTGGTAGAGTCATGTGGAACTGGAGATACCTTCACATTCTTCTTCCCCCATCAAAGGTATCTGTACGTTCTTCTTCCCCCATCAGAACTTTGTTGTTTGATTCCTTTTTCATAAGACTGGGTTTCTCTAATGCCTCATATTCAGATGCCACCAAATAACAGTTATTTTTATTGCATTTAAAAGGCCCAATTCACTGTCAGTATTATTAAGTAAAACACACTGTGAAATGAATATCATGCTTTACGCTCAATAATGGCCTTACTGTCGTTTTGATGTTTTGCCATTATCTGCAGAAGTGCTCACTTTATACTGCATTATTCACTAGCTCATATTAGTGGTGATTGATTTAACATGATGAGATGACAGTCAATGCTTTGCTCCCTACCAGCCAGCTCTACCACTCATGAATGCTAATAACAGCGCTGTGAAGTGACTTGTGGAAGAGGAGCTTGAGTACAGCCTGTGTTGCTGCGGGCATCTCTAAAGTTATCATTTTTATGAGGTTGCTTAGGAAGTGATGAATTTCAGACGCAAAGGGTATTTTACAGGGCATTGCTACTAAAGTGTGCTATGAGATATTTGTGACTCTTTTGATTGCTTTAGGGCTATATGTAATATCGTGAGTCACTAACTCAAGTGTAGAATGTTCTAATGGCATATTAGCATTAATGAAAAAATACTGGGAGATCTGAAGACAGCCTGAGCACACCAGTAATTCTTCTACTTGTACTTTTGTTGAAGCAATGGCTAACTGGGCATTTAAAGAGTTAGTGCCAATGAGACAGTAAAATTCTCTTTCAAGGGGTAAATGATTTGAGTTATTGGACTCTTTCTGTAATTTTAATTTTTTTTACAAATAAATAGATCCTATGTATTCACTCTTATTATTTTAAATTTGTTCTCATTTTGATCTCAATACCTCTATATTCTTCTAACGAGTTTAGTAAGTCTGCAGCAAAATAGAGAACGTTTTAAAAAAATCTATCTTATTATTACAAAATTATTTAGATGCAATTACTAGAGATGTTACAAACTACTTGTTGTAGAATATATTCAGCCTCTCACCTGAGACCCCAAATCTGGAAGACCAACTCTTTTTATTCTTAAATTAGATCACGTTGCCATTCAATTCAACTGTGATCTCATAGAGTTTACAGCTCAGTTGTGTTAGCAGCTAATTAGTATGTTCTGTCTCATTTATGTGAAATTTCTGCTGATAATTATGTTTTCAAGATGATTTCAATATTCTACATATCATAACTTTTAAAACTTTTATGTAGATCTAGCTCTACTTTTAAAAATCTCTGTAAATAAATGGGAAGTTCTTTAAAATGTTTTTCAAATAAGGAGATAGACTTTCTTCAACCACCTAGTCTTCCTGTCAGCACCTTGTCATGATTTTGCCTGGGATAAGGCTAATTTTCTTCCTAGACCTAAAACCTGTGTGCCTAATAAGTGAATGCCCCTGTCTATCTGAAGATATACCAGCACTGAGAGGCAATAGCGTAGGAAGACATCACATCGAAGATGAGGAGGAGCTCCATTTTGGAGGCTGGATGGCTCTGAAACTGGTATTTTTTTGGTCTTGAGAACATCTTGGCAAATCAAACTTGTCAGGCAGAACAAACATATTAAAAATGGCTGTATCCTTTGTAGAGCATCAGTTGCCTGTTTTGAAAAAAACTGCATTTCTGAAATTTCCAAAGCACCTGTGTGAGTCTTGGTCCATATACTGAACGTTTCTCATGTGGCTTGGTCTTCTAGATTGGATACCCATTTCAGAAGATCATGTTTAAGGAAACCTTCATGCGCTTGGATTTATGCATTAAAATAACTGGTAGATGGGATCCCTGTGGGTAACTGCTGAAAGAATACAGAAGGGTAACTTAACCTAGAGTGAGCAGGCTTTTTGAGAAGCTTTATTTGAATGGATTAGTAACTCTTTTCTCTGGTGTTAAATCCCTGTGCTTCTGAGCTCCTTGGATCCTGAAGGAATAGAGGTAGATAAGGTATGCATATGGGGCAGGCTACTCCTTTGCGCAATGCCAAAGCAGCCCAATCTTACTTACCTAAGCTGAATAAGCCCCAAAGGGTAGAATCCAAGTTAACAATTCAGCTTAAAGTTACAGAGTTACTACAAGGTAAACAAGTATTCTTTTTTCTTGTTTCTTTTTTCCTTTTTCCTTTTTCTTGTTTCTTTTTTTTTCTTTTTTCTTGTTTCTTTTTTTTCTTGTTTCTTTTTTCTTTGTTCTCTCCTCTCTCCTCTCTCTTCTTTCTTCTTCTTCCTTGTTCGTTCTTCCTTGTTCTTATTTTGATTTCTAAACTCCAAAAGGTTCCATGGCAAAGGAAGAGCAGCCGGATGGCTCATGAAAGCAATCAGGGCCGTGTTAGGCTTTGAGCCTGTGAAGTGTAGCTTGGATTCTGTCAGGGCCATGATGCTACTGTGCAGCATCCATGTGTGGCTAGAGGACTCTACATCGCACACAGTGTAGACCCCATAAATTAGACCCCATCTCAGTCCACATTCAGCACAAAATCCTCTGAAGACTTGCACACACAGCACCCAGGACCTTCTTGTTGGTGCTCGGAGGACTTCACCTATTGCGACAAAATGCCTGGTGGTAACAAAAATACTATCAGGAGTCCCTGCCAGTATCTGCAAAGGGCAAGACTTGGTTTGTCACTATCGTTGCTGGCTGAATAGACTCAGTGAAATTGTGAGTCTAGTAGAGGCCATAACTTTTGGAGAATCAGATTTTCTCTGGAGTGTCGAAAAGTTTATAATTTCAGAAATTCTTCTGGGTATTTATTTAGGTAGAATCACCTGTCTCTGCTGTTGCACCACCTGCATCTAGATGCATGTTTTTAAAAAACGAGTCAAACAATTCAGGTGCTAGAAGTCCAGGTCAGAGTTGACATCTGTGTCAAAGACTTCATTCAGCCCATTAAAGATCGCACACCATTTTGGTTTAATCATCAGTTTTTATTGTGGTGCAAAAACTCTGTTTGTTCTGCCTGTCCCAGTTCCGCTGCTAGCAGTGGTCTTTGGTGCCTGTGAGTCTGGGACATCAGCAATTATGTTAATATGACACACTTCCTATTGAGATGTATTTGTTTATTGTGGTGTTTTTTTTTTTTTTCCCCTGAAGAACTGTAATAATTGCCTGTTGAATAGGCAGCAAGCCTATCTGGCTAATATTCTTTGACTTTTAATCAGGAAAGGTGATATTTGTGCAGGGGAAAAAGAACCCTCATCCCTGGTCCTCTGTGTTGGTCCTCACTACTGCTAGAGACTGCCTATAATTTTGTTTGTTTCTTAGGATTTTGAACTTTAAAAAATGAGTTATGTAAAACTTTGTGTGTCTTCCTTTGTGAAGATACATGAGAAGAACTAAATATACTTAGTACTTTATTACTCTTGGGATCAAATTTCTAAGATTATAATTTGGGAAAATGCTCTCTATGAAGAGCCCATTTGAACAGAACTAATTCTATGTTTAAAAACAGTGCAGCCATTCATTCAGAAGAAATTTTTAATAGCCTCATAGTCTCATTAGAAAAGCTTTGTCTCTAACCAGAATGCTGAACTCATCTAATGTAAACATAGTTTAGGCTGACAAAAGAACAATTTTGCTGGCAGAAATTCATGACGTTGCGTGTGTACACTAAGCAATACATAACTGAAGTACTTTCTCTCTCATGATAAAACGGAAAAGCCATTATGGTTTAGTCTCTTCAAAAAGAAATAGATCGTACAAAACCGGTAAAAATTTCTCACCTGGGAGATGATACAGTCAAAGAACAGCTCCATGGTGTAGATGCAGATATACTAGTAATAAAAATACAGTTTTGCCTGTATAAAGCCATAAAATTGCTCTTTATTCACCTTTAAAAACATACAGGCAAGAAAAAGGCATCTTAATTTTATTTTTTTAAGCTATATCTGAACTAGTTTGATCTATAGCTAATTCTTTGAAAGTGCTGACAAAGATGTGAGTGTTTTTGTTGAAAGATATTTGGGACAGCCATTACTTGATTGGGATTAGTGGCCCAGAGAAAGCTTTTCAGCTTGTACCAGGCAGGATCAAGCTGAGATAATTATGGAATCTTTGTGTTACTCATAAACCAAAACATAATAAGGTGAATTATGTGTGTCTCTGTATTTATTTACCAGTGTTGTATGGTTAAAGAAAGGCCCAGATAATGTTTTGCCTGGTCTAAGAGGTAGCTTTATTGTCCTCCATTGGAAAGTTCATGTTGGTCCAGGAAGCAGGATTTGGACTTAGTTTTGTTAGAAAAACATGTTTTATTGCATTCTGAGTAATTTCCGTTGGCGAAAATTATGCTTTTGAAAGAAAGGTAAATAATGCTTTGTGGAGCTTCAGCACCTCTCAAGGGAAACCTATCTCTCTCATTAACTTATGAAAACACAAAACTAGGAAATGTAGCTGTTGTTTTGTGTGGACTGTTGAATTACTGTGAGTACAGATGCTGGCTGTAGCTCTTAACTATCAGCTTATCTCTGTTGGCTTATGTTGATTGATACACCACCACGCACTGGCGACTGAAGCACTGAGATGGGGTTTGAAGTGCACTATTACTCTGTGTCAAAACAGGAATCAGCAGATAAAGAGGAAGTAAATCCAGAAAGGAGAAATGGGTCAAGCAATGCAGTCATCCCTCGAGTCTGCGAGAGGCTCTGTTGCGTGCTTCCTGAGATCCCCAGCTCCTGCTGGGAATAAATGGGAGCAGAGGCGACAACTCAGGCTATAGTGGGATAATATTTTCATGTGAGTTATAGATGCATTGCTTTAATGTGTCTAGCACTGCTATCACTGTTTGTACTAGCTCATCTTACGTTTACTATTACATACATCTTGTAGTACTATGTGAGCATAAGGTTGGAACCCCATTCCTCTACGGAAAGAAAGAAATTGGAGATGAAATGATTGCTGAAATGTTTAACAAAGCTATGTGGCAGAAATAAGTGTGAGATGTACATATAGGGGCCTTGGTACTGTGCATACCCTGCAGACCACAGAAAATATTCTTTTATTCAAAAGCAGGAATTTGCAGAAAGTTACAAGCACCTAAACCCAAGGGTTTAGATTTTAGATAGGTTAGTTACTGTGAAGCATTAATTTCCATTCCTGGTCAACTATTTTCTTTTAGAGTCAGTGAGTGAGTCTGACAATGGAATAATAGTTTCTGCCTTATCAGAAAATGTCTAAGTTTAGGACATTATTATTTATGCAGTGTTGGGCTGTTTGGAAAGTTACATATGTTTGATGCTTTCATCACTATCATTTTAGAGTGGACTTTTTGCTTGTGGTGGATGGTGATGGTTGCTCCAGTGGACAAATTGAATGTGATACTTAAGTCTATGCCTTCTGCACAGTAGGGATTTTGTCTTTTTTTGCCTGAACACAGATGAACAGATGTATGGTTGGAGCTATCTGCTGAGTTTTGTACACGTGTATACGTGTTTGGAAATAAATCAAGTGAACAAGGAACATCAGCTCTGTGAAGATGTGTTTTCCTTGGATACTCAACCAGTGTCTGGAATCCACTTTAAGCCAAATATCTGTAGGGTGCCCCTTAAAGCAAAATATGGGTTACCAGGACACAAGCCCTTGTTGTGTCTGTTCATACGGCTGCGGACAAGCCAGCTGCATGCTTTTTGCACGCTAATGGCTGGTTGGCTTGGAGAATTGTGGTTAATTAGCAAGTGCACCATTACTTGGTGTTTCAGACTATTGAGTGTTAAGATGCAGAGTGCCTTGCCCAGCAGATACAAATATTGGAGCCTCACTAGGTTCTGAAAGAGGATTTGTGACACTAACAAATCACTATACAGGGGATAAGTAAGAAAAGAGTAACAAAAATGGTCACTAAGGAGCCACATGCTGAAGGGTCTCTATTGAACATGATGAACCTGGTGTGCTCCCTGGCCTTTCCTGTCATGCTGTCTGACAACTTTTGGGAAAATTCTCCTCCCCCTACCTGTTAAAATAGACATAGCACCTAAGGTATTAGTCAGTTATCAGTGGGTAGGTGGTGGGCAGGGAGACGGATGGCACCATCATGTACGTTCTGGGAGATCTACCCTCTGCCAGCGCACTGGCATACCAAGTTAACAGTAAGCTTCTGAGTCGCTGTAACTGTTAATGTTTGTACTATAAACCCATGGCAAACATAAGGTAATAATGGAAGAGTTTTTTAATATAACTTGTATGACTTTGTGCAGGACTACAGAAAGTCCCTGGGCATGCAATAACATAAATTGTGTGTCTTAGCCGCATCATTTCATTGCGGCAGAGGTGGTGGGGGGAAGAAGGTAAGTAATGAAACAAAAGTGTGTACTCGGTATTACTGGAACAGACTGTAAAAGGAAAGCAAAGGACAGCATCCCAAATCTGCAGGCATTGACAGGTATATCTCTTGATAATACAGGTGGGATCCTTACAGCACTGACTTCAGTGGGACCTTTGATGATTGTGACACATTAAGATTTCACTGTTTGTTCTTGCTGTGGCCCAATCCCACTTGAAAGTTAAATAGATAAACACTCCAATGCACCCACTAACTTCAACAGCTCTACTCGTGTGTGTAACCTTAGGTATGTGCTGAGCTGGGTTTCCCTCTCCCATGGCACCTACTGTGCAGCATGGTTTCCTACAAAACTGCATAAAGTCTTCTTATTCACAGGCTCCTGAATTTCAGTGCAGATGTTACATGACTGTTCAGATGCAATAACTTCATCTGGAGCCAAAATGAGCTATTACTGCCAATAGTATGAACAATCCCACAATTCACTCTTTTTGGGACTGAGTTTATTGGGATGGACTCTGAAGACAGACTTATTTTCATGAAAGAGTTGTCCTAGTTTAAATTGGTTGAGAAAGTTTGTTCAGTCAAATGTATTCCGTCCTCTGTGTGGATACTGCAAATAAAATTAAGAGCTTTCATGACAGATAGTATAATCAAACCATTTTTTAAACTCAAGGAAACAAAATAGGCTGGCCTGATGGTTGGGAAGCTATCTTGAGAACTGACAGCATTGAATTCAATTCCCTGCTCTACTCTCAGGCTTCCTATAGGATTTTGAAGTATGCTTCAAACCTGACTGATTTTTGGTCAAGCTTAGAATTGCAATACTGTGGCTACTCTGGAACTAGGAGCAAGCTCCATTTACCCCCAATATTGTTGGTGCTTATGCCTGTATTTGTAGAATGGTGATAACAGCACTTCCTAGCTCACAGGGGTCTTGTAAGGAGACATACATTACCAGTGGCAAGCAGCCCAGATATTGCAAAAACAATCACCACACTGTTTTGAAGACAGTTAAATCCATGGATTTAGCTCAGATGGCAAACAGAGCTCTGAGTTAAGGAGAAGGCCTGATGGACTCTGTTTACTGTTGCCCTTTATTTCCAGCTATCTCTTTCAGGGGCAAAACTGCCCAGTGTTTGTCTGTCAGTAGTTTTGTCTTTCACCTGTTACTCTTGTGACCTCTTGCAACCCTAGTTGTCTATCCACGCACAAGTCTGGCCATGATGGATGAATTGTTTGAGCATGGTGGTGGGCTTGCAGAAAACTCAAGATTCAGACCAAAGTTCAAGGAAGTTTTTGTTTGTAAACCCATTGGGCATCTTTCTGTAAGAAATAGCAGAATCTCTACCAGCCTGTTATTGCTAATGGTCTACATTAAATCTAAATTATGCAAGGAAATTTGAAGAAGAAGAAATAAGGGGGGAAATGATTAAGTGTGGGCAAATTAAAGGAGCCAGGATGTTGGTCATCTTCATAAAAGGAAAGTTTGAATTTGTTTCTAGCTTGCTTATGAGATTTTTTAGTGATGTTATTCTCTTGTGCGTTTAGTACCTTTAAAAATAAAAAAAAAGATTGTCAGTTCGACAGAGCTCCACCATGATCATTGCCTCTAGCTGCTACTTGTTTGGCTCCAGAAGGGAAAGTATGTGAAGCATTGTTTAATCAAAGGAAAAAAAGTTTCTCTGTAATCCTTCATATTGTCTCACTCTGTACATACTGCCAATAGGAAAGGAGGCTGTGTTAGCTACAGAATAAAGAGATGTTGTATGTGTTGGCAAAGGAAATTCCTAATTATCTTCTCTGTTCTGCTTTGGGATTGTGTTCCTGAGGCAAGCTCCAGAGAGATTTCTTGGAACTTTATGGGCTCTGGGACCGGAGCAAGCTGATGGCTTGAGATTTTCCACCCACCACTTGGAAGAGAACATATAGGTCTTCATGTCAAGAAAAAGACCTGCCTCTTATCTGGTGTGCTGGAGAGGATTTATTGCCTTGGAAAAATGAGTTGCTCTATCCAATTCTCTTGAAAGTGGCATTCCTAAGCTCGCTTGTTGGCACCAGCCAAGTGAATGCCAGGAAACTCGTAATGTTTAGAGGCACAAAGCTTTTGCTTTGAATTTCCTGTAGAAATTCTTTTTAAAAGCCCTCCCTGTGATTTACTTGTCTGAAAATTTAACTTTGTGTAGCAGGTTGGATATCTTCAAATAGGTGATTAAAGAAAAAGAAAAACCTTTGCTGTTTCTAAGGTGGAGTTATTTTTTTAGTATTCCTATTAAACTAGATCTCCTGTATAACTACAAATGTTACAAAAAGTAGCTCATGTCAGAACAGCTGTTTTCTTTACTCTGAAATATGGTTCTCCTATATCTTGAAGGTCTGTGTCCACCTTGTGAAAATATATGAATTTTGATAGACCATATCTGTCATTGTTCCATGCACTCTCCTTCCATCAGTGAGAGAACTTAACAAACTTGGAATGAGAAGTTGCCAAGGATGTGGTCCCAAGACATACGATACACTGCAAGTTTTTTCTATAACCATATAAATGCCTTTTTCTCGCAGTCTCCCAGCCATATGAATCTTCATGCTTTTCAGAACATTACATTTAACATAAATGATCAAGAAATGTCTACTGTGAAATGTTGGAGGCATGGAGATAATTTTTGTTTTTAAGTTGTACACTTTTTCTTTAAGGACAAAACACCCATTCTGAAGAGGCTTTTAGCACTTCATCTTCCCCCCACTATTTATTCTTTCCCTTTGCTCCTGGGACTCTGACAGGAAAATAAATGAACTATAAAATGCATTTTCACTTCCTGGATTTCATTGTTTAGTGGATTCATAGTGCTATGTTTTTCAGTTTTGGAAGCTTTTCATGGCTGCATCTAATTCTGAGCATATATGTAGCCTCATATTGCTGTGTTGCAATGCGCTTAGCTGTCTTGCTAAATTGCCGTCATAATGCTCAGAAATAAACCCTTGAATATATGTAACCCACCCCTATGCCTTCTTCCCCCCAAAGCCTGGCCCACTTCTCTCAGTGTATATTTTGAATAAACTTGAGCAAATTGTGGAAACTACATGAGAAATCCAAAATAACAGTGACTTCCAATCTCCAGGTCATCAATTTTTTGATGTCACCAAAGAGGCACAAGTTCATTACCCACCTAATATTTAGGGGAATGCTTAAACAGCAAGAACAGGCTACTGATGATTGGGTCCGTAGGATTGAAATATATGTATGTTGCTGCCTGGATTCACTGGTCACTTGCTCCCCTGCAACCCATAAAACATTTATACAATTAAGTAATTTTCTTCTCCTAGTGTGGTAGTTGGCTGTGCTTGGAAAAGTGGAGTCATGAAAAAGTAGAAACTGTGATGCCTGCATTTCAGTTTTTTTTGCAGAAGCATCCCATGCACATGTATATGACAGCATCTGTCTCCCCAGCTATGAGATAAAATGAAGGGTCATACCACTAATGTGAATTGAAAGCTGAGCATCCTCTATTCTTGCTGCCTGGTCACCTGGACTAGACACTGTGTTAGTTTTTCAGAACATATGAAGTATATTTAGCATGTAAAACAATGAAAAATGCAACCAAACAGAACATTCAGAATTGTTCCTCAAAAGCTGTGAAGGCCTTGTGTGGGTATCATTAAAGAGCTGGGGCTTAGTGAGAACTGAGGATACCTCAGCAGCTCCCCTTCCTTCCCCAGAGAACTGCCTTTCTGCCGGGACTATCATTGGCCTCATTCCTCCATGTCCCTGTCTGACCCTGACCAGCTGATGGGATTTCTTGGCCTTGCCATGGATGACCCCATGGCTACAGACTGGTCTGGTGTCAGTTGGATCTGGGTGGAGCCCATTAGAGCCCCATTATGACCTCATGGGTGCGTAGTGGATCTGCTCTTGGACTTCCTGACGGGAACGTGACTGAGATCTACAGCTTCTTCCTTGAGTGAGCGGTCTTGTGCCATTTGGGTAAGTTAACAGGAGAATAACATATGGTTATTCTGGTGGAAGAGGCTGCCGCTAGTCATAGCAACTTCTGCTTTTGAAATTGAGGGATTGCTTAACACTTAATATTTGTTCACTGACTAACAGAGACCCTTACAAAATACAGATGTGTGCATGCAAGTATCTTCTTTGGTGCTCATGCCAAAATCCTTGGTGTGGTGTATGAGTTACTGACTTGTGGCTAGACTGGCCACTGAGTCACTTTAGGAACCTTCCAGACCAAGAAGCCTGGGAACTGGCAGGCCGATATTGATTTGCTTTAATTCCCCTGCAGACGACAAAATGCAGGACCCTCAGCAGACTGACTTGATTTTTGGTTGTAGTTATTGGTAGGGCTCAGATTGGTAAGGCTCAGATGAGTGACAGTGCTGTGTTTTCAGAGTAGATTACTAGGCCCCCTGCCCAAGAGAGAAATCATGGCATTTCCATTGGTTGTATTGTATCACTGAGGGGGATTCCAGGTATAATGAAAAGAGCAGAGATGATCTGAGCTTCATGAGTCAAAAAAAGCATGTTTCTGAAGGCATCAGCTGTGAGCTGCCCTGCAGTCACCAGGGAGAGAAGAGCCTTCTTGGCAGGCAGAAAGGGAAGAAACAGCCATCAAGAGAAGGAAAAGAGGGAGACTTTCCTAGTAGTGTTGCAGCCCATATTCCTCTCCCCTCCATCCTACTAGGCTGTTGCTAATTAATTATCTGTTGGGAAATACTGCATTCTCATAGGCCCTGTGTCAGTGTCACCCTTGTCCCTTGTTGTTTTCTAGTAGCTACTTTCTAGGTTTCTCCAGACACTTGTTGCTTGCCCCTCAATTTTACAGATAAGAAAGCTGCAACCTGGACATCTGATTTGTGGGACATCAAGTCTCACCCTAGAGGAAGCTGAAGGACCTGGTGACACGCAGGCGTTGGGAAGCTTGGCAGAGATCAGTACCACCAGTGCCTCCATCCCTGCAGCTGGATGGGGAGGTCGTTACACAGAGGCTGCTCAGATGACCATGAGAGGAAGTACAAGGCTTTCACAGTGTGTCTCTGGAGAAAACTCTTCTTCAGCACCAAGTACAGCCCTGGAAAAAGTCCTGAATGTGAAAGACAGGACTATTAGCTGAATACATAAAAAAAGGTGATCCTCAGAGACAAGAGCTGGCACCTCTGCTGTCCTTTGAGCTGCTCTTCTGTGCTGGATGGAGAGATACTTACTGCTTGCCTGCCTCCTCCCTGACAAATACACACACCTGGGCATTCGTGTCACGGGCTGAAGCAGCGTAACTTGAATTTGCTTTGTACCTGCTGAGCTCAGAGCTTTGCTATTCCCTGCCTGACCTGGAAATACCTGGGAATATTCAGATTTGCATCTCCTTTTGCTAGAGGGACTGCCTAGCCTGACCCCAGCCAGATGCAAATTATTTGCTTTGCATAGGCAGGGATCAAAATCCTAAATTGTACATTTAACGACATTAAAAAAAAAAAAAATCATGAGTTGAGCTACAACTTCCTTCCTCAGCCTCTGGTCCCTCTGGCAGAGACCAGTGATACAGCGAGAGGGGTGGTGTGTCCTCACCTGCCCACAGGACCTGAAGTGGCCCAGGAGGAGCCTGAGGAAAAGAACAGTTGTAGCTCTGCAGGAAGTGAGGTTCTTTGTCTGCTACTAGTGACATCTGTCATTTCCTCTACTGCTCTACAGGCAGCACCACAATGACATAAGTGACCCCTTATGGTCCCACTAGTCTGCATAGATGAAATCCAGAGAACTGGATACTCAGTCTGCTCTGTTTCAGCTGCTTTGATTGTTGCTTCACAATCTCTGAGTCAGACACTAGAAAACTAGGAACTGGAAAGCATCATTTATTTGCAGAAGAGAAAATTGATCATCATACCCCTAGTGTTACTACAGGATCCTCCTCCAAAGTTTGCTTTTGTTATTGCATCCAACGGTTGGAGATCCATCGACTGTAGGTAAGTTTGTTATAAAATGGCATGATAGCTGTGCTTCTCCACTTTCACAGTATAGCCATAAATATAGTTCTAATATAGACATGTATTTTAAGGTAATAATATATACATATTTAGCCTAATATAATTCCTCAGTTTCACCAGTTTGCTGTAAGAAACTGTAGATCTTTCCTCTTTTCCTCTGCTCTGCTGTATGTAACTGTGTTCCTCCTAATGTACGTCACATTAGGAATGAGCCTCCTTGCAGGTATTGAAGGCCTTGCCAATACCATTTGTCATCCCCAACGAAATGCAGCCCAGCCCTTTGTGTCCTAGCAGGATTTGGGAACAAAATACACTTCAAGCAAAAGGTCAAGAAGGAGCAGCTGCTGCAAGCTGATAGCCAGCTGCGATAAGAGATCAAACACAGCTGAACAAATGCAAATATCCAAACAGCGTGGGAGCAGCAGGTCATGGTAAATCATGTACAGTAGCAGAGACTCCTTCCGTCCTGCAAATTTACTTGATCTTGACACTAGTCTTTAATTCTTTTCCCAAAATTCTCAAGTTTAAGATCTATCAATCATTTTCTATAACGATCATACATTTTTTCAAAGCTGTTTCCAAAGGAAAAGAAAGGTAAAATTACTGTATCAGGAAGGAGCTCTAGAATCACATGAAGGAAAAATCAAACCAACAAAGAACATCCAAACGGATCGTTCCATTAAAAAAGCAGCTGTGAGTTGTGCTGAAGTTAGTGTAGAGCTGTAAATCTCAAATATACCTTGAAAACTCATTGCTTCCTCTGCTTGGAACATGGCCACTACATTTGCTTTGAAAGATTTCCTTTCCTTTCAAAGCAGTTCTCAAAAAGTCACCATATGGAATGGCAGCATTTATGAAGTGCCATGGAAATGGAAACTCTAGTGCTGTTTTGTCTTAGCAATGCTTGTCTTTCCTTTTTATTCCCACTAAAAGCTCAAAATTTAAAACAGAGCTCATTGTTGTAAGATAATATATATAATTTCTAGAAGTACGCTTTCTGTGTTTTTCCTCAAATATCTCAAACAGCTGGTTAAAGATGCTGGCCCAGCAAGCTGAGACTTGTGGATGTAACCACACTGTTCGTTGCTGCACAGTTTTTTAGAAGCAGGAGCCCAAGCTTAATCTATGTCCCCAAAGGGTCTTTTGGCCAAGCGCACCTTTTTGACATGTTTTTTTTTCTTTATGGGATATGTGCTGAGTAGTATTTTATTTATTACTGAAATTTTTAAGGTGTGAACATGCCTTTTTGGTTTTGTGTTTTAATAATCTCATGCCACGTTAACACAGTTTCTAAAAGAATGAACTGGAGCCTCCTGAACATCAGACAGCAGTACACTTTGACACCTAATGATGAGAAGTGAGGAGTACGATAGCTGGTCTTCACAAGGCTTTTGTCCCATTTTTTTTCTGTTTATGTCTATTTGAGCAGATGAGGGGAGGACTGGGGCACAGGTTAGAGCACTGTCCTTTGATCGTTTAATTGCTGGCATGCTCCCAGGTATGGTTTTGATCAATGGCAACTATTGTATGTCTGGGTAGTGCTTTGACATGGTTCAGGCATAGCACGGCCCAGGATTATTCCTAATGAGCAGTTGGACAGGGATGATCTTTTGTGGGAGAAAAGAGACACAGATGGCGTGTGGGAGAGGGATGAAAACCACGGTATAAAATCTGAGCTAGAAAATGCGATTCTGCTCTATTTGCTTCTGTAGTTGTAGCCTTTTATCCCCAGGTTTATGTGAAAGCATCTTGTTGGCTTTAGTGAGGGACAGCTCAGACACTTGGTTTCATCTTTACTTAAAGAGTCTTCATCAAGCAACTCTCTATTATCTACAACTACTTCCCTTTACTTTCTTTTAATCTTTTCTAGAGCTATACTTTCTTTCCATGACATCCTTTCCTTGAACTGCTGTGCAGCATTTGCCTTCGTGTCCTTGGCTGTAACTGCATCACTAAAGAGCAACAACCTGGTTTACAAAATTTGCAAGGACCTTCAAAGATACATTGGACCTGCATCATGGCTGGTCGCCTTCTCGACAGCCATGGCAAACTGGTAACATCAGTGACAGTGTATTGGCCTAGAGTTACCAACAAGGAAACTGGGCTGTTTCTTAAAACAAACATAGCCACAGAGCCAAGAAGTTTCACCATCTCTGCCTTAGGGCGTGATGGTCAACTTCTGTTGACATCAGTGGAAACCTTCTTTTTGAAAGAACCACGGAATCGGACCATTACTCAGAATGAAAAGCCACACTGATTAAGTCACCCACAACTCTTATGTTTTCCTTGGAGATCTGAACTATTGGACCTTCTGAGAGCAGATCATGTCTTGAGATGGTGGAAGAAGACAGTGTAAACCAGTGACTGGCTGTTTGGTATAGCCATCACCTGCTGCTGAAGTTGCTTAATTCTAGACTGTAGTGATGCATTCATGACAGAGTGCTAGCAATGCAGTTGCACATTTTTTATATGGCAGGTCTAGTACGCAGTACTGTTTGCACTTGGGGCACTATGCAGATGTAATTTTGGGATAGATATAAAATCACAAATTATTTTCCAATGATGAAGTTTATTCTGAGGTGGCAACTGTGCTGCCCACCTACATCTCCAGCAACTGATTTTCAAGTGCTCATCTGTTTTGCTGGATCGCATCCAAGCACGACAGTTGTGGTGAGAACTGAGTCAGATTCTCTGGTGGATCTGAAATTTGTCATCAGATGTGTCAGAGCTCTACCACAATATCCCTCACTTCTCAGAATAGGCTTCTGATGGTCTCTCTCAGGGTCACGTCTCTGTTTGAATCCCAGCAGCCAGGCCTCCACACCACATTTCTTTAACTTTAGATCTCATGCTAGATTTCTATTATTTTGCCACAAATATAACAGGAGGAAGGAATGAGACGCTAAGCACTATGATGTTGAAATGTTGTTTTCTGTTTTAGTTCTGTGAACTTCCATCAACTTCACCGAGATATGTAGCAGAGGCAATTGGTGAAAACTGTTAAAATGCAAAGACAAAGGTGAGCTGTAACACTGTCACAGGGACTGAGCAGCAGGGTCAGCAGCAGAGCTCTGCTTTTCCAGTCAATTTAATTAAAAAACATAAACTACCATGGCTCATTTGCTTCATCCCAAAGCCCTTGCTATAAAATCAGACAGCCTGGGCTTCCCAGGAGCAGCATCTTGCCCTTTGCCAGCACTGTGTTACATAAAAAACGGCAACAGAACAGAATTTTGCTAAAGGAGGAAGAAAGTAGAAAAGCTATGGTGCAGTCTGGAAAGCGTGAATAACCTGTGCACTATCCCTTTTCCCTCAACGAGAGTGTGCTGGCCTCTTCTAAGGGCTGTGGCGCCCCGCTGGAGTAGTCAGTTGTTACTCTTGCCACCCAAATGAGCCACACTTGGAGTCTGTCTGTTGTCTCAGAGGATTTTGATAGGTGAGAAGGAATGAGGCTTTCTGGAGCCCCTACAACTTCCTCTGGACAGAAGGAGTCGCTCTCCACTGGAGGATGAAGGCCACTGTGAGTTATTGTTGAACTGCAGTTGAATAGGAGGTGACATTTTTGCTTTCACGGCTCTTTTCTAGCCATTACAGCTAGCTGGGGCTGCTACTGGGCTGTGCTGGCCCTCAGCCTGCAGTGGTCTTTAGTGGGTTTCAGCTTGTATGGATGAGGTGGAGTAACAAATTTCATCTGCAGAGTCTGTCACAGAAAGGATGCTTCCTAAATAGGTTTTTTCTTCCCTTTGCAAAAAAAAAAAAAAAAAAAAAAAAAAA